>VWZV01010178.1:7320-31812 GCA_013397155.1 Irena cyanogastra
TTATATAAATTTATATATGTACATATATATATGTGTGTGTGTGTGTGTGTGTGTGTGTATGTATGTACAGGCATTTTTAAGGACTTACAGAGCACAGTTGCCTGTCTCAAATACTGACAAGGCCACTGAATGAAGTTGCCATAAGACAAGTCACCACAACAGGAACTTGAGATAAGCAGAGGAGAAAGGAATTTGTGACAGGAAGGTGTTAATTCCAGGCCTGGTGGAAGCAAGATCTGTTTAGCACACAATGGTTAACACACATGACAATGATTCCCTCTGTTGCAAAGCATAGGAAAGGAAGCAATGATTCACACCCATATCACCCCCAGTAATGGAACAGCACCTGCAACCACCTGACAATACTTGGAATTTGGACTGTATAAAGGTGGTACCTCCAGAAGAATGACTCCAGGACCCCCATCACCAAGAAGTCCACAGTGAAAAAGGATTAGGGAGATGCTGATGGATCTATGGTTTATGATTATCTTCTGCCTTATCTATATGTTCTGATTTTCACCTTAATTTTGGGCAGGGGCATCTTTCACTAATTGGATGGATCATGACAGTATTTGTATGTACAGATGTACGGAGTTGGGACTGTTTGCACACCCAGATTCATCCACTAGCACATTACACACCCACACGCAGAAAGAAGCATATTTCTATGAGTTCAAATCTAAGGAAAAACCTTTCATGGGCTGAAGAGTTGTTCATAGCTGGTAAGAGCCTTCCCTGAGGTTGGGAGCAGAGTAAGAAACCCAAGGATGCAGGAAATCTCCATTGTTTTCTCCCAGCAGTTTCCTGAGCTGTGAACAGGTCCACACTTCAGGCAGTAAGTTTGTCTCTGGTGACTGCTAAACCAAAACACAGCCATGAGGGACAGATAGCAGGGGCATGCCAGAAGTCTCTGGGATCATGACACTGTTCTCCACCTGGGCTTGCAGGGCACAAGCACCTTTGCTGCTGGTCTCTGTCTGAGCAGAGCCTGCCCTCATGGCACTGCTGTACGGGGCCTCACATGGGAGCGGCTGGCCAGCAGCAGAGAAGAACTTCTAAATCTGAAAGCACCTTTCATCTTGATTTCCACCAAGTCAAGCTTTCTTCCTGTTTGTCAGACCTCTACCCCATGCTTGCCTTGCTCAGGAATGGCTGGCCTGTCATTATTTGTACGTAACAGAGATTATCTTGCTAAATGGGGAGAGTAAATAGCAGAGTGCGGGGAAGCAAAGACAAGATTCCTCCTGCCTACTTTCTGTCCATCTCACAGAAAAAATTCTCCTATTTCTCTGTGTTGGAACACAAAAGCAAACCCCAGATCCCACCACCGAAAAACCGAGGATGCAAGTTTTCAGACAGCAACTGAGCAGTGCAGCATTATATCAAGTTTGATTTGTGGCCTCCAAGAGTGCAGGACAATTCCTGAAAACACACTCACAGTCAGGAAAAGTGACTCTATAATGCCATCTGGGCTTTGCATATTTTATTCTCTCTCTCTCTCTCTCTCTCATAACATTGCCAGGTTGAGTTTGTTAAGTCAAAAATAATTTTTTTTCATTTCCAACTCAGCTCTGGCACACTCCCCCCTAAGGATGGGTCATGCATTATCTAACTCTTACATCACCTTAGAAGAGAAAGATTCTGCCAAAAAAAAAAAAAAAAAAAGCAGTTTGATCGTTTTCATCCTTACACATTGTCTGTCACCTTGCAATCCTGTGGCATTTCTTTCAGACTACAGTGTGAGGCTACATAAAATATTGCTTTGAACCTACTTCACCCAGAGGAAATTATTTTTGCTAAAAGACATACAAAAACCAGAAGAATTGGAATTTTTTTGCAGACGTTTTACAGCTTAGTTGCATAAACCTGTTATTTTAATTTTTCTTATATTATAAACAGCTCTCTATGGAGTATCTAAACATATTTAAAACTGAAAACTGTAAGACTATAAACTCCAAAAATTTGTTTTACTGTCCTGAAACAACGAACAGCTGTTACAGTAGCACAGCTATAAGATACCATTTTGGTCAATGCAAAGATTTTAACATATTAGCCTAGTCACAAAAATTAAAAACAAAGAAAAATAACCAATGATTCCCTGATGCTTGTAATGCTCTAGTGTGGAACCATGAGAGGAATGAGAAGGAATGAACATTGCAGCCCAGTAGGAAAAAAAAAGTAATTTCTTAATTAAAAATTATGACTGTAACTTTTGTTGTCTAGAATTCCCTACAGAATAGCTCAGATCTTCTTCACTGTGACTTCCAATAGCTACTTAGAAAGCTGGCCTCGACATCAGTACAATTATGATCTTGCTGGCTAGCTAGAGTGAAGCAAGAGGCGTCTCTTTGTGCATTGAGCCTTTAATTAAGAAATAATAAATGAGATCTACCCATAGTTCTGTGTGTCAGGCTTTGGCTTAGGAAATATAAAAGACTGAGGAGCTGTGATTCATGTTCAAATATAATGCATGGTTAGGTAACATCCAAAGTGATCAGAGAGGGGAGCCAAGGTCCTGATATAACCCAACCATTCATCACTTATCAGCTCTAACCTCTTGACAATCAGAGCACCCCTCCCTCCTTTGGTAATAGGTTAATTAATTACCAATTTAGAAGTAATCTTACAAATCAGCTGTTGCCCTTGATAAGAATTAATTGCAAATTCTTTTTGGGGAGGAACATATTAAATGGACCTTTCTTTAAAAGAAAATATCATCAGGAAGCAGATGAGGAGCAAGACTCCTTGAGTGGTTTCAGAGATAGGAGGATCTGAATCCTCTTCAGTGGGGATGTGGATGACAACAGAACTCATTAATTTTATTTATTGAGGAATTACCAAGATAGTGATAAAACTGTTCTAAGCTCATTTACGAGCCTCCATAGCCCACCCAAGTTCAAATCCCTCTGAAACAGACAGTTCACCCATCCCTCCTTCCAGTGGGGGATTTAAGTGCAACCTGGCTCACTTTGCACTGAAATTAGCTGAGATTAATTACCAGAAGGATGTGGACCTGATGGAGTGAGTCCAGAGGAAGCCACAAAGATCATCAGAATGGTGGAGAACCTCTCCTGTGAAGACGGACTGAGATCTGGGACTGGTCACACTGGAGACCAAAAGGCTTAGAGGGAGAATTTATAGAAATTTCCAGTACCTAAAGGGAGCCTACAAGAGACCTGAAGAGGGACTTTTGACAAGTGAGTGACAGGACGAGGTAGAATAGCTTTAAACTGAAAGAGGGCAAGTTTAGTTTAGATATTGGAAGGAATACTCTCTTTTCACTATGAGAGTAAAGGGACACTGGAACAAGTGCCCCAGAGAAGTTGTGGATGCTCCATCCCTGGAAGCATACAAAGCCAGGCTGAATGAACAGCCTGGTCTAGTAGAACGTGTCCCTTGTCCCCCCATGGCAAGGGGGTTGGAATGAGATGATCTTTAAGATTCCTTCCAATTTAAATCATTCTATGAGCCTGTAACCTTGGGCAGGATTCCTGTCGATCGAGTTTGGACATTTGGAAGGTATATGTCTAGGCATTTCCTTTAATCAGTGTGAATCTCTTCTGCCTGTTCACATGATGAAATGTGAGTGTCTGTGGTGGAGTGAGATGAACTGTGGTGTAAAATTCAGTAACTGGCCTGTTTACCCACCCACAGAATCTGAATCAACCTTAGGTCACATGAAGATATATGAAGATTGTAGGGAGATGGCTCTTTTTGGATAGCATTCAACTTGACCTTTTTACCATGCATAAACTTTTTCTTCTGTGCTGGTGACATTAGAAGCAGTAGTGGAAAACAGGTACCTCCCAGGATGTCTGCTTTAGTATGGAAACCCTCTTGCAAGTGCTAATCTTCTCTGTGGAATGCAGAAGTTGCGTAGAGATAAAGGTAACATGGTGTCTACACTTGATAATCCCAATCTAGAGAGTCTGGCTACCATCTCACCCAATGCCAAGTTTCTTTAAATAAATAACTTGGGCATTTAATGTGCTTGAAAAATACTTATTTTGGTTTATTTCACTGTGTTGAGGCTGAGGTCTCATTATAAATGGCCACAAGCTTAGACTGATCTTACCACAAAACATAAATACAGGGTCATCAGGACAGTAGCTGGTGTCAGACTATAGTACTGAGCTCCAGAGCCAGATCTTAAAATGTCAGCTTCTTCTAGCTTTCAGAGGCTTTGAAATTGGAGACCCAACCCATCAAAAAAAGCAGGTACCACCTAAACAGGTTTCAGTGATCTAGGTCTAAGCTGTTCCAGAGTTGGAAGGGCTTTTCACAAGTAGAGTAGTCTTCTCTAATAAGAATTCAAACTCCCTGGACCTCCTGATGTTTATCCATTACTAGAAAAATATATGCTTCATTTCCCATTCCCATTAACATGGATAGCTGTGGCAAAGGTGCCTGAGAACCAGCAGGTTTATAGATCTGTAGCCATATGAATTATCAGCAAGATGCTTCAGAGCCACTGGAGTCCGATATTTACATCTCCTGCACAGAGCCGTCGTGAAGTCCATGCATCACTTGAGTCCTACCTGAGCACTCAGCCAGGCTCTGCTCCCCCACGTCCTGTACTGCAATGAGATCACCCAAACCCTTGTCGCCATCAGCAACGTCAAATTTTCAGGGAAAATTTTTTTTTTTTTTTTTAAACTTGAGAGTTTACTTATTTCTTAGGACAACTAAATAAATAAAAAGAGTGGCATATAGTAAAGTCTTATACCTCAGTGTTATATTCTCTCATAGGGTAATTACATTCTGATCTTTTCCCTTCCATCACATTTTGGTGTTTTGTTGGTTAGAAGGAACGGAAAATACTTGCGAGAAAAATCTCCTAATGAAGAAAATCTCTCAACTTTCACAGGGAAAATTGAAAGTAAAAACTTCAACAACAAAATAATACCCCTCCCTTCTATAATCTGAAATTAATAATGATTCAGTAATGTTAAAAGAGGACATATTCAGTGAATGTCACTAGAAAATTACTTTTTGCTTTGAAATTTTAGTTCATAACTAAAGGATGAATAAATGTAGTATGATGAAAAGAAACCTAAGCAGTTTAAACTCATGATTTTAAAATAAAGTCATCTGATCCAATCTGATTTTTGAAAATGTTTATTTGCCACATTTTCCCAATTTCACTTTTCGTCACAACTGGAACAAAAATATTAAATCAAAAGTGATCTCAAAAACTCTTCTCTAGTAAGGAAAAAAAAAATCAATTCCCACCCAACTCTGACATTCCACTTCCCAGTTTCAGATATATAATTAGAAGATTATTTATCCACTCTGCTGCTAATGAAGATTCTCTTTTAACTCGGTGGTAGGGGATGGTATTTGTGCTGCAGGAAAACCTAGTTTTTTAGCTTCCTTGTCACCATGAATTTCAAAGTGGCCACAGAAGGAAGTGTAAGAAACACCAGGAAGTCACAGACACCAACAGGTTTGTTACAAGAGAATTTGCTGCTATGAATATGAACAGCATTGTTTCCATTTCTAACATTCTGTCTCTCAAAATGTTCTCCCTGGAACCATGCAAACCTGTTCTTGCAAGAAAAATGAATGGAAACTAAGTTTCTTGGATGGTGATGTTTGCTTCTTTTTTAGCTCTATCAACACATGGGGCTCAAATTTGGAATATGTTTAGAGATTTCTTAGATTTTTAATATATATATACACGTAAGAAAAAAAAAAAAGAGTGGGTCTCAGATCCAAGAAAACCCTTTATTAGTTCTTGGGCAAGATTCAGAGATTTTTTTAAAATTGGGAAAACTCTGCCGGTGAAAGCCAACATCTTTATGAGTCTCAGAGCAAATAGGGATGTGAAATTAAAAAAGATATTTTTTTATTTTTATCTATGAACCTGTCCGAAACAGGAACATAGCCTTCTCTGAGTAGAATCCCTCGAGATTCACAGTCCCTACTAACCCTTCAGCCCTGCACATTCCTCACCAAATAGATGTCATACATCATTTCTGAAACTCAGACAGCAAATGGGAGCATTTCCTAGAGGCAGGAGTAAATGATTCCCCTGATATCTCTTTCTCATACATGGCATTCCTCCACCTATTGTCCACTCCGTGTGCTCCCTTCTTCCTGGTAATACCCCCAAGAGATGGCTGATGTCCCGCCAAATAACCAGAGAATGCATCTTTAATTGGGTCCAGAAGAAACTTTATTACCCTGTAGCTAGCTTCTTTGGTTTTTTTCTATAACAAATTATCCTAATGATCTGACCCAGGACCAGATGTTAATTGCAATGGAAAGTAATCAATTTCCTTTACTGAGCGTGAACTCATTTGCAAGGTTAGTCAGTGAGCAGATATGGAGTTCTTAATGAGGCAAGAACCTAGCAGACCTTCTGGGTTCCTTGTGTCAATTCCAGGTTTGCTGCATTGCACCCATTTTCACTCTACCCTTCTTTTGCCAGGCCACCCTATTAAAAAAAAAAAAAAAACAGCAAAGAAACACCTGCAATCTGTCTCTGATCACTTGGTAAAGGACAGGAGGAAAATGATAATGCAACAACCAGAGCCATCTGAGAGCAGTAGATTCTGAGAGACAAAATCACCCTCTGTATATATAAAAATAAAAATAATAAATATGTAAATCACACGGGAAATTATGGCTAACGGCATGTTGTTTAATAGAGGGTATTATTATAAATATGGGAGATGCTCAAACAACAAATTAAGCCTGCAGTATTCCGAAAAGGAGCTCAGAGGATGCAACCTAAATTCTAACTTGGCTGCTCTCTTTGGTGCTTCTGTGCTTTTGTCTGGGTTTTATATTACCACTGAGCACAGCTTTAAGAGGGAAAGGTTGGGCCATCCAGAGTGATAAAAATATAAAGAGGGGAGGGCAATAGCAGAAGGAGGTATTTAATCTTCCAGTGAACTTCTCAGAAGATAGTTTAGCAAGAAAAAGAGCTTTTGGTGGGATTGGATGCAAAGAGCGTTTTCCATCCTGGGGAGGATAAGTGGCTGTGTGTTCAGCAGCCACCAGGATAGCTGTAACTGTACAACCTCTGGTGTATTTGCACCAGTGGAGCTGAAAATTGGAGTAAACACCATTGTTGTGAAGAGCAATTTAGGCTGTCTACCTAGGGGTTGTAGTGGGGCAACTGCTGCTACTGCTGCTCATAGTAATTCTCTAGTCTGCCCTGGCTCTGTGAAACAACATTTTTAATTTTTTTTTAATTTAAGAGAGGATAACCTTCCTGTCCAGCTCTCTCTAAATTTCTAATTCTAAATCAAGCCCTCCTGCTTTTAAGCCCAATTTTTGTTGTTAAAATCCCATATCCACCATTTTATGTGTGAAAGTGGACCATAAATTTAAATCAAGGCGTCTTACAAGCAAGCTTAGTTTTAAAATATTTAAGAATTAGCCCCACTGGACCAAGACTGAACCTCATATTTCTATTAATCAGTAAACCTTAACTCTGAAATCAAATAGTTTTTTCTCACAGGGTAGTGTTCTACAAAATACTCCAAGGTATACAAGCTATCAGAACAATCTCTATCCCAAGGATAGATGTAGACAAGAAAAAGAAAAGCATGCTACCAAGTGAGTGTTAACAATGCCTGGGACAATCATTCACTTGCAGAAGGAAGTGTCTCTCATCTACAGTCCCAGTCCAAATGATTCTTGGAATTCACATTTTTGGAGCTGGCAGTACCACTCCTGGGAGATGATCAAGTGAAACCAGACATGAGGGCGATGTGCTGTGGGGGCAGTGGAGGCAGGAGAGCAAGAGAAATCTAAGGGAAGAAGGATTAATCAAAGAGAAGGAAGGGGTGAAAAAAATCTAGCTCCACAATACATTTTTATATGTATCTGTTATAGCATCTAATTGCAAAACTGAAATTTCAGTGGCCCCCAATGGAGTTACATAAAGCACTAGTAATTTTCAGTGCATTGAGCTAGAAAGCGGTATTGAAAGGTGTATTCTGCACCTGTCTACATTAATAAATATTGGTTCTGTAACAGATTTTCTCAGTGATGAGGTCACTCCCATATTGTTCCTATATAAGAGACCCTTTCAAAGTGCACACATCAAGTTGTTCTGCTACAACAATGACAGGGTTTGACAAAGCCTGTAGCTTCCCAATTTGTTTGAGGTAAACAGAGATCATGGAGGTGAGGGGTCTGCCATGAGTAGGGAGGAAAATGTGCTTCTCATGTATATTTTCAGGGACAAAATCTGAGCAGGGTATTTAACATGAGGTGTCTTTCCCACCAAGTTGAGTTAATTGGGAAGGATGCTTAAAGAAGAAAATGTATCACCATTCTGACTGAGAAGAGCAAGTGTACATCAGCTCTGCTTGCAGTTCTGTGTATGCCCTGGAGTCATCTGAACTCTTGCAACAGGAGGAAACTTACTTTATTAAAGTACTTTCCTAGCAGGCTTTCAAGTTCTCATCTTGCCTGTTGATACATTTGAAGTGGAAATCAGAGGATCAAGTGACTGTCACAGAATTTGTGAGAAGATGGGCCTGATAACTACTTGTGGTGTTGGGCACTGAAGAATTTGGACCATTGTGCTGAAGAGGCAGCCTTGGACACAGCCAGATCCAGTCCTTGCTTCCACCATGCCCTTCTCTGGCTGTAACAGGGGAGGGAGAATTGCCCCTGGGGCTATCAGGTACAGGGATGCTTTGGCCAAATTAATAACAGTGCAGTGAACATCTCAAACCTCTTCACCTGGATTTTGACCTCCCCTGCTCACAGCTCTGCAAGCCCAAAGCCCGTTCATCTGCCTGTCAGACGCCAGCACAGATATCTGCATGAGTAATCACTGCGGATCCAAAACACTGCATGTGACTTAAATGACACTTTCTCCCTCGCTTCTCCTTTCCCCATCTCACCCAAAATAACAATGACATGACTGCTATTTTCACCTGCTCCCCAGAAGAGATATCCAAAAGCACTTCCCTGTCTACTTATCACCTCTCCTTTCTCCTCAGAGTCTTTCTGCGCACCAAGAAAGAGATGATGTTTTTTTTCTGGACATTCAGCAAACGTGCCCTCACTTTTTTGCTTACAAAAAAGCATTTCAGCAGAAGATGTTGAGTGTTACCAGGGAATGCACTAAGTCATTAAAATATATCTGCAAAGAAACTGCAGGAAATATCACAGGTTCATAACCTGTACCATGAACCCCAGACCCCACACAAACACATTTTCTTGTTCCACAGAGGGTCAGCTTTGGACAGGGTCAGACAAATTGAGCCAGGCTTATTAGCCTGGGCTCCCAGCCAGCATGCTGGAGCTCGTGGCAGGGTGCAGAGGCAAGATGTGGGTGGTGCAGGAGGTGGGAAAGTGCAGACAGCATGGAAAGAGGCAGTTAGAGGCAGTGAGAGGAACCTAGGGTGCAGAGTGAGAAAGCAGAGGATGCTCAGAAAATGAGGAGGAGGGGCACAGCAGGAGATGGGGTCAGAACCAAAACAGCAGGAGCACATGGAGGAAGAAGAGATGGCAGCAAAGCATGGATGAGGACACTTCCATGATGCTGGCTTTAGTCCCCCACTCCAGTGACAGCCAGTGTGCTGATGTCGCCCCCAGAGAGAGCACTTAGCCAGTTGTGCAGTGCTGCATGTGGGGAAAAAGAAACTTCTTCCTGACCCCTGCAGGCAATCAGTTTATGCCCTGAAGCATGAGATTTGATTAGCCTCATTATCTCAGCTTACATAACTGTAAACGTTATTAATGGTAATAAAATTATCTAGCCTGTTTTAATAATACAGCCACAGTATTTGTCTCGATGACCTCCTGTGGCTGTAAATCCCACGGGGACTGGCACATGGCATAGTGGTTCTTTTTATTTATTCTAAATTTACCAGCCATTAATTTCACCAAGTCACCCCTTGCTCTCCCATTATGGGATGGAGTTAGAAGAAGCCGATTATGTCTCAGTGCACCTTTCCTAGTGCCAAACACAAGTAACTCCCAAGTCTGACTAATAAGTTTGGGAATAGACACCACCAGGCCTTCACGACTTGGGATTAATCCTCTGTCCCTAGCTGTCAACTAATGTATTCCCATGATATCATGGGACTTGGCCCAAACTCCTTAAAACTCACCATGCAATTAAGGAGATTTACTATCCTGGATGTGAACTCATCAATTACCTGAAGCCTAAGGTACAATTTCAGCTTCCAAGTGTCCCAAAGTAGCAAAACTTCCTTGATCTCTGCAGAGAGGTCTTTGCCAAGGGAGATGCAGCAGCACCACTTTAGATTCCAGCCGTAGTATCTTACTCCATCTCTGATGTTCTACTTTCTGCCTCTGCAGAAGCAATCAACCCACAGTGCAAATCTCCCTCTCCCAGTGGGTGATATTTCCCCCAGAGGTCTTCCCCCAGCAGATTTTTAGGGACTGCTCACATGGGAGATGGCCACAAACTCTTCCCTATTTGATGCATGCTTGCTCCTTACTATGAGAGGTGAAGGAAACTCCTGCCTTGTCTTGTCTCATGCTGAGAAATAGCTGGACAAATCAAATAAAGAATGAGCAAATCACGTATTCTTTGTCTTGCCTGCAGCAGATTGTACCTGTCTATATTACTTTTATGGAAATGCTGAGAATCTGTTCCTGTACTCACACTTTTAAATATGAAGAATGGTATTATGGGACAAAGTTAGGGATAATTTTGAGAAGAGAGGAGTAATAAAGAGTTACTATTCTGTTTTTCTTCCATGCACAGTGCTGCACTGTGTTCTCACATAGGTTGTGGGGGGAAATCATGACTTCAGTGTTATCTTTCAGGAGAAAAGATACAATGAGATTATTCATAATATCTGTGTTGGTTTTTTTCTTAAACTAGGTTTTGCCTGCTTGATAAAAATACCCAATGTAAACATTTGCTCATTGTCACAAATGAGGCTGTCCCTAAGTGACTAAAGCAAAATGAGCCTGGCTGAAAACAAACAGTAAGGTCAACAGGGAGGTTGTGCTGGAGGTTGGCCTAACATAATTCACATCTTAGGTTAAACCCTTCTGTTTCTTGTTTCTCCATTTGGAGAAACCATTTGTAGAGCCCTGCTGATTCAAATGAGAAACCAGGGTGAAGTATTGCTGCAGCTTGTAGGAAATTCTTCAGAAACGATGCTGGGGGCAGGGGAGCAGCAGTGGGGTGAAGGATGAATTTGCTCTCCATGCCATGACTGCAGCATTTGCACAGAGGGTGCCATACCAGGAGCTGTTTTGTGCTACTTTCTCCTGAGGACGCTACTGATTTTCAGCAACAAAAGGCGTGCAAGATCCAGACCTCTTGTAACAAAATGACCTCTGAGACTTCTACGTGCTCTTTTTAGTTTTGGGAGGTGGGAGTGTGGGCTCCTGCCTGAGGTCACAGCTTCCTTCCACCTGTTTGACCAACAACCCTTTAATGCCAGGGCTGAGTCCAGCCAGTGTTCTCTGGCCAAGCAGAAGGGGAGTCCCAGTTCCTCAATAGAAGCAGAGAGGGACAGGACAGGTCCCACAAACCCCGTCAGCTTTCAGAACAAAGGCAGGTCCAGGTGAGCCTTTTGGAGAGCCAGCATCCTCTGGGCCTTCCTTGTGCAGATGCTGCTCCGCAGTACCACCACGGCAGCTCAGATCTGTGTAGATAAACTCTCCAGACTGAAGGCAGAGCTGAATTCCCAGTCCGCAGCATTGACCTACTAGTTAAACACTGCAGTGCCGTTTGCTGGATTCCCAGCATAAACATATGCTTTCAAACACAAATTGGGATTCTTCTAGCAGATTAAAGCTGTTTTCCTTCCCTGGAAAACAGCCCATGAGGAAGGGAGCTAAAGGCTCGGCTGCCTCACCATGGTCCCTGGCTCAAGAGGATTTAATATTCAAGTCGCCAGCTTTCCATCCCCCCTTCCCCTCTGCCCGCCCCTTCCCCTCCTCACCCCCTCCTGCAGACCAACTCCACGTCTGTGCCTTCCTCCTACCGATTTCCCTCAGGTCAGAAGAACTCTGTCATCAATCCCCCACTGAGACTTATTTCCAAAGATCAGCACTGACCCAGAAGTCACTTGGCACCGCACCATCAGAACAGCATGTGCCGGCGCTGCTGAGAGGAGAATCTCACAGAGACCGGATTCAGGATGTCGGGCCGTCTGCTAAGCACTTGTCAGGTTCCCATATTTCAGAAAGAAGCCTTTATGTGGCTGACCTGGTGACTGGAGGATGTATTTATAAAAACCACGCAAGGGTCAGGCTGGTTGACCTTGCCGTAACACTCTGCATTGCTGAGCAGGAGGGACAGGGCTGGTTCCCAGTGCTCACTGCTCGCACCCAGGGGCAGGAGCAGGGCAGGAGATGGCTGCTTGGAGCTTGGAGTTGGGGATGGGAAGGCAAAGACAGTCAGTGCTGGGGCTGTGCTGTGGGATGAAGGGCTGTAAGGAGACTGGAGAGAGATGCATGTGAAGCACCAGATGAATTCTGTGCCTGCTTGCGGACAGAGGGCCCTGGCGCTATGGGGAGAGGAAGGACCTACGTGTCAGGGTTGATGTGAGGTAGGGACCACGTAAAAAGGATTATTCAGCTCAAGAGCTGTTGCTAGAAGCCCTGCACGACACGGTGTTATCTTTCCTGCTCTGGGACTTCCACTGCTGTTCAGTGGACTACATGTTGATCACCTTCATCTGATAGAAGAAGGACCAAGGAAAAGGGAGAAGCAACAGCACTGTGCTGTAAATTTACTTGGTCCAGTATGCAGCAGGCCAGTACCTACATGAAAGATAGTTTGTAAGCATAAGCCAAGAAGTAGCTTAGATTTTGTGCAAGGAAGAATAGAACTCTGTGCTACAGCTTGAAAAAAGACTTTCCTAGAAAAATAGACAATGCGCAGGGATACCTTGCTGTGGAGAAACCAGTCCTTCACCTCTCAGTTAGTGAGTGGTGACTGCACCCAGCTCATAATCTCTCAAGGCAATGTAATCCTTGCAAAAGAGGGAGTCTTCTCCGCATAAGCATCAAGTACAATCTGCAAACATCACTCACACAATCTCTGAGGCCAGAGCCTGAACAAACTGAAATACTTTTCATCCGCCTAAATACATCCCTTGGTGCGTGCCAGCTTAGAAAACACAGAGCTTTCCTAAATCTGGGGCCACTGGATTGCATGCTGCATGCAGGTGTGGGACAGCTGATCCCACAATCAGAGCAGGACAGATAGAGAAAAGTGCTCTGCTTTGGAAACACAGATGCCAGCCATAAGGGAAACTTGTGACAGGATGTGACTGCTCTGACTGTGCTGAGACTGTCCCTTTTCACTGCATACAGACAATCTGTGACACAGAGCATCAGTGCTGACTTCATCTGTGTTTGCTGGTGTCCCTAAGCAGTCAAGCACCAAACAAAAGTGATGTTTATTCAACCATTATTGTGGGTGCAGATCTGAAATTTGAATCACAGCTTTTCGCTGTGGTTGGTCAGAGAATGACACATGCTGTTATGGCCCTATCTTCCAGGGTGAACTAAACACATTTTTGTGGTGATATTTCCAGTTGTCATGCTCACAACTCTGAATTTTGAATCCTCTGAATACTGTTAAATCCTCAAGGGCTTAAGCATTCAGAAGAAGGGAAAAGGCCTCTAATGGGAGATGGAGAAGGAATTAAAAAGAGACACAGCATAATGCATAGCTAAACACAAGTACATACCAACACACAATCAACTGAGTTCTACTTTGAATGAAATCACTCTGGGAAGAACAATTCCTTTCACTCCAGGAAATACTGGGTGAATTTCTCCAGCCCATGTTATGTAGGTCAAAGCAGATTATCACAGTAGTCCTCAGGGCTTTAACATCTATGAATATACCCAGCTGATTGCTGAGCAGGCCTGTGGAGTGGCTTGGTGTAATGTGTGCTGGTACGGTTCAGACACAGAGGATGAGTACATGCCTGAGCTAAGAGACTGCATTTTTTTGGGTGTTACTCACAATTTTCAGTGCTGAAATGCTGTATTCTCATGACATTTACTTTAAGCATTTATTTTCTTTCCCAGCCTTCACTTTGGTTTCTGTGCAGTCTGGGAAAGGAATCCAAGACTTCAGTGTCACTGCAGATACATGGGACAGCATTTCTTGGCAGCAACAGACAAATATTTTTTCCTACCCTATTCTTATAGTAGCACTGGTGTTTGTCTGGCACTACATAGGTCCCACACCAGGCCTGGTCAGCTGCATGAGCTGGTTCACCTCAGGAACTCTTCAGGAGCTGGTCACAATGATCCTTGTGCGTCCCTTCAAACTCCGGATATTCTCTGATTCTACAATTGTGAAAAAACCCTCAAGCCTGATGAGTGCTACGCTGGTGCAGCAGAGAGAGCACAGGCATGCAGATAAGGGCAGGGGATGACATTGCCCCTGCTCATGGCAGCTGGCCATTGGAGCTATTTACTTATATTATCCAAACATGTCCTTGTCTGTCCTGTCTTAGGAGCTGTGGTGATTGATAGGGGGCTGACTTCAGACACCGCTCCCCTCTAACCCAGCTAAGTGCCTCAGTGACGGCAGAAGGGCTGAAGACGCTTCCCTTCCCAATGTCTTGACAGAGAATGGCTCCAGCAGGAACCAGACCTGGCATCTGTTGCGTGTTGCGTTAGGACCCCGGGCTGTGAGCTGTAGCAGCATGGAGCAGACGTGCCTTCTGCTCCACTGCCTTGTCTGTGGGGAGCAGCAGGCGCTGGGGAGAGGGGGAGACAGGCACCGCTACAGATTCGTTATCATAAAACACCGGGAGCCTGGAGCCAGGGCACGGGCCAGGTCTTGAGGCATTTTAATCTGCACTATCCCAAGCGTGCTTCCAGCTAATTTTCACTGCCCTCTTCTCCCTCTTCCCCGTGCACGTAAGGGCTGAGTTATCAGATCCTCAGTATTCATCCCACATTACAGGTAAAACCAACATTAATTCTTTGCTCTCCCGTCTCACAATTTCTATTTCAGCACCTCTCAGTATCTTGGGAGACAGCTCTTACACTCTGAGCTTAGCCCACAGGTAAATCCTCAGAGGTGGCTGTTTCCACTCTTCTATGCCCATTGCTCCAAGAAAATATAATAAGAAAAAATAAAAATATGCCCACATTAGTATACAGAGAGAGGCAATTTATACAGGGCATTAGGCATGCAGTACAAATGAGAGTACAGGAAGAGAAGAGCGAATGGTGAATGTTTATGGAATAAGTTAACAACTGGGAATGATGTTGCATTTTCCATGCAAGCAGACAGACAGATATAACATGGTCCCAATAGGGAAGAATAAATCCCTGTAGTTTGTGGCCTACTTTCAGCTTCATTAATGGAATAAAGGCCAGGAGGCATGATGTCATGAAATTAGCTTCCTAATTAAACATTGCCTTTGCCTCTCTTTCCCTCCCTTCTCTGGATGAAGTCAGTGGCTTTTCTGGCTCAAAGTGCTTTCTATTTGTCAAAGATTGAATCTCCTTCTGAGCAGGGTGTTAGATGTCTTTACCAACATCTCACAACTTCATGTTCTGCAATTTGAAACCTGTAGACTGGCACCCTGGCTTCTCTTCTTAGGACTCCTAGGAAGCCCAAGAACTTCTCAGACGTAGCCAAGTTCTTTCACAGACCTGCCCAGGCAACTTTCTCCAAGAATCTCTGAAGGAATGTGCTAGTCATAGCCATTAAGGATCCTAAAGTAAATTTGCTGGCTGGAACTGTTCAATGAACTAGTACTTGCTCTGAATTTGTTCTTTCATCTCATTTTTTCACATAAAGAAAGGTCAAACACCCACTATAACTTTGGACTGTTCAATCCAACTGAGTGGTGAGCCTGCCTTGCTAGGTGGCAGGAGATCAGGTCTTTGTTGTCCTGTCCTCTCCCTGTTGCCCCAAGTCCATCACTGGTTAAGAACCAGCCTGATGGTGAGATAGAAACACATTAAAAATATTCCTTCCTTCCTTCCTAGATATGTACAACAATATTGAGAAGCTGAGTCTCTGCCTCATGAAAAACCACCAGGATCAGGTCGTACACACCATCTCCAGCCCTGAGACAAGGGAAGAAGTACACCCAGAAGAACTTCCATTAAAGAAGGAAAGATTTAGCCTTCTTTACATTTACAATCTTTTACAATATGTTAATTGGTAAAACTACCTCCATAGCTTCTTCTTAATGTAGGTGATTCATACACAGAAGAAAAAAATAACCAGTATTTCCCCTTATTCTATAATACAATTGTTTGCAATAGTAATTCCAGAAAAAGACCAAAATTCTTTGCTATCATAAAAAAATTGGACACAGGCTTCCAAACTAAACCAAAGTTTGTGGCAGCCTAGTAGGCCCTTGTAATGTAATATTCTTAGACCAAATCCTTATCATCACTATAATCACAAGCAGACCATACCTCTCCCAAGTTTCTCTGAATCCATCACTGGCCTGAACAAGTTTTTTACTTTTTTTCTGAATCTATAATATGAGGAGTGCACTGACCTTTCTCCCAGAAAATGTCCATGGCCTTACTTTGTCCATTCAGCTAAAAATGCTGCAAATACAGTATGGCCATGAATAATAGAGAGCCCAAAAGTAGATGTTGCCAAGAATGGGTGACTCAGGAAGTGGTTCAGACATATGCATGAGAACATTTAGCCCTGCAATTCATCAAACGTGGATGTGTTGCTCATATTTATCATTTTTATTCCAATACCAAAGCAGGATCTACTATATTTATTTAAGAAGTTACAGCTCCTGCAGTTCTAGCTCCTTGAAGATGAGGACACCCCAGTGTGAGGCCACAGGCCCACTCTCCTTTCTTTCATCACTCAGGTGATGTGATGGGAGGTGTACTGGTACATCTCTGTGTTAGGGCTCGTGGTGTGTGGCAGGAGTGGAGTTTCAAGGCTTTAATTGCTCATCTTAATCTCCATATATAGACCCTGCAGGCGCTGGAACCACCCCAGTGTTTGATTTATCACCTGTGGGCTCCCTCCTTCCCCTTAAATTCCGCACGTGAAAATGTGGGGATTCAGAAATGAGCTGAACTGCCCAGAAAAGATGCATCCTTAGGGTGTGGCTGATACTCAGGGACTCAAATTCCCTTAGCCCCAGCTGTCCACCTCCACTTCATGACCCACACTGATGCTGACAAACTGAGACACCCAGCAAGAGAGATGCACAAGGTCATGAAAGGAAGGGGCGATGGGGCTGTGTGTTTGTGTGATACAAAATGTAAGCTATAGCTTTAACCCTAAAGCAAACATCCTCTCCACTCTGCACCTCTCCTCCCCTCTCCCCCTCCTTGCTCTGCCATACAAGTCCCAGTGTGATACTACTACAGGGCATCCCTGTAATGTATGTTAAGTAAGTGTGTGTCTCCGGGTGCGCTTGTCTCCCATCGAGATGGAGTTATTTTCTCTCACTCGGCATCTTTTGTGCAGGTGCATGCTTTACAAACAGAAAAATCAGCACTCTGCAAAAGTGTTTCTGTTAACATTTATCACCCCTTCCCTTAGTCATCACCACAGCAGCCCTCCCGGGGGAATGGGAATGCAAATTCAAGGGAAGATGTAATGCCAGACCATTGGGAGCCCTGGATTAGAACAACGTGAAAGAGAGAAGGAGGAAAAAAGAGAGAGCCAGGAAGGGAGAAAGAGTCCTAAAGACAGAGGCAGAGAAAGAGTTGAAGTCTCATTCCCTTTTATTGCAGCTCCATGCTTTTTAATTGTTCCACCTGAGTAAATTCTTCCTCTGTGATCATGTTGTTAATGAAAAAGTCCATTGCGGTCACTCTGATGGCTTTAAGCTTATGCTTGTACAATGGTTTCTTGAATCCCAGAGCTGTTAATATATCTGGAGTGGAGCAGCTGCAGGGCAATCTATTTCTATGATAATGTGTATACAGATGGTTTTTTGGGTTTTTGGTAGTTTGGATTTTTGGGGTTTTTTTGGGTATGAGGAAGGGAAAACAAGAGTGGTTCTAACTGTTATCCTCTTTTGTCTCCTCTGATCTTCCTTCTAAATATTTCTAGATGGTCTACCCAGAGCCCCAGGTATTACTATACAACTTCAGTTTTGACAGGGCACTGTTAAGGGCTGAGACTTTATCTATAACTGAGTGGTATAAAGCTCAGTGTTGCCATTGCAAAATTATAAGTGTACAGTGGTTAATCTCTATAAAAGACTAGGCTGGTAAAATGAAAATCCCAAGATATCCCAAAGTGCTTTTGAACTGCAGCAAAACCTCTGGTTCTGAAATCTAGGAGTAAAATTATTTCACCCTCCAAGAGTTCCCATAGTATACAGGGATTAAAATTGAAATCTGGAGTTTCACCCTATAATATTGTAAAATGTTATAATATGAAACCGAATAATTTTTCACACTCTGTCCAAAACTGACAGCACTCATGTTTGAGGTTGTAGTACCACACAGAAATCTCTTATAATTTTTGCCAATGTAGTAAAATTTAATGCTTATTTCTCTGTCACACAGGTTGATCAAAAATGATGTTCTCTTTTTTCCTCAATTTCTCTTTCTAATGAAAGTTTTGAAAATTGACATGAAATAAGAAGCTGAAATCTCCTAAAACGTGTCAACTAATCCTGAAAAGGCAACAAACCTTCAACTCCATCCCTCAACTCCCCCCTTTAAAAAGTCAAACACGTTTTTGATGGAAAAAGAATTAGCAACAGTTTTCTAGCACATAATACTCCTATTTTTAGCAAGAAGCGTAGCATAGTGAGGATTGCCCTACAAAGCTAAGCATGACGTGTGAAAACAGCACATTGAGACACAGAACTTTGCTGTATTATTTGTGGAGATCTTTTGAATCTAATTTGTATAAAAAAGGAGAGACTCTCTTCGATTGTATGCAGCAAAAACATGTTCAAATTGAAGACACACAATATTCTTAAAAATCTGCTGAAAACAGAGAGCCCTTTGCAGGCAGTGAAGATGTCAACTCATCTTCTTTGTACTTTTTGATATTGTCCAAACCCAAATAATCCAAACCTCAAACCTGCATAAGTGTTGGTGAAGGGTGTGGCCAAAATACAGCAAAAAATCAAGTTTTTTCCTTTTTTGTTATTTGGAATACTAAGAAATGGATGATTGCTTTAACTTTCCCCTACCCCCCTGTTATTATTTAGCAGAAACTGTCAAAGAAAGGTAACATAACAAAAAACTTGACTCAGTTTGTCACAGATGTACATCTGGGGCTAAAAAGGGCAATGGCGCTTCACATATGTTCACAAATTAAAGAATATTTTGAGCTCTTATTCAAAGGGTTTTGTGATACAAAAAAAAAAAAGTTATACTCAGTATTAAAGCGTCTAGCAATATATATATTTATTTTTTTTTCGCATCTACTTCTATATGATAAGGCAAATACTCTTTTAGTAAAGGCAAGAAAATGAAAGATTCAATGACCAGCTTCCTGCAACTCTGCATTTTTTTCAATCTAAAGACAACACTATGTCAGTGAAAGGTCTTGTTTGAGCAGCTGGAGACTTGAAGATTTACATTTTTAAGCAGTGTAAAATAGTTGGCCAATAAGAGCAACTCAGAAAATGAAGGGAAAATTTAATCTGAAGCTTATTCAAATACTCGACCTCTATTTAATTGCAGCCCAGCTAAGATCCTTAAGAGTGGCTCTACCTGTCCAGTTGTTGCAGGTTATACTCTCCTAATCACTCCCCATATTGAATTAAGTTGACACTGTATCTGCAATTAAAAATAAATGTGACAGTGCAAGGAAGCAAGAGGATCTTGTTCAACAAAAACAAGCAGCGATTCATCTGTAATCTTTTGTATCGGGCACACCACCTTTACTGTAGTGAGATGTGCTAGTCAGTCAAGCTTCTGTTGACATGTTTTGACAAAATTTATTTCTTCAGGTTGTTTGCTTGATCCTAGAGAGCGAAAGATAGAGCCCTGCTGTTTTATACATTGTATGAGCTCCTAATAAGGAACAGTGTCTTTTCCCTGGAGGACTTAAATTAAAAGAGACATGACAGAGAATAGGAGCAGCAATAAAAACAAAGACAAAAGTTGAAGGGCATTGTTTTCTGAGAATGTTTGGATACTAGAAACTATCGGGGGCCAGTTCTTTTAGTTGTCTGGAAGAGGACAGTGGAGTCTGGTGCAAATATCAGTTCTGGATAAGGAGACAGGACAGCTGGGTTTGCTGCTGTGTGGCCATAGCTCCTGGCTCCAAATGAGCTCAGGCATTTGTACCTCTGAGCCCCCTCTGGTGCACACATTGCTTGGAAATCACTCTCAAGCTCTGAGGTCACTTTGTTGCTTTTGGAAGCCTTTTTAAAAAAACTAATACACAAGGCTGGGTATGAATTTTTATAAATGAAACCAGGGATGGTGAGTGGTGTTTGGTGAATGTGTTGGACTGAACTGCAACACACACTGCAGGCTTGGGGCTCTATTTGTAGCTCAGACAGCTTTCTCCAGAGGTCAGGTTTTCTATTCTCTTACAAAGGTACAAAATTCCCTTCTAGAGTCACCATTGGTGACTGAAGAGTTTTGATTTAAAGGATAACATCAAACAAAAAATAATAAAATTGTCATGGATCAAACTGAAACTAATATATCGTGCTAGTTTAAGGGCCAGGTCTTGGGACCCTAGCTGGATCAGATGGTTTGTGAAAAATATTTGTATTGTTAACCTACTTCTGTGTGGGCCTTGAGTTGAAATGGTGATGCTTCCAGGAAATATGCAGCTGTGTACAAGGAGAACAACCACTAATGGAAGCCCAGATAGCGATATGCAGCCAACTGAGCCAGTCTGTTTCCTTCTCCAGGAAAAAAAAGTACAAAATGTGTTGACTTGATGGCTTGGAGAAAAGGAAAAACAAAAGGAAAAAAAAAAGAAAAAACAAGCAAACAAACAATAAAAAAAAAAAAAATGGACTCACACCAACTCAGCCTTTACAAAGTCCAGGCTTGGCCTCAACCTTGCTGCTAGACAGAGATGAATGGAACAACTTCCTCTCCAGAGAACCCTACCAGCACATATCACAACAGTATCAGCTGAACTGCAGATGCTTTGTAGCAAGTAGCCTTTAAGGACCTGGGAAACCAGCCCACTGCCTTATTGAGCTATTACCTCCTATACAAACATTACATTTACTATCCACATCCCTACCAGAGGCACTGCAGTTTCATTCTGGCTTACCAGGTACAATGACTGCTGCTCCCTCTCAAACCTTTTTGATTTTTATGCTCCCCTATCTCACTGTTCCTGTTGTCCTCAGGAAAGATGGAATCATGCTGCTCCAAAACCCACTGCTGTCTACAGATCAGTGCAAAACTGTAGGCACATGTTTCCATTTGGCCATTATTATCTGCTCTAGATGAAGGAAACCAGATTAGCTTTGCCCCTACAAGAAACTTTAGACTTTGAGAAAGCAAAAGCATTCCCCCCTTTAGTCTAAAATTACAGCAAATTTAACTTTATACACTCATTGCAAAGCTACACTAAAAATTGTGCCTTTTTAGCTGCTGCAAGAACAGCAAATAAAAATGCAGCTTGCATGTTATAATTTTCAATACAGTAGTTGCTGGCTCAGGCAAAGCAAGTAAAGGGGTGGGGGCTGGAAAACTCTAAAGGATTCTGGGTATTTTTTTTTTCCTTTTACCTCATTAAGCTTTGCTTCCAATTACATTTTAATGATGCTTGATGTCTTCTGTATGCTAGCATTTACTGCAGTCTCTTTAAATTTAATCGCCTTGATAATGGGTTACTCTGACACTGCAAATTAGGGGCTGAAAGAAACCTTTTGCCACATCCAGAAAAAGCTGTATGTCCACTCCGCAGCCTGTTGCTACTCAGCAAGAAACAGCAGGCTGGCATTGTAGTGTTCCTTCGGCCTCATGCCTTCCTGCTTCCTAAATGGTGAATTAGGATGCACTAATCACACACTGGGGGTAGAGGGAAGAAAAAAAAATGTGTTTATTTCTGGAGTGTTGTTTTCTAGCAGTGTGTTTGAAGCCACTTTGGGGCATGGGGCACCATTTTGAGCAGCTTGTTTTCTCTAATTTTCTCCACCCTCCTTGAGGGCTCTAATGGTTGGCTTCTGGCTGTAACTGGTAGCTAAGGGGAGGTTATGGATTTATTTTTGAAGATAGCCTTACCTTTTTCCAGCGCCTCTCATCCTCATACAACAGAGGCATCTAGATAGTATCCATGCAAGCTGTAAACTCACAGCCTCATGTGGAAGGATGAGGAGTGTAAAATTAGAGGCTCATCACCCACATATTTTCACACTTGCTTGTGCTGTTTTTTGGATACTGCTTTTGCTATCGGTTTATATGACTTCCCATCATCAAAACATCCAATTACCTAGCAACCACTGGGTCAAAACCCCTCCTAGGAGTTGAACATTTTCAGATCCCTTCTTATTCTAGGATCACAATAAACAGGAAAAAATGTGCAGGAAAAGGAAAGAACAGAGACAACGAGAAAGAACACTCGGAAAGAAGTAAAAAAAACCCAAGTGCCACAAGTCATATGTAAATTCAGTGGTGTAGTGGGATTTAGGTCAGGTCCGGGTTCTGCTAAGTTCTAGAGTCTCCCTTTCCTTCAAGTTCAAAATTTTTATTTAAAAAGCAACTCTGAGAAAAAAAAAAAAAAGTGTTTCAAAGGTGCCTTATGAATTTGGCCCTTAATTCAGAAACTGGGTACATTTCCCAGCTTTCTTTTGGTAATTGTTCACTGTGCCTAATTGTTATTTCACTGAAAGTAACAGAGTCTCCAAACCACATGATAACTTTGAGTACATCAGTGGAATAAGTCCCTCCCCAGCCACAGAGACAAGCAGGGAAAGAGTGCTTCATTAGCACATCTTGTTTGCCACTAGAAAAATGAACCTGCAGCTTCAGCTTGATCCCTACTGTCCGAGTGTTCCTCAACACTGAACTCACAAATTGCACTGACAGTGGTGCAATAGACTCAAAAAAAGGGAAGAGTAGGGTGGAGACTCCAGTTTCCCTGCAGCTGTTATCTTCCACTGTTAATGGAGCCCAGTAGTGGAATAGATAGAGCGGTGAAATCGTTCCTATTCTCCATCTCATAACAGCATCTCTTCTGGAAAGAGTGGAATGTCTCTGAGAGGAGTACACAATTTTGGTTCAGAAGGTGGCAGGCTGGTGCAAAAAATGCTGATACTTCTCATTATGTTTACAGAAAGTAACTAGTTTGGTTAATGGCTGTCCCATTAAAGACAATAATTAAATAGATTATGGAAGCTGAACTAATCTAACAGCCTCTATGACAAAGACAAACATTTATGCTCTAAGTCTGATGGATCTCTATTTTTTTTTTTTTTTTTTAACTTTTCCTTCCTGGCTTTTTTTCCTGAAGGAACTATTCTAGTCCATCAAGGGTCGTAATTTCAGTAATCTCTGAAGGTCGTGGTGGAAGAGATTACTCCAAATTCCCCTGTGGACACCCTGTAAAGGACCAGGCTGTTTATATCTACAGTGTAATTCTCAATTAATAGCCAATTTTTTCTAATTGTGACTTTAATAAACTTTAATCTGTAGAAAATTGACCAAATTGCTTACCTTATTTTTCCCAAACTGGGAGAAGGTCTCTACTCTGATCTACCATCCTCCCACCCCCACCTTGCCCTGCTTTCTTAAAGAACCGTGAAAGCACAATGGGATAACTGTGAATAAAAATACATTTGTGAAAGTGTTTGAAATTTCTAAAATTAGTATGAATTTGTCTCTGAAAGTTGGCAATTTTTCAAGTGGCTTCATCCCTAGTTCTTTCCAGAGCATAATTTTTACCTCCATTGTTTTCTTTCCAACTCAACTCTTTTATGCTGAAATAAATTTAGAAAGGAGAAAAAAATTTCATCCAGAACTCACAAACCTTCTGATTTTAACCTTATAAATGAACTTGAAAGAAAATAATATACATTACTGCCAAGATGTTTCTCTTACAAGCAAGCACTACTATTTTAGGGAAGCAGAATGTGCGGAAGGAAAATCCTGGCTGTTCTTCTCAGTCCTAAAATAACCCTTTATATATTTTTTATCTGGTTTTTGTTGTTCATTGGTTTTGGTTTTTTGTTTCTTTTTTTTTTACTCGGGGTTGCTTTTATTTGTTTCTAAGGATCTGATTTAGGTTAAGAACGGCATAAAAACCCAATCAATATCTCAAGGAAAATGTCTCACTTCAAACAACGCTCAGCCTAACACATCTCCATTTGTTCAGCTTCCTTTCCATTTCAGTGCTATTTTAATGGGGTCTCCTCCCTTTTGCTCTAAAATAATCCCCTTACATCTTTAGAATCAATTTCTCAAAGGCCCCAGATGCCATCCTGTTGCTTCTCCAAAAGCCTTGGAAATGGACTGGAAACCAGAGAGGGTAAGGCTCTCTCTCCAGAGGTTTCAAATGCCCACTGATTCGAGCAGGCATTTGCTTTCTTGAGGAAGGCTATTCTCCTCAGCACATTTGTATTTCTGTGTAAGTGCTGCGCCAAGAACTCACACAAAGGCATAAAATATAAA
>VWZV01010179.1:2688-161180 GCA_013397155.1 Irena cyanogastra
AAAATTTCTAAAAAAGGGGAAAAAAAAAAAAAAAAAAAAAAAAAAATCCCACCAAGATGGAGATTCTGATTTGGTTCGATTTATTAATACATTGAAATAGTAAAAACTGAAGAAGAGTAATTTTAAACAGGGTACTTCAGAGCCTTCAGCGCTACCACTATTAGACTGAGTCCAGTTATATTGGCTCATTTCTGTCAATCTGGTTCAGCGAACAAACAATTGCAGAGGTCCCCCTCATGCTCCTGCTAACCAGCAGCAATTGCATCACTGACTGCAGCCCTGAAGTTTGATGCCAGAAGGCACCAGCCCCTCCCTCCCAAACAATACCATTGGTTTTTATGCTGTTTACTGAACTCTGATCTCATTTTTGCCAGTGCAGTGTTCGTGCTTCCGGTTTCTGGAAAGCACAGTGCCCAATATGAAAGTTTACAGGAAGAAACAAACTTCAAAGCAACACGACTACAATTATGGAGAGAGGAACGGGAGGTTTCTTTTTCCTTCCTACACAGAATAGCAGTGGGTGTTGCAGAGCTAACCAAGCTTTATCAGACCTGGAACTTAAGTACAATTCTGCCAGAAATGTTCTTGTCTTTTGGTAAATACACTTTTCTTTAATGATTACAAACAGCAGCAGCACAGGGACAGAACCGTGCTTGACACACTGTTCACACAGCATCAGCAGCAGACATTTTAGAAGGTAGTCCTCTTTCTCTCTGGACTTGCAGAAGCACACAGCAAGGACGGTGATAAAACTGTTCTAGTGAGGAGCAAAGTTAATTACATGCATGATTTAAAACTACACAAATAAGCAAGGAATAGGAAAATGCCTTAAGAAATGGTTACATAAGAATAACACGTGTATTAAGTAGAGAGAAGTCTTATCTTACTAAAACATCTGGAGTAGATTGCTATGAGACTCCATTTTAAGTTTGATAGCAAATTCCTTCAGGACTGCAGTGCACGAGAACACAGTTTATATAGTAAATAGAAAGATGTTCAGTAACATAAAACTAATCTTGAACTAAACATTCTCCCCCTCCAAAAAGCTACATCCTTCAAAAAAGGAAAAAACCCAACAAAACCAAAACACAAACAAAAAAACCCCACCAAACTCACAAACCAAAAAATACCACCCTACACAGAAAGTTATTACTGTTTGTCCCACTGTAACTTAAAAGCAGAGATTATTTAATTGATTTAGAAATACTCCTCATAAGAACCTGAAATACTAAGTTAGAGCTATACTTAAATGGTGCATTAATTAACATGTCTAAAAAACCTGACATATTGTGGACCATTTTTTAAAGCTTGACAGCAGGCAATTAAATTTAACTTTCAATGTCAAAACTTAAAAAAACTATAAATTATAATTTAATTCTGATTTTAAAGCATTAGGCAAGACCACCTAAAGCTTCACGTTATAAGCTTATTTCAGCTCAAACAGACAACTGTTGCCAGACTTAAAAGTTCTCACCCTTTCTCAGGAGACAGCTGAGAACTGGATAAAAATATTCAACGCACGGTTTAAGAAAGTGTTCGATATACAGGGGTTTGTTTAACAGAAACCCGCACCTCTGAAACACTTTGCATGCCTCCTGCTACCTTGAACTCAGCTCTACTTTTCTCTCTAGCAGACCGAGCGGCTGCGGTTACACGAGATCAAAGCCGCACTCCGCCCTGGAGCCGCAGCCTCACGGGTGCCCGGCGCAGCTTCCACCGTCCCCAGCACCCATTCAGAAAGAAGAAAGAGGTGCCGCAACCAGGCAACAAGAGGAAACCCAAGCACAGCATGAGAGGTAGAAACTGGAAGTGCTACCAGGTCTGCGGCCACGGAAACATCTCCCTGTCCCCCGCCCCCAGCAAGCTCCTGGGTTTACAGGCACTCCCGCGAACAGGAATCGCGGTGCGGAAGGCAGCGACGTGCTTTTGTTCTGTAACAAGGGTTACTGTCCCCCTTACTGGGAACGATTTGTGCTTTTACTTGAGGGACCAGAAGCATATTTTTAAACTCCATCCATCACCACAGGGTGGTTTGCAGGTTTCCAAAAGAAGTTTGATTCTCAATACTACAATGGACCTTTTTTTTTGAAATGAACTAGTAATAGAACTTAATCAGCACGAAGACTTTTGTCCAATTTAATTTTGAAAGAGACACCTTTTCCCTTAAGTTTTGTTACATTTCCAACCCCCTACCCTGCATTTTCCTCAGGCCCTCTCTCTCCAGCGACTTTGTTTGCCTGTACATTTTTTGCCAACGGAGGGACCAGAATGTATTAAAAAAAGATCTCCCCATACTTATTGAAAAAAAAAAAAAAACATAAACTCTCCAAAATCAAATCCCCATGCCTTTAAAGACAGTTTCTGTGCATGGCTATTTCATATTAACACAAAAATTCAGCATTATTTTGTTTCTTACAATCTGGAGAAGGGTAAAGGAGAACAGAAAAGGTATGATGCAACTTTTGTAAACTATCCTCTCATTTTTACTGCCCACGAGGGTTAAGGGGAAGGAAAGACGAGGAAATCACTTCAATAAAGGGGGGGCTCAGGCCTCCTTTAAGTGAGCCAAGGGAAGGTAGGACTCCAGGCCTTTAATGTGCTGGTATTCTGGGAAATGTTTTCACATTTCTACTTCGCCCTAGTTCAGAACTTTATCTCTAATATTTCATCCGCACTACCACAGCTCTTTCTCGGAGAGAAAGCACTCACCAGTCAGAAGAAAGGAAGTGTTTTGGAAGTCAAATTTGTTTCCACTGCTTTTCAATCACTATGTCAAGAACAGAGTAATAATAACCAGGAACTTCCCTTGCCACAAAGCTCTTGCTCATTCTGGAGACACTCATCTTCCCCTCAGAGGTTACACACCACTCATGGGCACCTCATCTTATTCCCCTATTATATACCCCAAATTCCAGTCTTCCCCAACTCGCCTCCCTTACACGCTCAGTACTGTATTAAAGTCTCAATCCCTCCAAACCAAAAACAGAGAAGAGTAACACAGTCTCTCTGAAACGTAGATTAAAACGCTCTGAACTTTCTCTTCACTTTATTTTTCCAACCACAACAAGGGAGACTGCCGAGGGACAGCAGGGCTCGGTTAGCCCGAAGAAGACGCCGGGGAAGAAGAGGGACCCGAGCCCCGCCGGGTGACCCCAGGAAATCCCCTCGTCAGCTTCCCCAGACCGCCTCAGGACAAGGAATAGCTGCCCAGGCGAGGGGATCGGGACGCCCGCGGTCCCTCAGAGCGGCCGCGCGGGCGCTGCTCCCCCGCCCCACCGAACACCCCGCGCACGCGCGCTGAACACGGCCCCCACCGCCGCCCCTTCAGCCGCTGGTTGCCCCCGCCTCTCACCATGTACCAGGTGCCCAGGATGATAGTGCCGGTCCGCACATGGCAGCAGCCACAGCAGCGAGTGCTGTAGAAGCGGTCACGACTCCGCTTGAACGTCATGGCGGCAACGAGCAGCTCCAACCGCCAGACCCACCACCCGCCCTCTCCGAACAGTTCCCGACACCGAGAGCCGTAAAACCCCCGGCGCGCGCGTCACCGCCGCCCTGACCAATCAACCGCCGGGAGAGTGTCGCCGGACGGGCCCGTGTTGCCGCGGTGACGGGTGATTGACAGCATTACAGACCAATCACAATAGCTCTGGTACTGGCGCCCCGCATTCACCTGCGGCGGCGGGGTCCGCACCTGAGGTGGGGGCGGTGCCTTTTCCGCCATGTTGGGCTTTTCCCGCCTCTGCCGCCGGCCCTCAGGCGGGTCTGGCGGGGAAAAGTTCTGCCCTACTTGCCTGGCGCACAGAGAGCAGCTTGCCGCGGGTTTGAAGAGCCGGAACTTGGCAGCCGGGGAGGCAGCGAAAAGCCTATAGGGAAAGCTGCGTTGTCTAGAGACGTTCCCTTGTACTTGGCGTGGGTGAGAGGCGGCTTGAATTCTCGGGCCAGTTCTGAGCCTCTCAGTTCAGGTGGCACATGGAAGTTCTAGAGAATGTCCAGAGAAGGGTAACAGAGCTGGTGAAGCAGCTGGAACAGAAGTCTGATGAGAAACGGCTGAGGGTATTTTGCCTGGAGAAAAGAAAACTCGGAGAGAACCTTATCGCTCTCTACAGCTCCCTGAAAGGGGTTTGTAGCCGAGTGGGGGTCGGCCTCTTCTCCCAGGCAGCTGGTAACAGCTTTAGAGGACATGGCCTCAAGCTGCAGCAGGGAGGTTTAGTCTGGACGTCACGAGGAATTTCTTCATTGGAAGGGTGATTAGACATTGGAACAGAAGTCACTATTCCTGGAGGTGTTTAAAGAAAGACTTGACGTGGCATTTTGTGACGTGGTTGACATGGTGTTAGGTCATGGTTTGGATTCGATGATCTCGCAGGTCGTTTCCAACCTAATTGTTTTTGAGATGATGGACAGCCCTTAATTTCAAAATAGTAATGAGTAAATAAGGTCTCCTGATGTCCTGATTCCCCCTGGGGCAGTGTTAATTTTTGCAGGTGCCAGGAGGGAGCATGGCTCGGATGTGGAGGTTATTCTATCCCACCTCACATCATTGGTCATTGCCAGGAGCAGGGGGAAAAGGGTTTCTTCCTTCGGAGAAAACATGGAGGAGGGAGCCAACTGGTATTGTGTATTGGGACCGGGGGGGCAGGTTTCTTGTCTCATTCATGTGTCCAGTATATTGTTGTGCCTCCCAGTTCTCAACTCCCTCCCAAGGTAGCCGGAAAGATGAGGGGAAGGGGGAGCGAGAGAGAGCCGTGTGTGGTTTCGGGAAGTCTCAGTGTTGGTCCTGAACTGGGAAGTAGCATTCCTAAACCATGACACCTGGGCAGAGCCTGAAGAGGTCTGCTTTGAGGTACTGCCAACATCCCCCGGCTTTTGCTGACTTTCGCTGCAGAAGGTTTAGTTCACATGAACTGTTTTGCTGTTCTTTTCAGTTAACTCCTTGGATTAAAGAATAATATTAAGACTGTGTTACATGTTAAGAGGATATGTATGCCATCAGAGGGAAAACAGAAGAGGTGAAATTTAGTCCACAGAAGTGCTTTACTTTGTTGGTGACTCCAAGCCCCACTCAAGCCCCTGTTGGTGAGTGGGTAATGGAAATGCTTCATTAGTTCCACCAAGACCTGTGAGTGCTGCAGTTTTTAATATGTTAATTAGAAATAATGTGTATAAATACAAGTGCTGTCTTCATTTGTGTATGTGATAAGTTTCACCACCACTTAGACACACAGTCCTGTTCCCACATGGAGCAGGACCTGTAAACTTCCCCTGACCCAGTGGTTTCTGGAGACCTGAGCTGTTGATGCAGAAATGCACACAATTTATTTTAATCTTCTGCTTGCAGCTGCAAGTATTTCCTTCTTGGCAGTGCACAGTCTGAGACACAGAACCATAAATATTTGCTGTGCCTATATACACAAAGATATACGTCAGTATTGAGTTTTTTCACTTTGAACAATGAGAAGGTAATGGGGGTGACAGTGCTTGTCCTTTTGTTACATTCCAGACTGTACAATTAACACATTATTGCTTTAGCTCATTAGTCTATTTTTAATGTGAGCTGTTGCTGAGTTGTTTGAAATTATTTATTTAAGGGCTTTAAAAGTGACATTTTTTTTTAAATCCTCAGAGTTCCATAGTTGGTGTTTTTTCTTCCTTGGGGCATATTTCATTTTTGAATAGACATGTTGTAAGTGCTGCTAAGATGGCTGTAATGATCCTATTATAAACTATTGTTTGTTTCTTCAGTGCTCCTGATGTTCTCAGCCTTGTGCACAGATGCCTAATTATCAACACTCTGATTTAATGTAGCAAGAAGGGACTAATTTTAATCAATATATACGTGTCCATGTAAAAAGCATAGAAAAAAAAGAATATATATTTGGTTGTAATCAGTCATTTAAAAAATGGGTTTTCTCACAGATGGCACTTTGGGAAGCCTAAGCTAACTATTCCTGCTGCATGCATGCCTGAATTGATGACATTGTACTGCGGAGCTGAGAGATTCTCCTTCCTGTTGGTCTGTTCCTGTGTGAAGCAGCAGTTCACAGGGTTAGAATGAGGCAGAAATGAAAGCAGGAGCCCTTTCCTCAAAGTTTGGACATCCACTTGGAAGCCTCTAGGTCCCACTCCCAGCTCAAATGATTTGTGAGGGCAATGTTCCAACTAAGATCTTGCAGTTGGACACTTTGCCTTCGCTAAGATCAAGCTCTCGTCAGGCTTAGATATTCAGGGGTATTTTCATGCGATGAAAGAAATCTTAATTAAGTTCATATCTTTGTCAGCCAGACTCAGAATAAAAATTGATGCGATTCCCTTGAGCTTCACTGCTTGTTATACTCTGCAAACACTGCTTGTTATACTCTGCAACAAAGATACTGGGAAGAATAATGTGACTCTCATTTAACATCACAAAGAAGCTTTCCACAGCAGGATGGGCTGATGTGGAACTATCTAATTTGCATTAAAAAAACCCTCTCTGCTTTCTCCTCCCTTAGGAAAAAAAAAAAAGGAAAAGAAAGATTTAAAGAGTATTTTGAGAACGACTGCATTATATTTTGTATTTAAGGGAAGAGGTGATAGGTTAATGACTTTAGTCCTAGCCTCTGTGAAGGAGTTCAGTTCTTCCATGCCACAAGCAGCCCAGATGACCTCAGGCAAGACACTCCCTTCTCCTTGAGCCTTGATTTTCTCCTTTTTGCTAGTTCAAAGAGGATTTGTGAGGCTAAATATATTAAAAACTCTGGGCTCAGCTTACAGTCATGACAGGCCAAACAAAATCTCAGAGAGTCAGCGAGTACTAGTGGTAAAACTTCCTCACAAATAGACCATGTCATGCAAGACCAAAGCATCCACAACAGTAAGAGCAGGAAGCCATACACAGATCTGCAAGTCAGAGGCAGCTGCAAAAGAATGACTGGGATTCCTTTACCAGCATGACATTTTAACTCCTTCCTTCTCAGCAGGTAGGGAGGGTTTGATATCGAGGTGTTCCTCATTAGCCATACTAGTCGGGGCTTTCAAAACCCATGTCTAGACAGGAGATTTGCACTTCTGTCTTGAGAGAGCCTGACAGTGTTTTACCAAACACAAATTAGTTTTGGATAATCAGATTTTAATAAGTTGACAACAAAACAAGTCCAACATTTGCAAGATGTCAAAACAAGGCAGCACTGATACTGTTTTTCTGGTAATTTTGTAATACCATAGTTTTTCCCTTTTGTGCTGTTCTTTAGTCTATCCTTGGCTAGAAGATGGTGGTTTAATGCTGTAACCACACACTGAACTATTGCCAGGATGGCAGTATCTTGGACAATAAGGTGCTGTTCTGCTTCAGCATTTACTGTGTTGTGTGAATGGAAGCCTACAGACTCTGAACAGATAATCATATGTAACCTCAGGCAGAGTTCATATCACTTCATAGTGAAAATAATGTCCTGATGGGGGTTGAGAAACAAAAGTACAGTGAGATGAACTGATCTGACCAGCACTACTACGGGTCAGTCAAAGTTCTAGGAACATCTTGTCCGTTAGCTTCTTTTCCAGGAAATAAAAGGTACAATGCAGGACATGTTGGAGCTTCTCCATCTGAAATGGAAGGCACTTGAGTATGAAGGCAGGAGCAAGGTACTGCTATTTTTAATTTTTTTCCTATAACTTTATGCATGTGCCCGCTACTCTGCATTCTAAAACTAAAAACAAAAACTAACAAAGGTTAGTTAACTCCTCAGATTCGGTCCATGCTGAACGAACATTTTTAGAATAAAAAAAAACAAAGTTTTTCAACATCACAGAGAAAGTAATATCTTTACATAGAAACTGCACTGTATCCCCTTAACAGAATTTAGAAAGTAATATCTTTACATAGAAACTGCACTGTATCCCCTTAACAGAATTTAGAAAAATCCATAGAAGTGGTGCAGAAGGTGTGAAAAATACCCAGGCTGAAAGTATGGATTGACTTTTTGCTTCCTTAAAAAAAGATAAGAATGTACTAGAGTAAAAGCAATGCATTAACATATCAATGAGAGGAAAAAAACCCTCATATAAATTAGTCAGGGGGAAGCTTTCCTGTTGGTGACTCATACAGCAAAATCACAGATACCCTGAAGTCAGCATTAACAAATTTTGCCATCCTTTTTCTCCAAAATGAATTTTGTAGGAATACAACCTAATTTGGAAGATCAGCGGTTTCTTGTAAATAGGGTTAGAAAGTAGTAAGAATGTATCACAATGAGTTTTGTGATTATTTGATTTTACTCTTGTTTACCAAATTAATCAACTTCATTTTGGGATTCCTAATGTAATGTTCCAAGCTTCTGTACTGTTTGTTCTAGTTGGTTGCTGTTAACAATATAAATTATCTTTTACCAGTATGAGTCAGTTTAATTCAGTTCCAAACCTTTTAAACTCATAACAGATGGGTCAGAAAGTCAGGGTTAGAAAATAAGCTAAAATATGACAGCATGATATAAAGTTTCTCTGAGCCTGAGACTGTCTCTGGGTTACTCGCTGTATGCTCAGATTTTCTAAATCTCAAACACTGAATAAAAATTCTTGTCTTCATTTAGAGAATCAAAATCTGCTAAACTAAAAGAGCCGTGGTTCATTTATAGCAGCCTCCACACAGCTGAGGAGCTATAAAAATGTCTAAAAATAACACGATCTAAAATGGTACTTGCAATTTCAGATATCCCAGTGCTTTCACACGAACAACAGTGAGCACTGGAAAATCTCCTGTACTCACTGCAGTCTCCTCCTTCGAGCCCTGAGCCCGGGCTTGCCCCTCCATGAATCTTGGCAGGGTGAACAGGAGGAGCCTGAGGACCTGACCACTGCCTTCTCAGGGAAGCAGGGAGTCACCTTCTAGTGGTTGTTATTTCTTTACAGTGTGCTCCTTGACTGGGTGTGCAGCTCGGGACACCAGCAGGTTTCCAGGAGGAATGCTGTGGCAGGAGGCTGTTGCTCGAGAAGAGCTCGATAAAGCCATTTATCATGAGTCCCTGCAACGTGCACTGCACAGAACCGCCACTGAAGGTAAATCGTGCCTACAAAGGGAAATCAAAGTTTGACAGAAAATAATGTTTACCAAATCTCTGATATCTCTTGGTGGTGTTGTATGGGGTGGGGTAATTCGTGCTCGTGAAGTCTATGTAGTAATGTACAGAATATAAGTCATGATGTTTGTAAGAAATATTTCTAAAAGACCACACTCCGGGACGAGGGGAATCGCTTGCGACAGCGAGACAGCACAGATGGTGCCAGAGAAGACTGATTTGCAACTCTAAAGACGTAGCTGAGCCGGAGATGGACTCTTCATCAGGGTATACCTGGACAATGAATACCTGATAAAGATCTCAGATCGAGATAACAAGAATCTCAGGAACATTTACTCTCCATACCCGGTTCCAGATAAGCACATCAGGATTCATGTCTGAACCATGCAGAGAAAGACTATGACATGAATATGTGAAGTCTGAAAGGAACAGAATAGACTCTGCCTCAGGCCAAATAAACTGTATAAAAACTGCTTGGACCAGGGGGCTGGTGTGAACAGAGGGGATCCGAAGTGGTAGAGTTCGGATCAGAGTTCACCCAGCGCCGATACCTGGGCTCGATGCTGTTCCTTAGACTGTGGCTTTTTGGTGATAGACTATTTTTGACTGCTAAATAAAAATTATTTCTAATTAGTTACCGAATTGGCTTATACCATTTATAACAGTGGGATGACACAGGGGTTAATTACTCTTACAGTGGCCTTTTCCTCAGAAGACAGAGTTGTTTCTGAGATCAATGCATTACAGTGTCTGTTCAGTCAATATCGGAGGATCTTTCCTTTGCAGGAACACCTGCAGGGCTGAATGTCAGGGATGGCACATGCTGGAAAGTTCATTTTACCTTGAAAAGATCCCTGGGTCTCGTTCAGTACAATCAAAGAAGGACAAAGTTTCCTATATCTGATTTTTGTGGCCCACGACTTAAAAACCCTCTTCACAACAGCCAGCTACCCTTAGAAAATATTCAGCACTATAGGGTTGTAAGCATAGTAAAGAAATTATTTCCTGCCAGGCAATCAGCATGTCTACCTGCTAGTCAGCTTGTGCACGTTGGCTGTGCCACCGATCTCCGCATTGGGTGGGACCTTGATAATTGTAGACAATTACAGTGATCAGTTATGGATAATTATGGAACAGCAGGCCAAATTCCTCTCTATGGTTGCTCATCTTTATCCTGGCAGTGTTACACCATGGTTGAGTGTGAAGCAAAGCTTCAGCCTCTACATCTGCATCCTGCTGTCTGCCTGCAAGTAAACACAGCTTTGTAGGTCAGGAGTTTGTTACATAATGAGCCACATCTCTTAATGCCTGTGATACTATGGATTCATCACGTATGGATATGGCTCTTTTATTAGGGATATAACCAATCTTCCACCTTCAAGAGGCTGCCCACAAGGAAGAGCACCATTACAAAAATAGAGCAGATCGAGTTTAAGAGAAAGTGGAAACTTAAAGCCGTGTATTTCGTCATTTACAGCTGCTGCTGTAACAATTAATTGCTTGCCCCTAACCAGATCATAGATGTTTGCCAGCCGCACTTCATCCCACCTCCCACACTGTGGCTGCACCAGAGGCTTGATTTCCAACTGCTGGGTCATTTGCAGGCATGTGGAGAGCTTTTGGCTGTTCCTAAGGCAAGTGCCCCTCAAGCAGCTAATAAATTGCTTAGGGAAAAGGCAGGAGGTGCCAGCTGGACCTGGCCCATAAACTGGCAATTAGACTACACTGGGTTATTGAATGACCAGAGAAAACCACTCTCAATTTACTCTTCTAAGGGATAACATTCAGTTATAGCTCAAGCATTGCTTCAGCATGTTGGGGGGATGTTGAATCTTCTGTCGGAGGATTTTCAATAGTCTCCAGCTAGCAAAGATCAGAGGCTGAGAGAATGCGCACATCCAGCGCACCCATTTCACCCTCCCAAAGCCAGGAGCAGTAGAGCAGGCTGATGATCTGCACAGCCTCTGTCCTAAAAGCACAGAAACCAGGCAATAACCTGAACATGTGATGATGAAGGGGTGTTTCTTAAGGAACTCAAAACTTTGTCTGATTTTCAAAGTACTTGCAGAGACCATTTATTAAGCTGTGTGATGATTTTTCAGCCTCTGACAACTGGGAAGTGACAGAAAGGAAGTTGACAGAGTTGCTTAGAACTTTGTGTTCTGATTTGGTTGTTTTTGTAAATTCAGTTCTCTCACTGAAGAACACTTCTGCATCCTTGGAAGCTTGTGCAGCAGCACTGCTGGGGGATATGGTACAGGAAGGCTTCAGGCACTGCCACAGCCATATCAAACAAGCAACAACTGACACATCCTTTCCTAATTGCTGACAAAAGAGATTAATTACACAAGCATGCTGTACATTGCCACCCAATTTGCCCTGAAAGATGCTTTTCAATTATTTAGGAAAGCCTGTGATCAAGAATATTTAGTCATAGAAGTGTAATCTTTTTTGCCTACATTAGAGTGTGGTATTAAATAATGTGCTGCTGTAAACTATTGAGCTCATCTCTGTATTACTGTAATGACTTCCCAGAGGTGAAACAGTGAAGCCAGAAGGCAAATTCAGGCCTCAGACACCACTGAAGTCAGGAAGAGGGGTACTAAAGAATTTGACAGAAAAACAGTAATATAATTTGCTGCTGCTTGTCATCAGCACCTCAGTCAGCTTGTCAGTGTTATAAGTCTGGATTGTTCTTTCATCCCAACAACAAAAGAATGTCATGAGGATTTCCTAAACATTGAAGAGTTCAGATGAAGAGAATCTCTTAAAAATTTATAGTACCTCAAAAAAGGAAAATGGAATGGTTCTCGCAAAAAACACATGCTCTTACTCACACACATACAAATTAAATAAAACAGCTCATGAGTGTTGGGCTTTGGACAAAAGTTTTATTTTTTTATTATAAAAACGCCGACATTTGAAATACTGAAAAATGTTGAAATAAAGAATAATTACAAAGACATCAAAAAGTTTACAAGCAGATATAGAGAAAAAAGCAGAAGAAATCTGTAGTACACCAATCTTGTGAGCTTCTCTTTTATCTCTTTTTTTTTTTAGTTTCTTTCTTTTTTGGATGACAGAGGTTATCGTCAATGCTAAGCAAAGGCCATGGGCAACATCCTGGCCCCAGTGAGGTCAATGAATGTTTTCCATTGGCTTCAGAGATAGCAGAACTTTGTTCATTACCCACATACTCATTACCATATCTTCTAAATCCTTGAACTTGCTGTACCTGTTCCTCCAGCGAGGCCATGTATTTTCTTGTTATGCATCTATTCCAAACCAGTTACTTTCCTGATAAAAGCTCTTTGGTCTGTCCAGTCCATTCATGATCTGCCAATATTTCGCCTACACTGAGACACAAACACCAAGATGTGCAGATCCTAGACAGCGGGCTGCTAAGCGGCATCAGTTAAAATACCCCTCCCCTGCCTGTCTGAAACAACCCTACTGTGCTAAATTTCAGGGCACACAGTACAGCTAACTACCCCAAAAATCACAGCACAAGAGAACCACCCTTCAACATATAGTAGCTAAACTCTAAACACAAATACATTGCTGCAGTTAATTGCTTCTCTGAAAGGTACAGCTGATTTGACAGCTATGCAACAGATGAAGGCTATCAGGGAAGTGTTGAGCTGCAAGTAAAGCTTAGACAAGTTGGGATCAGGGATCAGGGATGCAATGGCAGAAGCACAGAGCTCTCCTCTGGCTCCATGATGCAAACAGGAGTGCAGCTGTGGCAGTGTAAAGCCACAGACATCCCTGGTTATTCACTGTCCTAGTGAAAAGAGTTTCACAGCATCAGCCCAAAGCCTACAAATGTGCACACATTTAACATGCATTAGTAACCATCCCCCACCATCTCCAAAGGCACAGAGTCAAATGCAGATGGAGATTTGAGAAACACTATGTCATCTTTTGAGGCAGCAGTTCTGGGGTGAGTCAGGCACAGTCTCAGGACCGTCTACCAGCTACCAAAGACCCCCCCAGCTACCACCAAAGCTGCAGCTCCTCTGGAGATAAAGGGCTTCTGCTTTTAGTGGTGTCAGTTCAGCATTGTTTATAAACCACTATTGTAACACATTCTCTCCTCCATACTATGAGCCCTCTGACAAGGAAAAATACACACCCTTCAATAAATACTAAACTGACTTTAAAACTTCATTCACAAATTTAGTTTATATTAGAATATTCAAGTGACAAAACGATAAAAAACTTCCAAACATCAGATTAAGTAAAATGATTTTTAAAAGTTACCTCGGTCTACTATAAGTACAAATGCAACATGCTTTAGACATACAGACTTTAAACTTTAGCCCACAATGAAATCCAGGGATAAAAATGGGTTTAGACCATCTTTCCAAACAAGTTAAAAACCTCCTTTAGAAATGTTCCTTGAGAAGGAAATTAGTCTGATGTGGGGTAAAAAGTATAAATATGGCAAGGTAAGAGGCAAAAGTCTGACAATAGCAGCCGCCAAGGATTTAAAAGAGTTGGGAGGTTGGAGAATGATCCATGTTATTCTCCCTTGTTTCTGAACAGTGCTTCCTTCTGTACATTACTATCCTGTCAATGAGCACCTCTGCAAAAATGAAAGAGGAGACCGGACTAGCTGGTGGATCCTCCATGGGACCAAAGTACAATCACAGTCAGGTACAGCCCGACTATTTCTACAATGGCATAGAGCACTACAAGTTGACAAACAACGTGACAGCAAAAAACTGAAAGGACTTAATGCAACCAGTCAAACCCCATTCAACAGCTTTTGATCAAGGGCAGCAGCTTGCAATGAACAGCCACTCTGTTTCAAAGCCACCTCCTGTGCACAGCCTGCTCCCTCTCTGCTCTCTCACACACTCACGCTCTCTGGCTCACTGCTCCTCTTCTCTTCCTCTCTCTGGGAGGTCTCCTGGAGCCTCTCTTTGCCTGGGGCTCAGCAGCATTGCAGAAAGCAGAATCCTTGCAGCTCATTGGCATGTCTGCCCCATCGGGTTGGCACTCTGGCAGCTACACAGCTCCCTCAAGTCTCTTTCTTCATTTTCTTCCTCTTCCTCCTCTCCTTTTTTCCAGGTACACCTGCCAGACAAACAACAGGGACAATGCACAAACCTTCCATGTGCAATTGCATCCCTGTGAACTGTTGGCTTTTTGCCTGATGAAGAGGATTTAAGGGTTCTTAGATGTGTTTTACAAGGGCCACCTACTTTCAAATTCAAAGTCATGGGGAGGACTCAATGTTTTTAGTGGGCTCTGACTTACTCATATTTGCTTCTGTTTCATGTTGAAAAGAGCTGTGCAAAAATTTCGGTCACTAAATGCAATAGTAGCTTTTTTTTTTTTTTTGCTCAGTAACTCTGAGAAGAACAGGAACAGGTATTTGCCAGAATAGTCTCTGAGTAATACAAAGCCTCTCAAAGAATTGAAATACGCAGCTAAAGGAGAAACATTTCACATATTCACTTAAAAATGCATTTGTGAACTCTTCTTAGATTACACATTATTCTGAAAATTAATCAGAGGTGCAAAAACAATCACTTACCATTATTGGGTGAATTATTTACAATGTCCAAGGATTTTTTGAAGGAAGCACCAACTGCATCACTGCTATCTTTTGTAGATATCAAGTCCCTGGGGCCTTCTTCCATTCTTGTTTGCAAACCCTGCTGGGGCTTAATTGAAACAATATGCTTCACTAAGCATATGAGTTAAACGAGGCATATGCAAGTATGAAATATGAGAGAAAATGTCATTATTGTGGGGCGTTTAAAGAAACTGCAGGACAAATTAATTTTTACATGATTAGATTAGTTTGCCATGTTATCTACCTACCTCTTATTTATTTGTTTAAGAGGGGATTAAAGTGTTGAAATTATCTTTCAGTGTTATTTTTCCCCTTGCTTCCCCCAGTGAACAGAAGAGCAGCAAGAAATACTGAGATGAAAGTACTGTCATTGTGTAGTGACACTGAAGAGTAGGATGTGCCCGGTGACTGCTGAATGACTGGAGTCCACAGAAACACTGGAGGTAGGACAAGGAGTGTGATGAGCAACTTTGTGGATCTGGCTTCATAAGTTACTTCATTTTTTATTTCCACCTGAAGGCGGAGCTTGCACAGCAGCATTTGGGGCTGACATGCAACACAAGCTTTTGGCGCACCATAAACACATCAGAAGAAACAATGCTGTCCTGAGGAGTCTGAACAGCACTGTTATGGTTATTCATGAAGGTACATACAAAGCTAAACCAACTGATTGGATGTGCAAGAGAGAGAGTGGCATGGCAGCACTCTGGGAACTGATAGGATATCCTAATGATTATGTGGATCGTGGTCAGTAAGATAGTTAAAACCTTTCCCTGAAAATGAGAGCATCAGGAGATCTGGGAGCAAAATTGTCTCGAGGATCATGAGAGACCAGAGTGGGTGTGAGGGGAAGACAAATGATTAAAAAAAAAAAACAGCTGTACATGTCCAGAAAAACATATTCTGTGACAAGTGAATGAAATACAATTTGGACATTTTGGGCATTTCCCCCACAATTTCTCTTTTCACTGAGCACCAGTCACAGGCAAGCACTGGGCCAAAAGCCAGTCAAAAGCCAGTCAACACTCTGTTCCTTTGCACTTCCTATCCCAAATGAACTAACATTCTCCACAGCCTTTCTCTGTTGCACTCTGAGACATTTTTCTCTCAATAAACTTTTTAGTGGTATAACAGTGGCCTTGTTTTATCTTCACTGACTTTTGGGAACCACCTTTTCGTTACTGTTGATATCTCTGGGTGACCTTCAGCTACAGATGAAACACAGGCCAATTGTACACTAAATTTGGAGTGCATCTGGTTTTAATAATGGATGAAAAAATGTTTAGGCAGATGCATTCCAAGTTTAGTGCACAACATTCTTTACTGCAAAATCAAAGTCTTTTGAAAATATGTTAGGGAATACCATGTTGCAAAACTCCACTGTTCACTGCGGCCGTAACTCCTTTTTATGGGAAGACAAGGAGAAAAGAGAAGAGAAAGCCAGAAGACTGAGAGGAAGAAAAGTCTCCCTTAGGTCATCCTAACAGAGAAGAATCCCCCTGTGCTGATGGAAAACCAAACACTACTCTTGGAATACAAAATACTCACATGCCTCAGTCCAGCTCCACCCTTTGCTTCCTTCACTTCCATTTTCTTCTTCTTCCGTTGTGTTTTGCTTTCAGGTCCAGAAAGGCAGAAACGAATGCCTGCTTTGCCTTTTGGCAAATCCTGAAAGCATCAGAGATTTTGTGAGAGGAGCCATGGGACAGCTAATTTTGGGTTTTTTTCAGGAAAACTGATTACCTCCAGGAGTGTGTGCTGGCAGTGTACAAGTGGGGCTGTCTCTCTGGATAGGGTGCAGACCTCAGCTTAACACATGTCTTTGCAAAAAGCTCAGCCTCCTCTTCCCACTGCTGCCCAAAGGGAACATTTCCCTGGGCTTCTAGAAAGCATTTAAACAGCAAGACTTCTGCTTCTACGTCTCCACCCAAGATACCACTGTATCTCTGTCACCAAACCCTCTTAACGGCAAACTTAAATAACTATGTCCTGGCTGCCCAAGGTGCTGTGAAGGCTGTGTCAGCCCTGGACTCCACACCTCTTTTAAGGCCTGGGTATTTGCAAAGGTCAGCAGCAGTAGGGTGCAAACACCCAAGGTTTGCTGCTTAGGACAGTGATACCAGGGGGATGATGAACTCCCAGAACCAGCCAACTCCCCCCAGCCCATCTCATGCCTCCTGCAAGTGTGTTCCCCAGCTCCAGCTGTCTCAGAAAGGTGAGACAGGGACCATGCCAAGCACTTCCTCCCAGCATGAGAGAGGCCCCAGAACCGAAGGAGCCTGGCTCCAGGGCTGGACTGGAGACCCCAGTGTGGATGAGACTGACCCCAGTGGACCAGGCCTCCCTTGGCCATCAACAGCACTGCCTCACCTTCTTCTCGTCCCTCATCTGATGCTCCTCATCTCCAGTCCAGTTTCCCCACTCCTCTGTGGGAGCCTTCCAGTCAGAGTCCAGGTCGATCACTGAAGGGTCAGCTATTAGGGCAAGCACACAAATGAGTTATGTTCAAATCCATACTACTCCCATCCTCACATGAGTAGCACAAATGCTGCAAAAATACCTGATGTCTTCTTGCTTGCTCATGTGATATTTGGATGTGCATGTACGCATGTCTTAAATGTGTTAAAACATTTACAAATTTATTTTTAAAATGTATTAAGACATACACTTTGACTGCAAATTCACAATTAGCAACAACACTCTTCAGGACAGGAGAAAATTTAAAGGGTAGAAAAGCACATACAAAACCAAAAGCCCTTCCAGCCTGTACTTCAAGAAAACAAGCTTTATAAAAGTAATAGCATGGCTTGTCAAATATTTCCTTTTAATTTTATGAAAAAGGATTGAAGCATATCCAGAAACATTGGCAGGCTCTTTCATTCACTGCAACACACCATCCTCTGGGCAATTATTCATATGGAAGAATAATATTAACAAAGGGTTTGTGCACTCATTATTGCTCTCATTGGTGTTTTCTTTCTTACAAAAAACAGAACCATGTACATTCTCAACTTCATCTTCCTTTTCTATTTTCTTTTCTTGAATGTAAGCCAGAAAAGCACCATCCCAGCACTGATTTCCAAACCTCCTTAAGATACAGCTTTAAATAGGCATGAAATAGGTAACACCTACCCTGCATAAATTCTGATAATTTCATGGGAGCTGGGCAAAAAACTTTTCAAAATCTTTTAGATTTCTCTATCTTTCAGCATCTGGTACCTTTGAAAATCTGGCTGCAAGCCCTCAGCTGCCTCTCCACAAAACACTGGCAAACTATCCTCAGTCAAGAAGGCAAAATAGACCAGTTTCATTCCTTCACCCAAACTGAATGAGATGGAAAAAGCAGATAAATCAGCATAAGATGTTGAAAGGACTACTTGATTATTTTTTAACAATTTGAAGTCTTATCCTAACAGGAAGAATGACTTGAAAAACACAATATATGTTTAAAAACATATAATAATAACTCTTAGCTGATTACTTCTCTTAAAAAAAAAATCCCAAGCCGGATGGAAAAACTTCTACTTGAAGCAGGGCCAAAACCAAAAGCATGCTGGGAATGATAAAAGGAGACTGTTTCCAAAAAGTTGCTCTGACCAGTTTGCTGCCAAATGTTATAAACATGATTATAAACATTGTTCAAGCTTCTCAGTTATAAATCCATGCCCTCTATATAGACAATATGTCTTTCCTTCTTCAAAAGGGAAAGGAACAACTAATTTTGAATGCATTCTCCAATAAAATTCCAGTCCAAAACAGAATTCAGCCTCCTGAGCTGCAAGGCAGCAGCTCTGCTGATGGATGTTCTTGTGGGTGTGCAAGCAAAACAGACCATAACTTAACACATGGAAAGCCACAACTGTTGTTTTCACCTTTTTAACTTCTGATATCTCAAAAAGTGCATTTATGTATGTAAACATGAAAATACTTTCGATGGCAAACTGCCTGCAATGGGCTAACATTAATGCTTCACTCTTGTCACATGTGGGCATGAAACTCTGCCAGACAGTGGTGACTCTGCCTCATCTCAGAATTACTCTTCCCAAAGTATTGTGTCCCAGGGGTGTTTAATATCAACTCAGACAAAAATTAAGGGCAATATAAGATTCTTCACAATTTGCTGAATTTGATGAGGAAACTGGATTAAATGTACTTATCCCAAAGCTCTGATTAAATGTACTTATCCCAAAGCTCGGACTTAAAATTTTTTCTGTTGTGTAGCATATTTCCCTTCTACAGTGATATCTCCCACAGTGTCTTTAAACTTTGAATACTCTCTAGTATTTTTAACTCTGATTCTCCTTGGGTCATCGATTCTCTCACAGGCTAAAATTGATCAGTAACTCCTGTGAACATAAACACTAGAAGGAATGTGCCATGCAGCAGCATGTCCCTCTGCTCCCCATGTGGGTTTAGCCCTGACAGAGGTGATATCTCAGCACCAACACAGACCAACAATTGACAATTCCTGCTGTTCATTTTTACAAAAGCAATGCTGTTAAATGTCATTTTCCAGCTAAGTTCTTGCTTGCAACCTACCCCAGTCCTCCAGCCAACTCCACCCAGACAAAGCTGTACTTTTCTGTTGGCAGCAAATGTTGGCAGAGTGCATTTCAAGGCCAAGGTGGTTTCCATGTACCCCATGCAATGAAAATCCTGAAAGGCACAATGTTGAAGGTGTCTTCAGAAACCAGGGAGGCTGCCAGCACCTCTGCAGGCAGAAAGTCCATCCCAGCACCAACCACCTGAACACCTTTGGTCTCCAGTCTCTCTCCTGTGTAAGGAGGAGCAGATGGCTCTGCCCTGGGGGGTGTTGGGAGCAGGCAAACAGGGCCCCACAGCAGCAGGAGCTGGTCAAAGGGGACAGTCAACAACTTCTCTGTGCCTGCTGATAGATAGGGTGGAGTACAGTACTGTACAGGCTGAACCTAATTATCTGGAATGGAAAATGAAACTGGAAAGTACTGCAGCAAAACTCAGTCTGTGTCACAAAGAAAGGGATTAAAATTTTTCTAATCTGGAGTTGTACATTAGGATTCTAACCTACCAGCATCTCTCTTGGCATGGTGTCACAAAACATGGGCAGCAGAAACTTGAGAGAGGTTCCTCTGGCAGGGCAAAGCCCTCAGTAGGCTGCATACTGGCCATGGCACTGAGCTTTTCTGTGGTGCTGTAGAAAACCAATCACTTTGCAAAGGGCAGTTTACTGTGTTATGAACAGCCCAAATCCTTGCCAAGACATTACTTGTACGCTAAGTATAATACATTCAGTTGAAATGGGTAGATAATTTCCAGTCTAAAGCTTGAATTTCTGTGTTACAGGTCAGTAGCTGGGTGGAAGAATCCCTTATTTGGCACCTTCCTTTAGCATAATTCAGTAGAGCCAAAATATCAAATAAACCCCAGACTGAAGACTTCTTTTAGTGGAAAAAAGCTACTGATTCCCATAAAACAAAAGAATTACAATTGATTTTAACTCTGGAACAGAAGGAAGGTTGGGAGTCAGGAGACATAGGGTCAGGAGACACAGGACTTTTCTTAAGGTTATGGGGAAAATTTGCTTTGGCAATCAAGAAGGATTCATTGGGAGGACGCCAAGACAGATAAAAAGTGACTCTGATGGTCATGAGATGTTGCATTTGCAAAGCAGAATGTGGATTTTCTGAGATTGCGCTGCCCTGTTGCCAAAGCACAGGTCCGCTGCACTTGGAAGCAGATGCATGGGATAAAATTAGCATTCCCTTGCCTTGGAACCAGACACAAGTGCTCTAAAACAGCCCAGCCCACACTGTGTGGGTTACATGTTTTAAAACAGCAAAACCAGCCACAGCTTGCAATGCATTCTGTGGGACAGCAAAGCTGAAGTACATAAGTGTCACCAAAGGGGCAGTGGCAGATGTGTTGCAAGGGTACACAAAGGGAGTATTAGGAAGCACATGCAAATAAAGCTTCCAAGGCAGAGGCAGGAGGATCAAGAACAGCCCGGCAAAAGAAGCAAGAAAGGCACCTAGTGAAAGCAGAGCACTTCCTGGGCTCAAAAATAAAGTGAATCATGTCAGGATCGGAAGAGGTTCAGCCTCCTTTCTTTCTCTTTGTGACAGGAATGAAAAGTATGCAAACACTAATGATGAGGAGGGAAAAAAGATGATGAACAAAGCTTCCCACTTGGGGTCCTCTTCCCTCATGGCAGAGTCCTGGCCACCTCAGCCTGCTGGTGGGACTGCTGGGACTGCAGCCATCAGTGCTGACCATGTGGCTTCAACTCCAAGACACTGAATGCCCCCAACTAACAAAGGCTTAGATTGCTAAGGACTAATTGTTTAAATATGCAGAGACAATGACTGATGACAGAATGAGAATTTCAGAATCAATAAGGTTGGAAGTGGCCTCTGGAGATTGTCTAGTCACACCTCATTGCTCTCAGAGGGCTCAGCTACAGCAGGTTTCTCAGAAATGCATCAGAGTTTTGAATATTTTGAAGGGTGGAAAGTCTGCAACCTCTCTGGGCAAATTGTTCTGTTGCCTGAACACTCTCACCATAATAAAAAGCTTTCACTTATGGATAAGTGGAAATTCACTTCTTAACCCATTTGCCTGTTCCCCACTCTCTGGGCCAACCATAGGCAATGACCCCATCAGGTGCTCATGCACAGGCATGGCTGGACCTTCTCCACTATATCCCTGACTGTCTTGTACTGGGGAGCCCAGAAATGGACACAGGACTCCAGATACAGCAATGATTGAGAATTAACCACCAGCAAGTGTCTATCATTAATGAATGTCAACACAGGAGTGTGTTGTTTGGAAACCAGCCTGATTGAGTGTCTTTTAAATATTCCAAAAGTTACTGCCCAGTTCCCTTTACCACTAACTCCCTTTCTCCTTCTGTATATATATGCTTTCAGTTGTGCCAACACTTAAGCCTTTTGTAAGTGAGGGTGTTATTATTGCTGGTACTTCACAAAAGATAACCCAATGTGGAGCAGGGAGCAGGCCAAGGCAGCTCCACCAGCCAGGCCAGAGGCAGGAGTCCAGCATTCAGCTCCTACGGCTGTACCAGCCCAGCACAGAACAAAGAGACTCGTTACATGTACTGCTCTGGATTTGATAATATGACCCCAGCTCATATTTAGGCTATGAATGGCTTTTTTTTTTTAGTTCCCAAGCCTGCAAGAGCTAACAGGCCGTGTTTAACTGTCTAAGAGCTCATTTTGCTTGCAGCGCCAACCTTAATGCCAACCATTACCTCATCTAAATTCAGGGAATACATATTCCTGACGCACCCCTCCCCTGCATCAATATCAAGGCTGATGATTCAAAGAAAAAAAAAGGATACCAGGACAAAAAAGCAAGCTGTAGGACAGACAGAATCCTCTAAACACTTCTGCTCTGATGTTTTCAGAAGCAAGCTGCTGAATTTGCTCCTATCGTTCTACTCTCAGACCAATATGGAACTCCAAAAGCAGAGCTCTGTTCGGCTTTGCAAGTGCAGATCAAGCCCAGAGTGTGCCAAGTCTGACATGTGCTAAATGTAGTGCAAGGGAACACTGCTGAAGAGCTGCCCACACTGCCTCCCTCCATCCCACGTGGGCGTGACGGCGCTCCAAAGTTGGAAAGAGCCAGGCACCCTTTGCCGCAACGCAGGGGTAAAGAAACACAGCACCAAGGGAAGGGAAGGTTCAGGGTTGGGGGTTTTGTTTTTATTCTTTTTAAAGCAAACTGTGTTATTTATAAAATCACGGCCAAAATGATGCATCTGCTGCAGAGCTTCAGTTACCACTGGGCAGAGAAGCAAGACAACCACAATCTTTTCTCCTTAATGCATTCCACCCCTCTGAGTTCTCCTGCAGTTAAGCAATCAGAGCAGCTAGAGCACACAGAGGTTTGCTCAGCTCATCAGCCGTCATTCCTGCAAGAGCAGGGACAGGCCTCCCAACAACACGGGTATATATAAATACTTCACTCGATCCTGACCAAAAGGTCAAGAGAAAAGTTCATCTAATACCCACACTGTTCATGCCAAATTATTCCAGCCACTCATGACCCATGCTTGTCTTTCTTTTAAAACTAAAAAAAACACCCATTACCAGTCACAAAAAGACTGAAATCCTGACTGCCACAATGCACTGGAGTTGTATTCTGCATCTGGGTTCAGGGCATTTACAAGGAAATTTAAAGTTTTGGCAAAGGTACATGGAGCTTGAAAAGCACCCTGTCCTCCCATGTCTCTCCCCCAGCCATCCCACTGAGCCCAGGCTACAGCTGCCTGGAAAAGGCCCACTCAGCTCCACCTTCCCACACAACGATGGGAGGGAGGGAAACACAATGCTTCAGTTATGAAAACCAAGCACAGCTTTGAACTCGTTTCACAAATTCAGTAATCTGAGTTGACTGCTAACACATGGGGCATTTTGAAACACAGAGCCCATCCTGCTGCCTCTGGCTCAGGAAGTCCCTGACCCGCTCTCTGCAGGGTGTGGGGAGGGATCGCCCTGTGCTTGCCCTGTTCTGTGCTTATCTGCCCGCAGCTGATAGCAGTGCACTGCTGGAGAGGACACGGGAGCCTGCAGACAGCCCCCTAGAGCTGGTGCTGCTGCCCGGGAGCTCTAATTACACTTTGCACCAGTATGTACACACAAAAACAGACTGTACCTACTGCATTATTTGTTTTTCTTCTGAAGGAAAACATAAATAAAGTGCACTTTCTTGCCCTTCTCAAAGGTTCTACGTGGACAACTGCTGCCCTGACCGAGCTCACAGCAGCTCTGGGCACCTGCTCAAAAACCAGACCCACACGGGATTTCTCTCTGACCAGCAAAGGAGCCACTTGGGAAGTGGACTCTGATATCTGAGGCTTAGGGAATGGACTGAAGAGAGTTCTTACATTGATGCACTTGTCTGTCTACAGAAAAAGGGCAAAGAGACCTACCTTGCCCCTGCCACGCATCATCTGCTGGGAGGAAAGTCGAGCTGCCATGCCAATAGCACCTGGAAGGACTGTCCTCAGATGATTTACTCTTCATGTTATCTGCACACAAGAAAGCATCTTCATTAAAAAATTAAACCAAAAAAAGCCCAAATCCCAAACCTAAAGGATAATCACATAGGTATATTCACATTATTAAAACCAATTAATCATGCCTCTGTCTGCTGGCTATGTCACGATGCCTGGATGTTATGTAATTTAAGCCACACATTAATCTATGCTTCTCATCACTGTGGATTTATTAACAAAGGCTGGATGAGGACACTACATGCATAAGTTATTAAAAACAACTCACTCAGGAGTCGCTACACTAACAACATTCAGAAATGTAAACTCCTGGCATATCACTGTTGGGACCTAAGGAGGGAGCTGTAGTTCCTGCAGAACAAAAGCAGTATCTAGAGTATCCAGCTTCAACTCCCACCATCTTCAGTGAGAAGGCTTCTGCTCGAGCTAACAGAAATCCACAATTACCAAATTAATTGCTCCGTGAAAGAGCACAGGTGAGAGAGCTGCTGGAAGAAAAAGTTGTATCAATGATTATTTTCAGTAACTAAAGCAACCAGTAGGATTCACATGCCTCCCTGAATGACTCCCCTTAGCCCCTTTCTAAGGGGGAGTATGTAACAGACTAGTGTATTCTTCACATCTTTATAAATCAGGGTTTTTTTCACATCTCTGACTTTTCCTTTCTTCCTTTCACCTAATGAACTTCGAGGTTTATGCAGTAGTGTATCAGTTTGGTTTTTTGCTGCATAAATGCAGATGTTAAAAAATATTTCTCCTTTTTGAGCACTTATACATTAGGAGCTGCTTGAATCCACTGACAAACTGTTGGAAAACAGATGGTTAAATATGGCATGTGTTATAGTAATTGCCTTATCTGGCTTTAGAAGCTGATTCCAGCATTCGGGCTGACATCAGACACACTGTTTTGTGCACAGATATCTATATGTATCTATGCTTGTCTTTGGCATCTCTAACAGATTCAGGACCAGTTGCAAAGATGCAAAGTGAAAGCCAGAAACAAGGCTTAACTCAATGCAAAACAAGGAGATGCTCCATCCTTCTCAAGGCCATGCACAGAGAGGCTCAGGCAGAAAATCGCTGCGCGGGATGAGAAGCTGCTGGCTAGGCAGTCTCTAACACAGCCTTTCCAAGCTGCACATTCACTCCCCTCTCAGTCTGAAATTCTCTGAATTTGTTGGTTATCAGAGCGCAACAGAAACCTTCTGTGTGAGTCAACCTAACAGAAAGAATCTGCAGGAGAGGCAGTATTCTTTTAATTTTTTCCAAGATGAGTACATGAGTGTGGAAAGTGCTCAATAAAAGGTTCTGATGTCACTCCCTAGAACACTGGTGTGCTGGATTGCAGATGCAAGCAAGCTCTGCAAGGGAGAGTGACTAATGAGATGTGGCTCCAGGGGAGAAGACCCACGTGTGATCAGTGAGAGCTCTTTTCAGCCAAGCAGCTAGGAAAGTGATAGAAGAATTCAGATAGAAGTACAACAAGAGACCACTCACCTAAATCCTTGGAGAAATCTGACAATGTCCCAAAGGTCACAGGACAGGATTTTACATCTGCAATATCCCATGTTCCTGAATTTAAAATGCAAACAAACAGTAACCCAAAATCTGATGTCACGTTCACAGTTTCTATCTCATGCTCCCAAGCCCATAACAACCCTTCCATGTTCTCTTCATCTCAAGCTTACACCCACTGCTGTTGCTGGACAAGCATCAAGCAAGGAGAAATCACCTTTATGGACAGAGAGAGCCCAGCCCCATCACCATGTATACCTTCTCAGACTTCCAACGTGCATGTCACACCAGCATGGCACTTCTCTGGACTTAAATTCCTCACTCATCTGAACTGATGCCCCCTTTATGCACTGCTGGCAAAGTCATCATCCTGTATTGGAATTTGGCCTTTTGAAACCAGTAGAGTAAAAATGGTACTAATGTTCTCCCCCATCAACCCTGTATTTTGCAAAAAAAGGATTCTAGAAGAGAAGACAACTCATGAGGGCAACCTAAGAGCATTTTCAGAATCATCAGAGTACTGGATTACTGCTACTGAAAGTGAGTCATCATGTGGCCTTATATGCCATTCAATTCAGCCACCATGATCAATTAATCACTGAGAATGTAGTCAAAATCAAATGCTTTTGATTTAAGGATACCCTGCCTTTTCCTTTTTTGGAATACATGGATATACCCTGCAGCCTAACTCTGACCATGTGTGAGCATCCTCAGAAGGCAAGGCTTTGGTTGTAGAAGACACAAATAATACCTGTGGGTAGAAAACAACTTGCACCCTGCAGGTGGTCTACAACACAAGGAATTCCTGCCATAAAGACCCCTCTTTTCACATTGCTTGGAAATAAATGACACCAAGCAGCGTCCAAGGGGGGTGGACAACACTGTGTGTGCAGGATGAATGTCAGTGGGGCTGCACTCTGATGAGGACACAGCAATTTGTGAAGCTTCCCCTCGGCAATATTTGAACATCAACACTCACCTACATTGGAGAAAACGTCGTCTTCTGGCCTGGAGGGTGCCAGTTCTTCCCGTAGGGCTCCTGAGCCCTTCAGCACAGTCCCACACTCTGCCTTGGCATAGAAAGCACCTTTTCCACCACCAGCAGTGTCCTCTGTGAGTGGCCACAGCGCTCCCTTCTCATCCCAGTCAAAGGCTGGCTCAGCCGCTGAGCTACCCAGAGATGCTCTGCTGGGGTCTTCTCGGGAATAAACATTACCACAGGATCATCATTATTTTTAATTACAAGAGTTTGTACAGCAGAGATAACAGAACAAAGCCTGATCTAAACCCATCAGACTATTTCCAGCTGAAATTATTTACAGACATGATGACAGTGAAACGCAGATATTGGGATGGGATTCTGAAGTGGAAAACAGGAAGGCCAATGTGAGAAGGATGGTGGCACAGTGGCCTTGGGCATCCCTCCCTGGAGGGGAGGCTCAAGGCCTCCAGAGTCCTGCTGGGGGCCCAGACCAGTGAAGGAAGAGAAAGAGAACAGCTGGTCCTCTAAGAAAAAAGAAAGCAAACCTCTTGGATGTTGATCGTTCAAGGCTGCTAGAGAAATCAGATATATCAGACATATGAATATTTTTTAAAATTACAGTTATCTCCAACATTTTTGTTCCAAAGGACTCTTTAAGTGTTTTATGATTCCAGCCTTCAGAATAGCAAAGCATTTTCTGGAGCTCTGATGAGGAGGAGACCACTGCTGACACCAACTCCACCTTCACATACCTTAATGGTGATGCTGCTGTTTCTCCCCTGCCAGGGAACATCAGCCAGCTCTCAGCAGGTTTAGGGATTCTTCCTAGATCAGATCTCACTACTCTGTAAATGCTCGTGCTAACATGATCACAGGGTTCAGCATTCTGCACAGCCCAGGCTGCAGGACTGCACCAAAGACTTCTGGTGCTTCAAATGAAACTTGGTGAACTGAGCTCCCTTTCCTGGGTCAGCAAAGCCCTTAACACCTGCGTGACCTTAGGGTCAGTCCCTGTGGTGTTCTGCATGTGGAGCTGGCACCACTGATGACAACAGGTCAACTTACATGAAGAAAGAAGTGTGGACCCATTCACTTTGCTGGAGAGAAAGTGGAGACCTCAGCACCTCTAGCCTTTAAAGACCCTTGATTAACCAAGAGTTTAAAAATCTAAACTCTTGATATTTAACTCTGTATAATCCAAATGATAGATAAAGTAGTCCCAAGGTGTCTGTTTATTTTTCTATTGAAACTTCCTCTTCCCTTACCCTTCAATTTTAACAGAACACCTGAGAGCAGTTTAAGAGCCTTATTGTTGACAGTGCACTAACCCACACATATATCCAGCTACCTCTCCTAATCCAGTCACATCTCTCCAATATACAAACTCTTATCTTAGCTTCTAAATTACTCTAATATTATAAGCCTAAAGGTTATTTTGATCATTTTATCACAGATAATGAAAATAATTCCAAATGTCTCAATTCCATGATCTGCTTTCATATAGTGGTTATTACAAATAACATGATTAGCAGAAATGTATATAGGCATAAGTGCACAGCAGACACCTCAAAATCCCCAGAGGAAAAATGTGGAGTGAGCACAAACTGTTGTGTCATTTTACCTTATTAGGAGAAGTGTATATTCCTATTATAGTTCTTTAGTTTGGGCAATCCTGGACTAAAGAACCTGCTCAGAACTGAGAAAATTACTCAAGTTTTTATACGTCCATTATCTGAAAACTTCTGTCAAGCCACGCAAAAGGAAGAAGCCCACGCCAAGCCTTTAGCAGATCTACAATCTAACAGACATCTGCTTTCAAAGTCCTGTGGGCAATGCTGTGTGCTCTGCTGTGTGTTTTAATGAGAGCACAGAGTAAAAGGCAAGCTCCCAAGTAAAAGCTCCCAAAGCTGTTTTTTCTTAAGTAAATAGCCTCAGTAAGTGCATGGATTTTGCTGCCAAATTATGAATAGAGCAAACAGATGCTGGGGTGCGGGGAGGGTGTAGCCAGATCAGGTGTGTAAATTGAGCCTGTACATTTACCTTTTTGTTTCAGCCTTTCCTTCCTTAAGTGTCTCTTTTCACGGCTGCTGATCTTGGTCTGCCAAACTCCTACAACAGAGAGCAAAGTTCAATTTTAAGCTATCAAACAACTTTCTTCATTGCCTTTACTGCTTAGCACCAAGGTAAATAGCCATCTGAAAGTTTCTGATGCTGGCTGTAAAAGAGGCATCTGCAAAAGATCTCGTGCAGCATGTCCCCTGTGTGCAGCCTTTGCCTCCTCTGCAGAGACGTGTTACATAAGAAATCCCCATCACAGACCTGTCTGTTGTGTCCTGACTCACATAACTGCACATATTCTTCTGTCCTGTGTGTCAGCCTGATGTGACACCCATTCCCTTGGGGGAGATGTCACAGCAGAGCACCAACCACCTTATATCTCTGACAGCGGGGAGAAGTTAATGAAAATCTTAACCATTAAATAAGGCTTCAGTTTACTGGGTTCCTCTAGCCCTAAGACTTGTTCTGCAATGTGGACACCCTCTCCCACTCAGCTGGTTTACACACACATTCATTCATGCCCATGGGACCACCTCCTGTCTCCATCCATGCTCTTCATGACCCAAGAAATCAGAGGAGGTGCTGGCAAAAATGGCTAAAGAAGGAAAAAACACAGCCCCTAGAGCTGACCAAGACATTTCCTTTCTCTGAAGCATCCCTGAAAAACACAGTTCAGCTGGCTCATCCATTCAAAAAGTTACAGACCCATTTGAAGAAAGCCTCTGCTGTGTCCACTTCTCCCCCAGCAGCCTCACAGGCCCCAGGAAGGACTCTGGTCCAACAGCAGCAAGGGCTTCTCTTGCTCTCACCACCACAGTAATCACATTGTAATCTTTTAAGCCCAGAAAAGCTTAGAGTTTGTTGTTTTCAATGCAGCCTTGGGGAGGGGGGGGCGGGCAGAGAGGGGCTCATGGGATGCAATGTATTTTCCAATGAAATTCTGGCTGCCTGAGCCTTGCTGGCCTCTGCCAGATTTCTCTGCAGATCTGCTTGCAAGTAAAGGTCTTGGCTCTGCTCACAGGGGTGCTACAAGTTGGCTGTGAATTGCCCCAGCACCTTTACCAGTCATGGGCACAACAGTGTGCTGCTCCTCCATGTGTGTATCAGCATGGCAGAGGCCACGGGAGTAAGGGAAGAGCATGAGGAAGGACCTCGCTGACCACTGGGCCTCTGAGCCCTTCAGAGATCCTTCCTCACCTGCAGATTTGCCCTCCCTGTGTACACAGTTGGGACCTGGGGAGTGTGGCAGGAAAGCACACGGCCCCTGTCAGAGACTGAAATGTTATGGTTTATGACATAAACATCTTTATGAAGGACTTTTGCCCATTATAGAAAAAGTGCATAATGAAGCTGCACCACCAAAGCCTACCCTGGATGGGCCTCCTGACTGAAACCCAGGCTGTGAGTTAAACCCATCAGGCAACTTGAGATAAGGAAAGTGACACTATTGTTCAAAGCCTCTGGAAGAGCACCCACAGCCCAGCCCAGCACCTGCTGCGAGGTGGAGGCCACAGCCCCAGGTTTGTCTGCTGCCAGGCTGACACAGACCCTGCACCAAAGGGAGAGGAGGAAAGGGTTTGGGTGTGTGGCACAGCCTCTGGCCAGAGGCACTGGGTGCCCATCCTCTGCTTCTGAGGGCCATCCATGTGAGGGACAGCAGAGGGGGTGTCATGGCCCATCAAGGGCCCCTCCCAAAGGAGTCCCCAGACCCTGCACCAGAGCACTGCAAGAGATCCACAGTGTTGCAAGGGACAGTGTCAAACCTGCCCCCCTCAGGGGAGGCACGTGGGGATTCCCACCTGCCCAAATGTATATCAGTCCATGGGATTCTATACTTTAAGGAAGGAGATCATCACCACCAAGAAGACCAGATGGAGGGAAGCAACAAGGCATTGTTGGAACCCATGGAAGGCTGATACATTTCTAATCTTTGTCACTTTCCCCATTCCCCCACACACTTCTTTTTCTATTTTTCTTTCTTTGTTTTCTCTTTCTTTCTCTTTGCCTCTTTTACTACTTTTACTACTGATTTTTTGATATCAAGAACTAAGCTCATTTGGTTTGAATCACATTTTTTGGGTATATTCAAGTCTTTCAGAGTTCAATCCGTTTTATTCACAGACTTAGCTCTCTTTACTCCTTCTTTACTCCTCCTGTAATCAAACCAGGACACAGCAGCAGCTGTCCACATAGTTACACTTAGGAAGGAGCAGGTGATAGAAATAACTCTCAAACTGGCGGCTTTCCCTACCAACACAGAACTCTAGAATAGTAGAGAAGGTCTCCCTTTTGACATATTTCATCCCATGTTATTGTTTGGTAATATGCATCAGATAACAGAAGAATCAGATCTTTTGTTACCTTCTTCCTCTTGCAGTTTGTCTTTTTCCACAGAAAGCAGATCTTTTGGCACTTCCTTGTCTGAGCACTGGGTTTTCCTCTTCTTCTTAGGCTACAGTATAGAGGAGATACAGAGCAGAAAGATAAAACAAGTATTTGTTATGTTTCATCTGGAAGGAAAAAAGGGGGCAGTAGTTGCAAAATGGAGACAACTCATGACATTCAGAGAGAGTAGGAGGTTGCTAGAATCTTCTAAGTGTGTGCAAAAGTCTTCCTGAGCAGATTTTATTGCAAATTCCAAACCAATAAACACTATTGCTTTGGACCTACAAATCTTAACTTAGCTGCTAGATTAGAAAGTTCACATTTTAATTCAGGTACCTGCTCTATAGTAAGATTTGCATTCATTGTTCCTAAGTTCTAATGTGCTTCCTGTGAAGGAGGAAAGTCTCGAGTATTTAGCCCCTTTAAAATCAGGAATGCTATAATCAAGAGCTAGGACCCTGCCAATGCTTAACAAAAAAACAACACAGCCCTTCTCACCCACCCACCCCTTCAAACCATGGAACAGCCTGTTTTTAATGAAGGTATCTGTAGTTTGCACTAACCTGAAAGGGCACAGGAGTAGCTGAGGCCATTTTCATACAGCCTGATGAAACAGTAGCATTAACCTTAAACCATACATTTTCCATGTTCTAGTTTAAACAGTGGTTCTTGACTTTTGCAAGGTGGGAAACCTCTGTCAGAAAATATAGTTCCCTGCTCAGGCTCAGGGGCTGCTACTCACTTAGAATCACAAAACCACAGAATGGTTTGGAAGGGACCCTAAAGACCATCCAGTTCCAACCCCCCTGCCATGGGCAGGGACGCCTTCCACTAGACCAAGCTGCTCAAAGCCCCATCCAGCCTGGCCTAGAACACTTTCAGGGACAGGGCAGACAGCTTCTCTGGGCAACTTGGAACTTGCTGTAAAGACCTGGAAGCTCTTCGAAGCATTAGCCTCTTCCTCCACACCAGTACAAGTGCTCAATGCCAAGGTAAAACCCTTAAACAGACCCAAGGAAATGTCCCTGTCAGAGCTGGAATGGAAATACAGGAGATTCCAGCACCCCCTTCTGGGCTTGGATAATGAGACCACTGCTTTGTGGTGGCAGTGACAAACACTACAGTGTGGCTGTGCCAGAAAATTACATGGCCTCATATTCCTGCATCATCTCTTAAGTGCAGCAACCAAGGAAGAGCAAACTAGCAAAATACCTTAGAAAAGGAACAGTCTTAAAACAACTGTCTCGTGAAAGATAACATGTAAACTCTAAAACTCTTGCTGTTACCTTGAGGAGCTTTTTCTCTCTGATGTTGACTGATGTGATAAGATGGCCATTGACTGGAACCTAGGAGGTGGACAATAACAAAATGCATTATAGCACATGTACATGCATGTGTGTGTACGTGTAAATATATATATAAATATATTTATTTCAACATCTTCCTATAATACATATAATAGTCTGAAAGATACAGCTGAGTAACCCCCTGTACAAATCTGGGCTAGAATTTGTGGCCTTGTTGCAACTGGAGTAATTTATTCCAAATTAATTAAGTGTATGCTAAGCCTGCATGAATGTAAATCCAGAAACTCCACAAAGATTTATTTCAAAGCAGACATATTTGTGGTTTATCATAAGATTTGTCTGGGATCAAAGTTGTTTTTCAAATAGGGCAAGCCTGTCTTAAAGAAACAGCATAGACATGAGAAGGCTTATTTTAATTCTTGTTTACCAGTTAGGGTGGACCTTATGTTCCCTCTCAAGTCTATGTGACCAACTAAAAGAATAGATTTTATCCTACCTAGATCCAGTAAAGTAAACAATAAATGTTTAAGGACTTTTAAAATCATAGTTTGATTAATGTCTCAGCTGGCTCAGAATTTCCTGGCAATTGCCAGCCACCAGCTTCAGGGATGGGAGGGTGTAAATCTGCAGCTGAGACAGCAAGAGCTGTGCCAGCAAGGGCCACTGCACACTATGGAGAGCCAGCAGCATCCAAGACAAGGCTGAAGCTCCCTCCACAGGTGCCTCTGTTTCCCCGACACACTCAGCAGCTCATTCTGGATGTATGGCACTTCTCTGACTCATCCAGGTCGCTCTCCCTGTGCAATGCAGCTGCTGTTCAGCACTGTCCAGGCTTCCTGCAGCCCATCAGACCTGCTGGGCTGCCCAGCCAAACCCACATCTCCCCAAAGGGAGCCTGACTCGGGCTGTCACCCTAATCCCTGATCCATCCTCCACCTCCTCTGCCTGGGGCAAAGGGATCCCTGGCAGGTGAAGGCAGCCCTGCCTGCAGCAAAACCCATCTGATCCCTGTTGAATTCGGGTGGCCAGTCCTGTGGGGAAAGGGAGCCAGCTGATGTTTCCTCCTGCCTCCTCCCTCTCCCCACTCTCAGAGGTCATCTCTGTCCCTGAGCCACTGTGGCTGTGATTAGTTAACAGCAGATAAAATGCTGTGGGTGACTGCCCATGGCTCTCCCCAGCAGAGCCAGTGGGGCTGCAGTCCTTCAGACTCTTAATGGTCATCTCTTTGACATTTTGGGGATTTTAGAGCTATTTTTCACAAGTCTCAAAAAGGTCTGGTTTGAAGTGCATGACAGGCACCTGTATGCTGGCAAATGCTTCATCCCTGGAGGTGTTTGCTTGGAATTCCAGACCAGTTACAAGCCCATGGTGGACATGGACCTAGCAGGCTGGTGACCATCCCAAGTTCCACAAAGATTAGGAGAGAAAGCCCCAAAATTGTGGATTTTGCACACAGATAATACTGATTTGGGGTCTTCCAGTAAAACATGACAGTAGCAGGAGGCAAAACCCCTGCCTGTTATATCAGTAATTCCACCAGCTTCACATTATAAACTGAAGCCAAAATCTCCTCCATCCCCCTCGGCTGTCAGATGCAAACAATATAATTGTTTACAGTTATGTTATTCTGAACATTAGTAAAATAGTTACTTCTCTGTTAAAACCCAGCAACATTTAGCAGCTAGCAAGGCTGTCTTGCTTTTTCCCATGGGCACTCTCTTCTAAAACTCTCAGGTTCATTTACTAGAGGCACTCCATAAATCCCACCACAAAGCAAATAATTTTCCATCTCCTGCTCTGCTCAAGGGAAAAATCCCACTCTACCTGCAGCAGGGAGGGAAGCAGCTTCTCACATAAAATGTGGGATATAAAATACAAAACCAGGGGCATTTTGATGAAAATTTGAACCATGTAGATATGGAAAATCTTGAGCTTATATTATTCTCTCTTTCTCAGCATATGTTTCTGTCCATTTAAATGTGTGAAAATACAGATAGATCTTGTCTCAGTGAACAACAATTCCTGTGCAATACAGACTCTTGGGGGAATGACTTTCCATTATATGACAGAGAACTTCAGGAAAACTGAATTTTATTGGATGAATGCAAGAAGAGATGACTGGGGGAATCAACATGCATTGGCAATGTCAACAACATGTAAGTGGAATATTCCTTCCTCATGTCATCAAGTCCTGGTGATTTCCCAGTTTTCATAATGGAATCTTCACTGTTCTCTAAAGGCTTTGCAAATGGACCTCCCAAGTGAAGGCACTTTGAGCAAGACTGCCACCATGGGCACAGAAATAGCAACACCAGCTTAGGAGGCAAAGAGCAGGATGCTTTTTTGCCCTTTCAGAAACACACAGATAAGAGGATAAAAGACACTCCACCTCCTGTTAGCCTCTCTTTATATCAAGATGCTTCTGCAAGCATGAGGGACTACAGGCAGAGACAAGCAAATGCCAGGATTAAGGAGGTGAAGCTGCCTTCCTCCCCCAGGCTGGCTAAGCGAGCACAGCCCGAGGCTGTACAGAGCCCTCACACAGGCAGGGAGAGCTCCAGGAGGAAAATGCTGAGTGTAATAGAGGATTAGGGAAGATGCAAACTATATTGGCTCTGTCAGATTTGTCTCAGCTGGGGCAGGATCACGTTCCTGGACCTTCTCTCTGTATAAATGAGAGTAAGCAAGGAGCTGGAAAACTGCAGCACTTTGTTTTAGTGCTTTGCCAACCTGACTGCTGCATGCTTTTACCAGACAAGCACATTTGCTACTGAAATGATATTTCACCTGCAGACAAACATCCCCCTCTCTCTCCATCACTGCTAGGAGGTTAAATATATACTGTTGACAGTCATTTACTATGTCCCAGGGGTCTTCATGATGACTGAGTGGCTATCCAGCCCTAAGTGCCCACCTGGGACTCCTGAACCTTGTTTCGTCCTTCCTAATGAGCAGCTGAGTGCAAAAAAATACCAAACCTGACCACTGACTGATGCTCAGCAAAAGTTCCACCACTGTGGTCATGCTCTTTTTTCAAACCTGAAATACCTCTTGCTTCTCTGCCATCCTTCAGTAATACCAGCAACTCCCTTTCTTTCATCACCAAGAATTTTTACTGAGTTCCACTTCCATTCAGTGGAAATGTATTATGTTAGCCTGACCTTTTGTATTAAATCCTGCCCTTATCCAACCCTTTTTCAGGCAGTAAGCTGGCTGTGTGGCTGAGGAGCCCCACCCTACCCTATTCTTCCCTTTTGAAGCCCTTAGGGTGGGGGATTAGTCATGCCTGTTTATCGTGCCGTTTGGCCACTATGAAAAGGAAAAAGGAATTTTCATTATTTTATTTCGTTTAACCTAATGGAATCATTAAAGAGAAATTAATATTGTCAGGGGAGTTTTTTTCTTAATGAAAAACGTAGTTTTGTATAGGGAAAACACATCTAAATCCACCACATTAAATGACTATATCAAGCCTTAAGTGCAATTCCAAATACATCAAATATATGCAGAGATATATAAAGAGGACTTTTAGTGGAATCAGACTTAGCATATTAATTTCTACTCACATTCTGTGGAACAATAGAAAGATTATTTTTAGTTCATGGCCATTTGGTTCGTGACCCAGTGGAACAGGATTTCCCCCCCCACCCCCTGCCTTTTTTTCCCTTTTTTATGTAACTTAAGGCTGTATTTCTGATGATTGTTCTGAAACTAGCAATTTATGATTCTCTTGAACTAGTGTTTAATTTATTTTATGCTGTTAATATAGTTCTACATAAAGTCACAAAGAAAGGAGGCGAAGTGATACATCTCCAAGTGCCAAAAATTACTGGGTTTAGTATATAAACCTTGTATTCAAAGCCATAAAACTGTATGCCTAGAGACTTATCTTTATGCATTCCAATAGTTTTGTTAGAGTATCTGATATCATTTTTATAAAACCCAACACCTTTGTGTCTATCAGATCAGGCAGCCTGCTTTCACATCTCAGTGCCACCAACTGGTTAGAGGAGTAATTAAAAATTATGTGCGTATCAGCTTCAGGTTCACTAACTGCCCTTTGTCCCTCTTGGGGAAGGTGCTTAAAATTGCCTTCCTTAGGAAGGCATGGAAAGGTTTGCCCAGTAGAGGGATACTAGGACAAAATAAACTCAGCCTATGAAACCCAAAGGGAGCTATTATATGCTTCACACATTGGAAGTCAGGGAATTCATTTAAGAACATGAATAAAGATTCAGAAAATTGTTCTCAGCTACCACTTTCAGAAAACTCAAATTAAGTCGGTTGGACACTGGAAATGAAAGGAAGCAAAACTACCCCGTTCTGGCAGGGGGTCTATGAACACAAAACCATTTCCAGATTTAAGAAGTACTTCAATTAAATTGTTTCTTAGTGCTCAATTCCAGTGAAAAAAAACCAGAGTTTTTTTCACTTTATGTTACAACACAAGAAAAATGTAGTGGATTTAGGCCAAAAGGCAATACTGGTATGACAAAAGTAACACCAACATGCACTAAACTAAAATATTAAGGGAGGGGGTGAGAGAAAAGAACAAAAAGAAAAGGACTTTCTAAGCAGGGAAATAAATAATCTCCCTTAAACATGCTCTGTTGGAACTGAACAAGGTATGACTGCACTTTCCAGCTTTCTCAGTAGATCTTCAACAAGATAAAAAGTGAGCAGGAAGTCTTCATCCCTCTCAGCATCCTCTGGAAGATCCGGTCCTTGCCCCCTGCCCTCCATGCTCTGAGTTGGATTATTTGCAGCAGCACTCTCAGTTCACTGTTGGCTCTCTGAAGGTGGGTTCTTGTCTCCTGTGCTCAGAAGCAGGGGCTGGGCCACAGGGAGAGCAAACCCAAGTGCTGCTGCTGCTGCTGCAGCCAGACAGAGCTCACAGCAGAGTTTCTCCATCCCCAGACAGCAAGCAATCGGCCAGACAAACGTGTTGGGAAATGAAGCAGTGCTGGGTTTCATTAATTCTGATTCAGAGCTTCATAAATGGAAGCAGACATCCTGGCCAGTCTGGCTTTGCCACATGGTCTTGTCCTCATGATGGACCTTGCTCTGGGAGACCTAGTCCCTAAACCAATGGGAACCAGGTGAATGGGAAAAGACAAGCCTGCATCTGTCAGAGGAGAAAGGAGGAGGTTTAGGCAGAGGCAGAGGCCATCACAGAAACAGGAAAGTACCAGCTTCAAAGAAAATCACTCATTCAGTTCTAACAGCTAGAGAAAGGATAACACAATGGCAATTTCTGCTCAGGTGACAATGGAAAGCCAAAAAAATGTTTGGTTTGTTAGCAAAGGAAACTGAGTGGCTCTCCATGCATGGCAGAGAACATAAAGGAACTTCTCTGAGACACGGCTGCTCACAACACTACAGAGAGAGATCTGCAAAGGGGAGGGAAAAGAGAGCAGAATCCTGGTTTTTGATCAATACTGTAAGTACTAATAATCTTATTGTTAATAGCTGTTATTGATATGTGGTAATGCAAAGCTTTCCCTGGCAAAATCACTTCAGACAAACGTGTTCCCAGTAGAAAAAAAGAGTCTGTCGGAAAGGAGAATTACATGGGAAATACATGCAATGAACAGACAGAATTATATAGAGCTACACACTAGGAATATGTGAAATTTTCCCTTTCCCTTAAGGCACATAACATAGAAAAGAAAGGGGCAGTTCTCCCATCAAATGAGTGCTCTGAGAACCTCGTGGAAAAGGCTCTGGGCCATCAGCACAGAAAACCCATTTGTCTGCACGTATTCTCAGGGATGAAGCTGCCCATAGGGACCCCTTGAGCACAAACACAGGTTGATAACAAGGAGTGGGAGCCAGGACTGCATATGTAGCCATTCATATCCAAAAGCAACTGCATGAGAAAATTTGGGGAAACATCCTTGAAATGATGCTGCCTACATTACATGTCCTCCAGCTGGCTAGCCTTCCCTGGACACATGAGAAGCCACCCAGCAGCCATAAACACAATCACACCTGACACATACCTGCCTGAGTTCAGCTGCTCTCATCATCACAGGAAGAAAACATATCTGGGGAAAGAGTTTCTGCAGCCTGAGTACATTAAAACTACTCTTATGAGGAGGAATGAAGAAATCAGTTTCCTGGGATCTCTGATTAATTAGAGCACCATCTCAACAGGGGATAAAGGCTCCATTTTAAGGAGGCAATTACCAAACTCTAGCACCTTCCAGGATACTTTAAAAATCAATTCTCATCCAAGATAGCTGTATAAAAATAATTGTGCAACTCTGTTGCATTGGCATGAAAAATACTGTGTAACCTGAAAAGGTAAAATAAAAAGTCTGTTTGCAAAACTCTGGAGCTGAAGGGATGGATCTGTAGTTCTGGTACTGTTAAGCAATCCTGCAAGAAGCAAAAAGTATCTCCAGTTTATAAAGACACTTCAAAAAAGCAGAAAGCTTTCTTCTGGAATGTATCAGATAGTACATACTTTTAGAAGCTGCTTAAGGAAGATGATGTCACCGCATTTGTAAAAAATGCGCTTCTTTACAATTAACCAATTTGCAGAACAGCCAAAAAACTTTGAATAAACACGAACCCCCCAACTCAACAACTGCCATTCAGATCAGCTGGCTTCCAGCAAGTCACATTAGCGATTTCCCAAAATTAGGAAAAAGGCAATCCTGAAAAAGGCTAAACAGTCTCAGCATAATTTCTAGACCTTTTTTTTTGTGTGTGTGTGGCTGTATGACAACAACCAGAATGTAACTTGTTTTGTTCTATGCATAGTGAGAACACATTCAAAATGTGGTGGTATGATTGTGTGGAGGCTCTGTATCCATTGGAACAAAGTGGTGGGTGAGAGGCTGGACATGACACAGCCATGTGCTCTCACAGCCCAGAGAGCCACGTGTGGCCTGGGCTGCACCCAAAGCACCAGGTGAGAGGGGATTCTGCCCCTCTGCTCTGCCCTGCCCTGGTGAGACCCCACTGCAGTGCTGCACCCAGCCCTGGGGTCCCAGCACAGGAAGGACATGGAGCTGTTGGAGCACTTCCAGAGGAGGCCACCAAGTTGGTCAGAGGGATGGAGCACCTCTGGTATGAGGAAACCCTGAGAGAATTGGGGTTGTTCAGCCTGCAAAAGAGAAGACTTCAGGGTGACTGTCCTGGTTCTGGACAAGACGGGGTCAATTTTTTTGCAGAAACTGTGAGAAGGTGTGGCCAGGACCTGGAGCTTATTCTATCCCACCTTACAGTCATTGCCAGGGGTCCCAGAGGAAGGGACTCTCTTTTGGGGAGAAGGGGTTCCTTCCAGTCTGGTATTGTCTATTGTGAATGGGTTTCTGTGTAAATAATTTATTTTCTTGTACCCTCAGTCATTAGTACTATTCCAGTTCCTGTTTGTTTTCTTATCTTGTTGCTGTTTCCAGTAAATTGATCTTATCTCAGTTTATGATCTTTACCTTTCATGCCTCCAAGTCTCCAGTCCATCCCACTGCAGGTGGGAGGGGAAAAGCTGCAGAGCAGGAGGGAGGAGCATGTGGTTTTGGAGAATCTTGGTGGGCGCACTAAATTGGGGACTATCATTCCTAAACCATGACAGTGATCCAGCTGAGGCCTTCCCTTCCTGTGCCTGAAGGGAACTTCAAGGAAAGATAGGGCAAAACTATTTACAAGAGCATATAGAAAGAGGACAAGAGGGAATGAGTTCAAATTGAAAGAGAGGAGGTTTAGATATTAGGAAGAAGTTCTTTACCATGAGGCTGATGAGGCACTGGAACAGGTTGCCCAGGCAAGTGGGGGGTGCCCCATCCCTGGAGGTGCTCAAGGCCAGACTGGATGGAGCTCTGAGAAACCTGGTCTGGTGGAAGGTGTTCCTGCCCATGGCAAGGGATTTGGAACTCAATGATCTTCGAGGTCCCCTTCCAACCCAAACCATTCTATGATTCTGTGAAAGTTTGTTCAACAGACTGATCTCACAAGGGCTGTTGAAGCCACTCAGGGCACCGTGTCTCCTGGACAGTTTCTGCCTGCCTATTGCTATGGGGAGTAGGGACACACAAAGGGAAGATCAGTCCTACATCATCCTGCAGCCCAGTAAGAGCAGATTTCATGGGAAGGCAACCTGACAGCCCACCCCTGGGGCAGCAACTGGGAATCACTGGCAAACATGCATTCCCAAACTGAAAAAATAATTAACCACCATGGTTCTTTTAATTAAGATCTTGACTTATCCACCACTCCAGGACATGCAGATGCTTGGCAGCTGGGATGTATCAACACACCTGAGCACTGGAGGCAATTTGTGTCTTGGCTTTTTTATATCTCAGCAGGCAGCAGAGAGGGGCTCCCATCCTGTAATACCTGCAGACCCATCTTATCACATTGGCCATGCCTATGAATGGGAGACTTTGTTATTAATGACACCTCTGCTGCTGCTTTGGTGGAGATTTTCTTATGCAAATTTCAGCATATCAAAGGTGTTTGGCTGTTCTGGCATCCTCCCATCAGCTAAGTGCCAAAGCAGTGCAGCGTTTTACACTTAAGTAAGGAGATACAGTTTTTGCCTCAAGGATATGGTGTTCCAAAGACAGAGAGAACCTGATGGGAAATGACAAGGAGCAGTGGAGAAGGCACAGTGGGGAAAAGAAAACAAAAGAGGCAAACAGAGAAAGGAAAGGGCACGATGCCGTCATGGGAGGACAAGCCTTCATTTTTCATTTCAGTATGCAAGATATTTTCTCTTGGTTATCTATCTTTAGGATCTGTTCTTTTTCTTGATCATCCTCTTCTCATCCTCCACCTCCTCAGGACCATGTTTTCCATACTCTGCACGATAATCAGTGGGTCTCATATGGAAGGTGATGCTGCTGTGTAAATGCAACTGCTAGAGCCCTGTCCCTAAAGAGCAGGAATTGCTCAGCAATGGAAAAGATGAGATTAATGGCAGAAACTGCACATGACTGTAAACAAATTTATCCCTTCAGTTTATCCCTCCTCTTCCTTGGTTTCTATTACTTAAGCCTGTGAGATGCAGCGTCTCTGACTAGAAGATATCTATTCAAATCAATGCCTTCAGCTTGAACTAATAACCCTGCCACCATCACAGCACCTGGACTGTCTCTGACACATTTCTGTTCATGAAGAACAAAACCACTTATTTTATAGCACACATTAAAAAAAATCCCTCCAAATTCATTTTGTTTGTCTTTCTCAGAAATGAGACCTAGGAGACAACAGTAACAGATTAAATGAAGTGGGTGTCTCCCCTTTCTGTCCCACACTGCCTCTGGTATTGGTGGCTCTGGAAAATTTTCATTTGTTCTGCAATATCAACTCAAGGCAACTCAATAGGCAACTCAAGTTATCTGGTATTGATGATAATAAAGGTATAATAAAATTGTTACTGAAATCCTTCTTCACCCCTTGACACTGGCAGCTCTGTTCAGATTGCTTTTGGATTTAATTGTTCATTACTAATTCAGGGGTACTTGTGCTGTCAGGTCAAGATTCTGCTCTGACTGATTAAAGAAAAAATGCCCTAAAATCGAATAGTTTATTAAAAGATAACTATAACACAACTGAAAGCTAAAGCTTCCATGACAAAATAATAAACCCTTGAAAACTAGTGTTACAATGGAAAGCCTAATACATTTCTGTTCCAGAGGAACAAACCCACTTATTTTATAGCACACTTTAAAAAAATCCTGCAAATTCATTTTGTCTTGCTCAGAAATGAGACCTAGGAGACAATAGTAACAGATTAGAATGTTAAAAAAAGCTCGATGTATTAATTTTAAGTACATACTTATGTTTGGTAAGTTATTCTGGGAGCTTTACTTTCCGTATTGCGGTGCCTCAGTGAAATGGTTTTCTGTAATTTACACTGAGATTTTCTGCTACAGACAGCTTACAGCGTGTCAAAGCAACAGAGTCACGGTAATGTCAAACAGAAACTTCAACACTGTGCAACAAATCACTCACAGCATATATTCAACAGGGTGGCCATGCTCATCAGCTCACAGCCAGGTATTCATGCAATAGCAACAGAGCTTTGATTTGGAGTAAATATACATAATTAGCACATTGTAGTAACCGTAGTATGGATGCTATTCTTGTATATTCCTTCTGAATATGATGGACATTAACCGGAGTTTTCTTAATTCCCTGCAAAGAGGATCAATCTCATACGGAGTTATGCTGTCAGGCAAAAGGGAGGATGAAAGGCCAGTGCCAGCTACCCCCAGCCAGGTGCTCGGGCAACCTGCTGCCCTGCACTGTCATCTCGATGGCACCACAGGGTTCAGCGGGGAATGCTGAGCCCCCTCACCCCAAAATCACACCGAGAGGTTCGGGACGGTCCGTCTCTGGGCGGGACGGGATGAGGTGGGATGAGACGGGGTGAGATGGGATGGCAGCGGCTCGATGGGGCCGGACGCGGAGGGTGCAGGACTGTTCTCTGCCCTGAAAAGGTGCCGGGGAGGAAAGAGGGAAGGATGCTCGTCCCGTCCTGGGGAGCGGGCCAGGCGCGACGCCCCACTAACCTTACCTGCGCCGTGCGCCTTTGTTCCTCCGGCTGCCGCGCCGGCAGCGCCCCGGCCGCCCGGCCGCCGGCCCCCGCGGGGCCATCCTCCTCCTCCTCCTCCTNCGGGGGGGCGGGAGTCGGACCCTGGCGCGGCCGATGGCTGGCGCGGGGGCAGGAAGGGGTTAATGCGCGGACTGGGTCTCCGCTATGGAAGGATGAGAGTGGTACACGATGAAAGGTGAAGGCGATGCGATTCGAAGCAGCGGAGCTGCGGGCGCAGCGTTGGTTTGAGAGCAGATGTTTGGCCGAGGATTGGGGTATGCAGGGATCCTAACAAGTGATGCTTTTCTGCAAAATTCCCCAGTCTAGACAGAAGAGTCGTTAGGGATGTACTTCTGTTGTCAGGCAGCGCTACAGACATGTCGTTATCGAGCACCATGGCTGTGATGATGACAGGCGCTGCCGTGTAGCGCAGCTCGAGATGCGCTCTCGTCTCGGCTGGTCCTCCGAGACACAGCATCACAGCATGTTACCGCCGCCAGCGGAGCGAGGGGCAGAGCGCCTCGAACCACAGACCTCTTTGCCGTGCTGGATGGAAAATTTCCTCAGCCACCTGATGAATAAGTGCAGATGATGCTCTCAGAAAGTCTTTTTTCGAAGTCACCGAGTTTCTTTTAAAGTGGAAAGCTGAGTTTTGCCTTGGTCAATCTAGGCGGACAACCTCTGAGCAATAAACAAACATTGAATAGCAGTGACGGGAAAGGAGTGAGCTCCTCGTTCTCTCAGCATGGTTGTGTCTTGCACCTGGCACAAACACAGTGGGACTTACCGGGGCCATAACTACCAAAAGAAAAGAAAGGAAAAATAAAAAGAGTAAATAAAGCTAATTTAACTAAAACAGCATGAGAAGTCATGTTAGTAGTAAAGCCAGCACAGGGAAAAGGCTGGTAAGGGAATGACTTTTATCTGTCATGGCTTATTTCACACGCAACAGGGACTGGTCTCTCTTAAGTGTGAGTCCAAGTGCTGGAGCTCAAACTCAAGCCCACTGAAAAGATAGCAATGGGGAAGGCTCATTATCCATCCTTCCATTGGATTACCAGCTCTTCAGGGATGACAGATTTATTATTCCTATGTCCTGGGCTGAATTACAATTAATCCTAAACAAGTCTCAGTTTTGAAAGCACAATAAGGTGTTTATAGCACTCTAGAAATTTCTAGATGAAATACAGGAGAATTGTGGATAAAATGATGTGCTGGATGGCCTTATGGGGAGAAGAAGGTTTTGGGAGGGAGGGAGAAATGCTTAATATACAGGAGGGAGCTGTGGGTGTATGGTGGTGCTTCAAATACTGTTGTTGGGATAGGAAGCTTCTGCTTAAACATGGATCACACAAGTTATCATTTTCTGTCTGTGTCTCATACTGCCTATCTTCTAAAATTCAGTGCTGAATAATCTTGTGGTCTAAAACCTCAGGAATTTGAGTGTTTCTGTTCCTAGGCCTGATACTGATGTCTTGTGACAATATGTCTATCTTGCACCCATCTGGAGCCCTGAGCTGATAACTGAGTAGTCATGTGCAAATGTCAGAGATAGGGGAACTTCCTCCATGGTTAAAAATTACAGTTATGTGGTTAGTTTAGATACTTGTCTTTTATTTTTTTCCTTATCTTGATTTTTATTTTTTACCCTTCTTTATTTCTCTGTTTGTAAAATGAAGATGCATCTCTTCAGGTCTGAGCTGTTAAAATGCATACGATCTATATCTCAGCTCATACATAAATTCACTACTTTCAGCTCATCCAAATTAGTTTGTTTTCTGTTCCTGGGGAAACACAAGCAGAAAGACATTTCAGGAGTCAGCATTGCTTAAGTTAGTATGAGATTACTGCTTTGCACCATTCCTTTCTATTTCTTTTTTTTTCTTAAATAGAGGCAATTACTGTGGCTGGCCTCTAATGGCATTTATTTAAAAAGATAAGCATCATCATATTAGACTCTTTTTTTCTAGTTTTATTATTACAGGCTCATTTAGCAGCATATCTCTTACACTACTGCTGTGTGAAAATAGCACAAATTATTATCATGTCATGTTATATGGAAAGACTGAAATTTTATTGCAAAAGTGAGATGTTTTTCCATTTATGTGTGACATGAGCTCATTGCAAAGGTCAGATGGGGAATTGTTCTCCCTTCATACCTGGACAGAAGGTCCAACAATTAGGAGCTGGAACCACCTATCTGTTGTAGATCAAAATGTGGTGGATTTCCACTGACAAAATAGTGCAGACACTAATGATTGATGGGTTCTGGTCAAAGCTGTCTGCTTCTGTGCAGGGTTTGTCATTCAGGGTGCTGACATTATGAAGGTAGGCTTTGGGAAGTTTTCTGGAGAGAAATATAGTCTTATTAATGTTTAAATATTTCATGAAAGCTGTTGGATTTTGACAAAAATTATATGGCAACTGAAAAAAAAAAAGGCAAAAATCTTGGTTTGGGCAGTTTTCGTGGTAAAGGCAAAGCAGAGTTTTCTAGCTGAAATTACAGCATTGTTTTTATTTCCATTTTCTATTGAATCTTTAAAAATGAAATTTACTAAAAACGAAAGGAATTAAATTATTTTTAAATAACATTTCACAGAAATTATAAGGTTCTGCTCTGATGTATTAACAGTAGACTTTAGGATTCTCCCACAAAAGCCAAGAGAAATGCCCCACCCTGACACTGCTCATCTTTAATCAACAGCAACAGACATGATAGAAAAATTAGTGATTTCAAACAAGTCAGAGATATAGAGAGGAAGCTTTTAAACTGCCCCAGCAAAACCATCTTTTGAGGTCCCATCAAAACCACCTTGTGAGGGGCAGAGAGGAGACCTCTTTAGTCAGACTCCCTAACCTTAAGGAGTTCAGCAAGCTGCATCTGCAAGAAGGCAGGCGAGTTTTGTTTCTAAGCAGCTGCTCAGAAATCCCTGTGTCAGAGCAGAGCATGAGCTGTGCCTTCCCTTGGAGGAACCATTGGTGCTGACCAGGCTGTTCAGAACTGACCCTTCTGGTAGGGTCACAAGGCTTTGCTTTCCCCTCTCTGAGCCTCGGGGATTTGGGGTAACTGGATGGAAAACAGTGGGGGGTGTTTGCACCCGTTTAAGTTACATGGAGCAGCCCCTGTGTTTCTGAGCCCAGAGCTGGGAAAGGTTTTGGGGGAGCATGGTGCAGAGGTGGGCAGGAGGATGTTTGGACGTGGCTGAGATCAAAGCACAGGTCTCTGTTTCAGGCATTCTGGATATTGAAAGGGTGAGTGAGGATGTGTCCTCCAGCAAGCTCCTGCAGCAGGGCCCTGCTGTGGGCTGGGACCCTCCTGCTCTGCTGTCCACAGGCTGAGATGGTCTCACAACCTGCTCGTTTACAGGCTTGAAGGGACATTTGCACCAAGCCCTGAGGTCCATCTGCTGATCGCATCACGGATTTGTGTAATTTGCAGACTTCTCCCACTTTTCCTCCTGTCTGAAGCCCTGATGCAGCAGTGACTTTCCATGGAGGTGCCTAAAGCTGATGAAGTACAGGAAACTGAGGAAGGTGGTAGCTGCACGCCTGGCAGCAGCGTGACAATGACCAGTAATGAGAGAGGAGTGCTCCATCTGTTCAGACTATTCAGCTCTTTTGCACAGCTGCCCACGTGGCCAGGTATTTGCCATTAAATAAGATGATTAATTCCTTGACAAGTTGGTATCTGGCCTAGCAGTCCGGCATTTCCTTTCGGCATCTGTGGCTGCTTTGAGGAATGTGGCTTTATAGAATTTTACTAATTATCTAATAGCTTTTCAATCTCTTGTTTCAGCATGGGGAACTGCTGTTAATTAATTGCAGATCTTCGGCATTCCAGTCTTAACTGATTCCCCTAGTAAATATGTTTAACACTTGCCTTGGTTTCCTGTACATGATTCATTCAGTTGGTAAGTGATCCATCTTTGTTTGCTGTCAAAGTCTTTGAGCTGGAAGAAGACTTTAATCATGTTACTTGGCTTCCCTGAATAGAGAGAAGAAATGGAGTCAAAAAAGCACGCAATGGTAATGCAGTCAAAGAAAGACCACGGCCTGGGTTTCTTTCACCAATAAAAAAGTTGTGTAAGCTTCAATTTCCCTTTCATTTTCATAAAGAACATACTGGAAACATCTATTCAGCTGAAGACATGAAACTAAAACAAAGAAACAAAAAACATATTGAAAGGAGGAAAGAAGGCACTTTCCCAGCTTATGCATTAATTAAGACCAGTCAAAGAAAACGGCTTCAAAGGAAGGAGGAAGCCAGTGGTAAGCACGGCTGCAACTGCTTTTAATGGGCTATGGCAATGACATGCAGGGCAGGCAGAGCCATAGCAGCCGTCAATGCAGCAGTGGCAGTTCAAAGGCGACAGAGAAAAAGTTGGAGGCAGAACTGAAGTTGCTGAATAGTAAAATTGTTTCACTAGCAGATTTGTCGGCCACACTGCGGGACAAAGGAACTTGTTTAGCAGAACACGATCGTCTTGAGAACCGTAAACACTGCTGGCTTAAAGATAAAATCAAAGGCCTTGAGAGCAAAGCAGAAGTAGACATAAAAGTATGCATAACTGGCTTTCCTGGAGGTGGAGAGGTTTGCATCCCTGTCAAACAATCAGAAAGAAGCTGTTAAGTGCCCCAGGTCACTCGCACCCTTAGCACCCATTCTTCCCCTGGGTGGAACCTGTGCAGAGCTGCATGAATATACAGCAGGACTGGTAGGTTTTTTGCACATCTCCTCAATGGTGATCTGGGAGTCTGGCAGGAAAATTTATTCCCCTCTAAAGAAAAAAAAAAAGCTGAATGCAACTTGCAACATGCTATTATAAATATTTAATACAAGTAATAAATGTATTTGTTTAGCAGCAAAAGACAGGGCTTTATTATGTTCTTTCCATGCATATTTATTCTCAGTGCTTTTCAGCCTGTGTCCCGCATCCAGCTGTCTGGGAAACCAGCTGGTAATTTGCTGTTTCTTTCGACAAACACTTCAAGCTCATGCTTTAAAGACTTCCTAGGTCCCTTCATCAGCAACCAGCAGCACGTGTGCAGTTTCACAGGAACACGATGTCTGCAGAGAAGTCTCCTAAAATTAAGATGTCTCTCCTTGCTTTAATCCAGACTGGCACACGACACAGTGAGCATGGGGTAAATGAGTGATGACACACAGTTTACTGCTATCAAAACCAGCATTCAGAGGTGCAGCTGACACACTGGAGGGAGGGCATCACTTCCCTCAGGGAGGTTTCAGTGTCAAAAATGTCTGAATACACATCCACAGGTAGAAGTGTGGCTCCACTGCAGTGCTCAGGCTGCATCACTTCTCATGCCATCTGGGTGTCACAGCCATGGCACATGGTGTCCCTAGATGTGCTCAGATCAGCTTCGCCTCTGAGGAGGATCTTCCACTTTGATCTGGAGATGTGAAGATCTGAAAAATGTACCACATCCACCACATCCTCCATGGTTTCTTCTCATGTTTAGTCATCCTCCATGTGAAAAAACCTACATCTTGTCGCTAATTTAATGTTATCTAGCTCTGGTTTCCCACCACTGATTTCTGTGACTTGCTCTGACAGTGATAGCATTCTCATGTTCCTCCTGAGAAAGAGCTTCAGTGTCACGTGTACTTTACCTCTTAGACTCACTTCTGATACACAGAAGATATTAAAACTGTATTTCTCACCACAAGGCATTTCCAACAGGTCTCATGCTGGTTTTGTAGTCTCTTGTTTTGCACATTCCCTCGACATCCTTTTTCAGCATTGTCTTGTGGAGAGGTAACATTCAGCCTTTGTGAGCTGTTAACTTGACCCTAGACACATGGTGTGGGATCATTTTAGCTCTCTTTTCCTCATCGACATATGAGGGACATCAGTGGAGCTGGCTTCTCTTTTTTTTTTTCTGATTCCTAGTCAGTTTACTAATTTCAATTAAATAAAATGTGACCCTGGTTCCTTCAAAGGAGGAGTCACAGCAAAGGGCTGAGTCTCCTCCATGCCTGTGATTAGAGTGCACATAGGTTTGCTCTAACAAGGGCTCTGTCCTGTACGAGGCTACAGTAATCACAAAGAAGATTCTGGATCTGGGTTTTTAGCAGAAATCTCTATTAGCAACTCAGTCCTAAGGTTTTCCAAACTACCATTTTGTCTGGATGCCAAGACTGTGTCCCTGAGTTGTGCCCCAAGGATCCAGACAATCAGGATTTGTTGGGGTTGTTGCTCTTCTGCTCAGCCTACACAAAAACCCCTCAGCCACTTGGGATAAAGCCCACATTTATCGTCTCCTTCCACAACCCAGGGTGCCAAGATTTCACCATAAGGCATGTGACAATGAAATAAATGACACCGATGGTTTCCCATTTTATAATTGCCATGGCAACTACATTGTAACTTTTCTGATAACATTTCATTTCTGGGGCTGTATCTCTCACAACATGGCATAATTTAGCACTCAGAGCCATCCCACCAACCTGACAGCCACACCATAGAGCAACATGTTGTTGCAGCAGTGATACAGGAGACTCCCATGAACATGGTTACTTGTTCTTCCAGATTTCTTCCCAAATAAAGCAACATTTTAGAAGGGAAGGCTGCATATTTGGTGGCTGTTTTCAGAAGGGAGTACTTTGTAATTTTCTGAGTGTCTGTAGGAGCGTGTGTTTAAGCTAAGTTCAAGTCCTTTAGCAGTTCCTTACACTTCATGTTCCTTTCATGTAATGTTGTTCTAAATTTAGGGTATTGAGCTTAAATGTGCTGTATGAGACATCTCCAGAGATGAAATGTGTCTTTTCTCAGCCCCCAAAAACTGTGCTGCCTGCAGCTTACCATGGTCATTAGATACCATGCAACACATGCTATTCAAACATGCAAACCAGGAAAATAAGATCTGTTTACCTGGCATGGATCAGAGGCAGTCCTATTTTTAAATGCACCTCAGGAATGTGGGAAGCAAAGTGTCTCAGGAGGCAGTCCAAGCTGGGAAATGTAGGCAGTCATACCAAGGCTCAGTTTCTTTGTCAGGGTGGTGCTGCTGCTGGGCAGAGCTGTGCTGGCCTCGGGACAGGCAGGAGAGGGCAGCTGAGGCAGGAGCAGGTGGCTCCATGCTCAGCTGCTTCTGCCAGGTCTGTCCAGTGATGCTGGATCCCAAAGCCTCCCTCCAAAAGGAGCACACTTCCCTTCAGTGAGGACTCTCACTCTTGGTCAAAAACTCAGAGCAACTTTTGCCTCCTGTTTCATTTGTAGTCCTGCTTCTGGCCCCAGGCTTGCTCTGAAACCTCCTGAAGCCAGGAAAACTGGGAAAGGTCTTCAACATCTTGACCTCTGTACAGCTCTCCTCTAATTAGCCTCAGGCTGCAGGCAGTATTGGGAGAAGGCAGCTCCCACTGAAAAAGGGCTTGGTGTGGATGGTATGTCCTGTGGGAAAAACTCAGATCCTGGAAGGAAATGCTGGCCATCATTATGTCAAGGGTCTCTGCTGACACTTCATTATGTTTCTATCTGAAATTGAATCATTTGCTGTTATAAACAAATTGTAAGATGATTAAATGAAGCAGAGGAGGAACACCAATATTAGCCACATTCTCAGTCTGCAAAAGGGATTTTCTACTTGTGTTCCTGATATGTGTTAAAATGTGTTCCATTTTATTTCTCAACCAGAAAACAAACCACGGTTTACATGACCTTTGGGGGCCATGTTCACTTCCCATCTCTGCTGCGTAGCACTGGCCAAGTCATTTCAGCTCAGGAGCTAATGGCTTTGCTTTCACATCCTTTACTGCTTGTATTCTCAGATCAGCACTCCCCAAACCCCACCAGCCCGTGGTCTACACAAGGCAACGCCACCCCTCGCTCTCCCTGTGAGCCTCGGTTTTAACTTCGGAATGTCCTGTGCCTGTGAGTAGCACTGGGGCAGGTTCCACGAGTCATGGACTGCTGTGGCCAGCAGGCTCAGCTGGTGTGGCCAGCAGTGTCAGCTGGTGTGGCCACTGGTGTGGGCTGTCATGGCCAGGGGGTGACATTTTGGTGCAGGAACTGTTGATGGTAGGATGGGCACCTAAAGCCTTGGGCACAGGTACTTGGAAGAGCACTGGTGTCATGCCAGCTGTGAGTATTAATGATGCTTGTTCATCTGAGAGTTCTTCATAAGAGAAAAAAAAGCCTTAAAAACTGCCTAAATCCTGAAGCGGAACAGGGTTTAAGGTGTATGCCTCAGTACTTCTAACAAGTTTATTGTGTGGTGTGCTGGCCATTCCCAGTTTGATCCCTAGGCATATACATCCCTCTCATCAGACAGGTGCCAAAGGTGCCAGGTCCTATAGCTCTCAGTAACAAAATCCTATTTAACAAACTGTTCACATGATTCTGTGTCTAAAATGTAAGACATTTCCTTTTCTAATAGTGTCAGTAGATAGGCATGCTGGTGATGTGAGGCAGTCAGATGTAGTTATACAGGAAGCTGGAGTGGGATTAAGACATTTCAGGTCAGTCTTGTCTCTCAAAATATGGTATTGTTCCCTTGGAGAGCTCATCCATATACCAACAGCCTCGTTTTTTGAGCTGCCATAGACAGGCGTGGAGCACAGCATGCCTCTTCTGCAGTGACTGCCAGGAAGATGCCCCGTGTTGAAATGTTAAAATTGAAAATACATTTGGGAATATTTCCCTGCCAGTCTTTCCTGGTAGACCTTTGAGCTCAGAAATGCCTCTGCAGAGGATGTGGGTTACCCTTGTGAGGCATCTGAGTATCCAGTGACAGTCATTTTCAGTTTTGCCAAAGCAGCATCGCTTTCATGTTGGCAGATAGGAGATGTTTGTGGTTAAGAGTGTAATCCAGTTTCAGTAGCAGAATAATATCTCTATTGTTCAGTCTAGTTTTTAATAGCTGTGTGATCCCACAAGCATATAAACAATGGAACTAAAGTATATGACTGGGAAGGTGAAATTGCCCATTCCTTAGCTGTCTGTGCACCTTCTCTGTTCATGGAACTGAAGAGCAGAAGGAGGTTCTATTTTCTGCTAAAATCTAACAGTGTAGAATATGACTCTGCATCCCATGTGTGTCATACCACCTTTGGTACCTCTGAGCAAGAGGGAGAACTGGAAGCCCTTACACGTCTGCGCCAAAGCAGAGCCCTTCAAAGCAGTGAAATAAATGATCCTGGGAAGGTTGAAGCCTCTGACAGGGATGGCAGTAACTCCGCAGCGTGTCCCTCACCTGTGACAAATCACACTCGTGTGGCCAGGCCATCGGAGCTGACTACTGCGGACGGCGCGGACCCAGGGAAATCTGCAATTCCAACAGCAGATGGCACAGTCCTAAAACTAAAATCGGCCTGCAAGGGGAAATACTGCCTGGGCTGTGAATCTGAGCGTTCCTTCAGGAGGATCCTGTGGATTTGTCAGCCTGAGCGTACTGGTTTTGAAAATAGTCTGTTTTCTCTTTAGGAGAAATAATTATAAAATAAACTGCATATATGAGACAATCTGATAGCAGTGGAGTTTTGTTTAAGATTCTGAAGTACAGCTGACAGCTTAAGTGTAAGTATAAGCTTTTTGCATCTATGCCCAATAAATCACACTTTTGATCATCCTTGTATGATCTAGAAACCATTTACAGCGGTCATGGATACAAAGAAGTTCTATTTACTGGAAAGAAAGTGAAACCCCAGAATGATTTCATTGAAAAGTGATGTCTTAAATTTGCTTTTATGTGGACATAATCCTTTTGTGTTTCTTAACCATCATCCAGAAACGTACCAAATTAGGCACAAAAAATATCTTCTGTTATGTTTGGAATTTCATGAACTAAGTGAGATATGGGTAAATCAACCCCATAATCCCCTGTCCTCCACATGTGAGGAAAGCAGTGCAGCAGACCTGGCACTTTGGTTCTGTGAGCAATTAGCATTTGGATGTGCAAATACACTTAGTTTGGCACTTTTTCTACAGATTTACGGAATAAAACCTAGAGATCTTCCTCCAGTAGGCAATGTGGTAAGCCTGGATGTATAATACTGGAAAACCATTTCATTATGTTTAAGAAATTAAGAAACTAATCCGTCTTTTTGATGCACTAAGGAATTGCTAGAGGAATTGTCTAGTGGTTATAGCAGGAAACTGTGTGTCAAGGCATCTGTTCCCCCCTTTGCCAGTGAATCATTTCCTCTAATTTGGGTCCCACAAAACACCCAGACAGAATCTGTCCCCAGGTAAAATACACTCTTTACTAGATCTGGTCCCCACATAGCTCCCAGGCTTGTGAAAAAGCTTTCACATTAGAGTCAGAAAGTTCTAGATGTCAAAATAGAAAGATGTCTTGTAGTCCTGTACATGAATTTTCCCTCACAGAGCCCAGAGCTCTGTTATCAGCTGCCCTGTGAGAGCACATGGAAGCAGCAATCTCAGCATGGTCCTCATTTTACTAGATGTCAAAGTGCAGAAAAAAAAGAATTTTCCAGTGGTAAGATTCTGTATTAGGAGTGTTTGTATTGTTTAAGGAGTATTTGTTTAAGGAGTGAACTATCCACTAATGTTAAGTATTTCATGACTTTCTTGCAGTTAGAAAGAGAGACTGTTGTATTCAGAGAGAGTTTCAATCCACAAATTTTAATTTTTTTCCTTGAGATAGGATAAATTATTTTCTGGAGCAGCCTGTCTCCACTGTTTGCAGAGGGGAATGTCGAGCAATTTTACTCCTAACTTACTGCCTCAATTCAGTGCTTAAATGGGCATCCCAAACTCCTGCCATAGGAGTCAGATCACATTAATTAGATATTCTTCCTAATTAGATATTAGGAAGAAATTATTTACTGTGGGGGTGGTGAGACAGTGGAACGGGTTGCCCAGAGAAGCTGTGGGTGCCCCATCCCTCGAAGTGTTCCAGGACAGCTTGGATGGGGTGTTGAACAACCTGCTCTAGTGGAAGGTGGCCCTGACCACGGCAGAGGGTTGGAGCTCCAACCAGGCCATTCTGTGGTTCTGTGATGCTGTGATGCTGTGATGCTGCCATTAAGTACCAAATAAGTCTAACAGTACTGGTCACTGTGTTGTACTTTCAACAGCTGCAGTTGCTGCTGCTGATTTTGTGTTTGCCACACATTCCCTGCCTCCCACCACTTCACACCAAGCACTGCTGCTGCTTTTCTGCTCAGGGGTGTTTGCCCAGGAACCAGCATCTTCCCCAAGCAGCCAGAGGCAGCAGCAGAGAAACAGCACAAGGCTTTACTGCCCATCACACCAATCGCTCATCCTCTCCCACTGCTAATCAAGCAAACAAAAATATGTGCTCTCAGAGATAACAGGGATTAAAGGTTTTGCAGTAATTTCCCAGAGGGATTCCAGGCATTCCCATGTTTGCAGTGATCCCCAGAAGTTTACATCGCAGTTGCCTATGCAGGGAAAGCAGTGGTTTTCAATATTCAGAGAAACATGAGCTCTAAATCAAATAACTTTGCAGAAATATCTCAAATGTTTGAGATTCCTCGTTCAAAAATATCTGCCTGACACAAGAGGAGATTAACCTCACCCAACTACAACTTTCTAAAAGTTAGGCGGGTGAGCAGGAATCCCCAGTAACTGATGGAGGCAGGGAAGCAATCTCAAACAATGCAAGTATGAAAGAAATAATGCCTTAAACAAGGGAATAACAATGGCCTATTCTGTTCTTCCTCTGTTTGTCTTAAAAACAATTCCAACTGTAGCTTTCTCAGGGAGAAAATAATTTTCAGTTTCCGTTCTCTGTTAAAATTCAGTTTGCGTTTTCCTGATTTCTCCCAATTGGTATGGCTTTTTCCTACTCATCTGCCACCAGAGGCTGTTGTGGTTCGGGTGCGTGAATGTAGGTACACGGATTGTAGATGTTTACATCTGCTCTAGCTATTTTGAGCTCTGATTGCAAATACTTCTGTGTGTGCTATTGCTTGTTCTAGGGTAGAGCAGGCCTAATGAACAGTACCCCAGACATGCTTATTTGTCCTCGTTCACAGTGGGGAGAGCCACAGTGAGGGTCACTAGCTCTGGTGTAGATATCTGCACTGCAATTGTCTAAAATTAGGTGGGATAAATCTCGTTGCAAGGAGCTTGATACTTTAAGCCCCTGTTCAGCAAAGCACTTACTGACAGCATAAAATGAAGCCTGAGTTTTAATGCTTTGCTGAGCTGAAGCCTCAATTACTTAAGGAATGAGAAGACAGTCGTGGGGATCGTAGCAGTCAGGCTTGTGCAAGGTTTATGTTGGATTTCCATCGAGCAGTCCTACATACCACTCTACTCCCCTACAGAAAATACTCTTCTTCCTTCAACTTCCTCCTCCAAACACATTTATTTCCCCCTCCCGGGGCTCCCTCTCCCTGGCTGAGTCACCCACACTGTGTAACCCAAAACAGGGCAGGCGAGCCAGGGGCACCGCGGGCTGCCGGGATCCGCGGCTCTGCACCGCTGCCTCTCACTGCTTCTTGGCCTTTGGGAGTTTTGGCTTCAGTGTTTGGCATCAAATTCTTCACCACCCGGCTGAAAACTTTGCCCGAGAATGGCAAGGCTAAATAAATATCCAGTGGTGGGCTGAGTGAAGTTCATGTAATTTGGGGCTTGTTTTGTAGCTACCCCGGGTAGGTGGCTGGAGCTGGAAGCCTGACCCTATTGGGTCTGTTGACACCAGCAGACTCCAGACTTGCAGGGCACGGGTCCAGGCACAGGCACCAGCACCCTTCGGGCTCTTGGCCTGGGTCACCAAGCTGTCCTGTGCAGAACCTGGGCACATCCAGCCCCAAAACACCCCCATGTCCTGCCATCTCCTTCTGGCTACTGGGAAAACCTGGCTGTGGGAATGAACCTTGAAATTATGCTAATTCACAGAATGATAGAATCCTTTAGGGTGGAAAAGACCTCTAAGATCACAGAGTCCACCCATTAACCAGCACTGTTAAGTCACCCACTAAGCCATGTCCCTGAGCAGCACATCTACATAGCTTTCTTTTAAATACCTCCATGGGTAGTGACTCAGTTATTTTTATAGCCACCTTGAACCTTTAGGGCAAACATCTAATCATCGCTTTCGTGCACAAATAAGTTATGTTCATCTCTTGAGCTTGGCCAGAGATTTAGGGTGCAAAAAATAAATAGTGGTAGAGATTTATTATTGTTGTGCTTATGATATAAAGATGTCAGAGGAGAAGTCAAAATATCAAATCAAATTGACATGCTTTGTTTATATGTGCCATCTCTCTGCTACATAAGAAACAAAAAATCAAATTACTAAACTGAGATCAGCCACCAGAATGGATTGCTGCAACCCCAAGGATGTGCAGAGCATTGACTGTGGAAAGTGATAACTATAAAAATACAGGGACACCAATGTGATACTTTTTTCCCCCGTTACCACAATTTAGGCTCTGTACTTGGTGCTGATTAATAAAATCAATGGAAACTCAATCCCAAGTATTGAGCAATACTGGTATTGATAATCACAGACACCTGAATTCACACAAGCCATTAACTACCTGGTGAACCAAATAAGAAAATTAAAGCCAGTAGTGGCAGCAGAAATGTAACTGAGAATTCAGTTAAATCCAGTGACTGTCACTGCCATGGGCATGGGGACTATGTTAAGGGACAAGGGAGACCAAGGTCAGCATTATTTGAAATAATCATATTTTTTCTGGCCTAGTGTACATTAAGTTTCTTTCTGTAACTCTGCAGAACTGATGTCCATTTCCTTGTGTTGAGTGCTTATGCCATGTTTACAAGTGCAAGTATAAATCATTAGCAAATGCATTTTTGCTTGTTTTTCTCCTGGTATTTTCTATAAGAATGGTTGCAGATGTCGATTTAAAAAAATAAATTGAAAGCATTCTGTCTTTCACTCCATTAGCACTCAAAAACCTTGGTAGCTAATGAGGTATACTTAAGTTTCTGCTTTTTCTTCCTGAATTTTTAAATGAGAAATAGTTTTTTCTTCCAATTAATTGTGTCAAATTTTTATTATTAGTTTTTCATACATTTAGCAATAAATTGTATTTTTACCTTTTTTACACTTTTTTTTTTTGCAAGAAACTATGTCAATATTCCCAGTAAACTGCAGGCTGGGAAATAGATGTGTTTTATAGCTTCCAGAAATGCTTTTTGGTAACATAAATGAATGCTTTTGCAGTCTTTCAAGGTGTGAAAACCTTTCTAATAGAAGTTAAATCACTGTTAATGAGAAATGTTTAATCTCTTTGACAAGTTCTCAGGGAGAAATGAGTGAATAAGACTTTTATTAGCTTTTCTTTTTCATTATATCATGTATGAATTAAAATATCTCTGTAAAATAAGCTGTATGGATAGGTTTAACTTTCCATTACTCTAAAAGCAGTATCAAGGACAAATTTGCCTGCAGTTCTTATTTCTAATTGTCAAGTGCTCAAAATGTAATGAGTTATTAAAACCTACTAGCAGTGCAAAAAATGTACAAATTCAATAACAGTAATTAAACTCCCTCCTTGCATAACTCGCAAGGTTTCACAACTCTCTAGCATTTCTCTTTTATGTAAGACAAGAACCGAGTCAGAGACTTGAACACATTTTTACAAGCTCACTTGGTGCATGGCCCCTGTTTGCTGCCATGAGATGATCTACACCCAGTCAAGGCTCACAGGCTGCAGGTTTGATATTCATTACACAACCCTGGTGACTGCGTGCTGCAAAATTGCATAATGTCTTTGTGAATCTTGTTTGGATGAAGGAGCCATTGAATTAAAGAGTGATGTAAGGCTCAGTCCTGCCCTTTCAGGTGCTGTATTTCACTGCGCACTTTCGAGAACTAGCGGGTGGCAAGAGGAGCCTTTGCTTTCCCCAGACAGCCTGGAGGCAATGGCTGGGCACTCAGGGTCATACTCTGACTCGGTGCTTCTTAGAAAAGCAAGGTAACCACTGAAGAGTTAGAGTTTAGGCAGTTTATATCCTAGCCCTTATTCCCTTGGCATTTACTTTGGTTTAGTTACATAAGTCTGAGGGGCTCTAAGGTTTCTGCCCACAGAAGGAAATGTTGTAAAATCTAAGGATACAATAATATGCACGGCAGCATCTTGATCCTACAAACATAGGGAAAACCGAAACTTTTTGATTATTTTATTAATTTGTAATAATTGTGCCATATGCTTTGGCTGTGAAGCTGGAGTTCCCATGTGCATCAGTGCACCAAGTTGCCATTGAAAACCAGCATGACTGAAGCTGAAGTGATGTAAAACTTTTAGTTTTGATGATACCGTAGAGGCAGGAGTGAGCATTTATTAAAGTAACCTTGTCTCTTCATGCTAGCTGAGATCACAAGGCCCCTGGATTGCCTGCAGAACGCCGTACCACGCCACTGTGTTACATAAAATTGCATCTCTGGCGTTGCTCAGTACATTTCCAAGGGAAGAAAAAATAATGCTCGCTGACCTGCCTTTGGGTGTGAGCTGTGCTGAAAGCACTTACAGCTGTTGACAATGAGCCCTCAAAAACCTGTCCCACTTGAAAACCAGTCCCTAGCCTTTTAACAAGAGCAAACAGGCAGAGCAGATCAAGGCAGCGATTTCAGTTTGCCGTTCTCTGACTCTGCAGGAGTGGCAAAATCCTGCTGATGTTACTCACAGTAGTGTAACTGATATCCAGCTCAAGAAATTAAACATGTTTTTGTCTACAGGTGGCTTGCCAAAAGTAATGCATTAGTTTTGTTCTCTTCCTTGGACAGTGAGAGCCTCAAACGTGGAGGACAATGTTTTCTTGCTTCCCTCAGGAATTAGTTGCCAAGAGACTGCACCACTGCCTGAGATAATTCCTCTACCACCTCTTTCTTTCATCTGGTGAGATGCCAGAGGACTGGAAAGTGCACAGGGGTTTGCTGACACTCTTCCTGTTCAAAACTGCTCCTATGCCTTGGCCAGGCATTAAATGAGAAAGAAGGTTTGCAGTGGAGTTCATCCTGCTGGGAGACAGGTCACAGCCTGGCAAGAAATCCAGCTAGAAAACTGATTCCTTGTTTCACCACAGGAGAAAACCACTATTTTTAGAGATGAAAAAATAATAGGAATGAGGGAGAAGCCTCTCACCTACTTCAGCATAACCAAATAGTCACAATCCTTATTCCAGATGTAGTGAGAGGACATGGAAGCTTTCTAAATTTAGTTGTACAAGCAGTATGTTTTTTCCTGAAAAAAAAAGAAGAAAACCCACCAAAACACAAAACAAACAAAAAATCCCATTAAAAAAAATCAAAACACCTTTAGAAAGAATAAATCTACTTATAGATCTGGGTTAAGTTTGGCCAGAAATATTGACCCCCAAAATGGAGGCATATTTTTTGAAAATATTACTTTGGTATCCCTTCCTGGCTTTTGCTAAACAAAATCTTTTACTTTTCTCTGCAGAAAGTTATCTTGAATTTTAAAGTTATCTTAAATTTACCAAAAAAAGCCTTTGAAGGTTTAATTTCTATCTCTCCTAAGAGACATGTTGGTTTAGATCAAAAATATCTGAGAGGTTAACAGAAGTATTTCTCATCTCCAGAAACCTTAAACTTCTGTTTCTCAGTTCAACATAGGGCAAAATTTCTTCTCTAACTGTTTATTCAATCTCTGCCTAAACAGGAAATATTGTTTTCATACTCAGATATAGATTGTAGAGGAAAAGTCGAGTCCCTATTCTCATGTCCAGCTATTTGTAGAGAGAACATTCAAATTCTGGTCTAGGCAAAGGTCTAGGGAAAGATTTCTTAGTTACCTTTGTGCAATAATTTTCTCCTGTGTTAAGCAAAAAATCACTTTATTTTTCCCCCCTTCAAACCAGATACACATAATCTAAAAAATAATTTTGGTTCATATTAACCAAAATTTTCAGATAGAGAAGGTTTCTGTAGGAAACATTTAACCCTCTCTAGTTGCCGGGGTACTTGTGGGGTGAGTTCCTGTCATGTTTCAACAATGGAAACAGCTGTTGAAGGGGTGATAAATGAATAAATTGGTCGAAAAAAGCAGCCTTGCTGAGGCAGGCAGGGATTCAAACCACCTAGACCCCATGGGAAGGGGCAGAGGGGCAGCCTCAGCCCTGTCTGCCCTCAGCAGTGCAATCAAGACTGGCAGGGAGAAGGATTGCTTAAAGCCCCTTCAATTTTTAAAAAGCTTGACTTAATAAGTGTTCCCATGGGAGCATATTCCAGCACAATGTGGGAGTCAATGAGCCCATGAAGCAATAACACATTATATATTTTTAAGGTTTTGAGAAGTAGTGGGAGAAGCAGAAGACAACCTGGGTAGAAGTTAAACCACATTTATGGCAAAACATCCTCATAATTAAAAAGAGGAATTAATTGTCTCACAAGCAGAAAGGGTTTCACTTTCTTTCTTCCTATGTAGGTAAGAAAGAGAAATCAGGAAATGAGAATCTGAGAAAGAAATGGGAAAAGTGCTAATTTTATGTCTGTATGTTGTTGCTAACTTTAAGCCATGCAGATCCAGCTCAGGTGAGTGAGATCATCACAGGCATTTACAGAAGGGACAGAGGTAGGATTTATCATGGGTGGTTCTTCTGGTGATGGAGAAGCAGATTTCAGTAAGATTTCTTTCATGAAGACATGCCATTGAAACGGGAACCCAAACTGCCAGATTGATATTGCAAGGTCCCAAAATCTCCACCTGAGAGAGGGAGGGAGGAACAGAGGCAGGGTTGGGGGTTTGTGGTTTTGTTGTTTGGGTTTTTTTTAAACATTCTCTTCAATACAATACAATTGAATTCTTGGGTGTCTTGCCCTTTCCTGTAAGTAAGGATGTATAAAGATCAGCTACACTAGGTAAGAGAGGACGGATGATGGGAAAACAAAGATAAGACATCCTTTAATTTGTACTTAAGCACAAAATGGCTGATGCCTGCCCCAGACACGGGGAGAGCTGCTCAAAAATCGCACACCAATTGTAACAGGACCAAGCTAGGCATGTGGCAGCAGACTGATTTTTTTTTTTTTTTCAGTGTGAATCAGGACTCCTCCACAGGGAAAGTCTCCACCCCACAACACTTCAGTGTTGGCCGCGATAAACTTGGCACTGTCACTGCACCCTGGTGCCCGTGGGGCTGCCAGCACGTCCCCGGCACAGGGATGGCCTCGCCCGGCCGCGGGTGCTGGGGCTGTGTGCTCTTCTCCTCCTCACCCACCCTGGGTGCAGGGGCTGTGTGCTCTTCTCCTCCTCACCCACCCCTGGTGCTGGGGATGTGTGCTCTTCTCCTCCTCACCCATCCCGGGTGCTGGGGCTGTGTGCTCTTCTCCTCCTCACTCACCCCCAGTGCAGGGGCTGTGTGCTCTTCTCCTCCTCACCCATACCCAGTGCTGAGGCTGTGTGCTCTTCTCCTCCTCACCCATCCCCAGTGCTGAGGCTGTGTGCTCTTCTCCTCCTCACCAACCCCCAGTGCTGAGGCTGTGTGCTCTCCTCCTCCTCACCCACGCCGGCCTGGCTCGGCTCCGGTGTTTCCCTCACAGCCCGGCTCCTGCCCGTGCTCCGAGGACCGCGAGGTGCCCGCAGGGCACGCAACCCAGAGCACTTCTTGCTGTGACAGGGCGCGGGGAATGTCAAATATTTCACATTTCCCTTCATTCCTGTATTTTTTTTGCTGTCAGAGGGTGCGAGGAATGTCAAATATTTCACGTTTCCGTTGATTAGTGCATCTCCATGAGTCAGCTCCTCGGGGGCACTGGGAGAGGGGTGTTCACAAGCATGTCTCACACGCCCTTATAGAAGCCGAGAGCCCCGAGTGTCCGCTCCCGGAGCAGCCCGAGCTTTGTCCCGTGTCGCTGCTCCCTCCTGCCACCCTCCGGCTCCGCCCCTCCGCACGGCAGGGAGCGCGCTCAATGAAACGATGCCCACGGCCCATTTTTCCAAAATCTGAGTGCTGCCAAGAGCTCAGTTAACCCCGTACTTCGTGTGTACAACACGAAGGGAGTTTCTGTAACATGTAGTAGTAAGAGGGAGAATATATCGTGGGGCCCGGGAGGAAGGTTTTGGGGAAATACAAATATGGATTGTAATAGCACTTGGCAAACCTGAACCAAATGCATTTCATTCTTGATATAAGAACTTTCAAGGATAATACCAGTGCTAAACCTGCTGAGGGTGGAAACAGGTATTTCCAGGCTCTTTTGGATGTCACTAGCATTCTGGCCATTGGGGCTGTCCAGGCAGGAGGTGTCCCCTTGTTGTTCTCTGTGTTATCTTTCCTTACCTCCTTCTGTGCCATTTTTCCTCCTGTGCCTGAGCACACATCCCTCTTCTTGGGCATCAGGGGGCTGAGGGATATCATCCCTCCTTGCAGTCCCATCACCTCTGGCCACAAGGTAGAGAGCCACAGACCATGTTGTCACTTGCAAGAGTAATAGCTAGAAACTTTACTTTTTTTGGCCTTGGTACAGTGAAAACACATGGTAGGAGACAACTGCTGCACCCAGGCTTGTAAACGTGATCCTGAGTGTCTTAAAAGGTGTAGAGTTCACCGGCCCCGTTGGGGAGCCTGGAGAAAAGGCATCCCCAGTTTCTCAAGGGAGCTGTGGGTGGGTGGCCCAGAGGTGACCTAAGCAAGTGATGACTGCAGAGGGTCCCTGGCTGTAAGAAAGAGCTGGACCTGCATGAGCCACAGCGCCCCGTGGCAAACCTGTGGCCTGGAGGCTACTGGGCACCAGGCTGGGGCAACTGGGAGCACTTGCCTGGCCTGATGATTCCATGGGGACACCAGCAGTAGGGCTGGGAATATTGTCCATGGGGTACTCAGAGCCCTGGGAATGGCCTGAGCAGGCAGCCCACTGTAACACCCTGAGCACAGGCATGTTTCAAGGTGAGTGGCACCAGGCAGGAGGGCAGTGCCATTCCTTTGGTGCTGTCACAGCTGCAAGCAGAAAGGTGAGTCCAGGCTAATTCCTTTATAACTCTGCTGAGGGGCAAGCCTGGGGCTGGCTGGGTGTTAATTCAGATTTTCCTGACTGCTGCTTCCTTCTGTTTTCTTCCCTCCCTTCCCTCTAATAAAGTTCTGTTCATTTAAAACACTTTGTTGAAGCTGGCTGCTGTGACTGGTGAAACATTGCCTAATCCAAGGTGCATGGAGTCATTTAGTGTCCCAAATTTCTGAATGTATGGTTGAGACAGGGTTGCTCCAGTTTCCGAGGACACGTGGTTCAAAACTGGACCCAGCTTAGCAGCACATGCTGAAAGTGTTACAGAAGGTAGAAGACAAAACCCAAAAAATGGGATGACAACAAAACCCTCAAAATGGGTGAGGTGAGGGATGCTCCCAGGATCTTTCACCACCTCAAGACATTCTATAACCCAGCTATGGATCCCTTCCAACCTGGGGTACTCTGTGATACAGCAGGCCATCAGCAGCAGAGTGGAGATCCCTGCCTGACAACATGTCCCTCACAAGACTGGACACAGACACAGACATGTCCTGACAGATGCTGGGTCATGTGTTCAGGCTCAGTTTGGCAACTCTGAATGTGCCCAATGAAGTCTCTTACTCAAGTATTTGCCAAACCACTCTGTTCTTACAATTGTCCCTTTGTTCTGTTGGAAGTTCTCACACTGCAGAGCCTCAGGCTGAGAAATTCACTGTCACTGTCATAGAGGGGGCAGCAGCAGCATTGATATGTCCTAGGAATGTATCCCCATGCTTGCTTTCTATAAAAATATTAATAAAAATTGCTCTATAAAAATATTAATAAAAATTGCTCTATAAAAATATTAAAAAGCACTAGAGACCAATGCTGCATCCAGAGACATGATCCACCCGTGACCTTCTCTGAAAACACAATGCCATCTCACCTAGGCAAAATTTCAGTACCTAGAATTGCAGAATGAAGAGTAATACAAAGTGTGGAAATCCACCGGTAGCCCTTGATATCTGTGATACCTCTCTATGCTTTGAATAAAACAACTAAGAGTAGCATTTCAGTCTTTATAATTATCTTAATTAAAAGACCAATACATTATTTTATTTGTCTGTCTTTTAAAATTAATGACATTTATTACAAATTTAAAAATTAATCCTTTAGAAGCTGGGGGCAGGTTTCAGCTCTGTATTAAGAGGGGCTATGGGCTCAGCTCCATTGCCCAGACATGTGTCCTGGGATGCACAAGACTTTTATGTGGTGCTGTGGGAATTGACACAGCACAGTCCCAAAGATGTTTGCACTGTTGTCTAGAACCCACAGAGAGCACCAAGAAGGTCTCAGGTGATAAAAACAACTTCTCCTTTACCTCATGTGTTGACACTTAGATGTAGACACCTAAACTTAATGTAATAAATTTAATAATGACTTTTTTCTGCTAAGTCTTGATGTCTGAATTGCTTCAGAGAGCTTCACTTGCTCCTTTCCTCTCACATCCTGGCAAGATAAATACTAAGATGGCAACACTGTGAATAAGAAAGTAGTTCTAGGACTCCTTCTGCCCCATGGCCTAGAGGTGTGGCATTCCTCATGACCACACAGGTGAGCAACCTTCTCCCCAAAACTGAGTGGCCCCACTGTAAATGCCCATGGCAGTGGTTCAGAACCGTGCCTGAGCTGTGACTGCAGGAGTGCAGGCTGGCCTGGGATGAGTGGTGGCCAAACCATGGGCCTCTCTACACCTCACTCATGTATTTGTATCATCTCTTCAGAGCACTGCTTGTCAGTGGTACATCCACCTTTTATGACAACATAATGTTTTAAGGCCAGCATGAAATGTGAATGAAATTTTCTAAAATAAGTGTGTTCTGTATAATGAAGTGAAAATCACAACCACAGTGTTGCTTCACTTAATCCAGAAGCTTTTCACAGATATCCTGCAAATGGCAACTTTACTCAGCATAGGCATGCTTGGAAAGCCCAGGAGTGCCAGATTTTCTGAGAGTTGACTGGGTTTTGCCCTTTCATCCCACCTTGGCTTCACATTGTAAAAGTGCAGATGCTTAGGAAATTGCCTCCAGGTGTTGAGTGATCTGAATTTCACAAAAATAATAAACCTTGATCTGAGATAGATGACCTTGTCAGCACAGAATCTTCAGGCTTGCAGAAGAGAACTGGAAAGGGTCTTTTTGCATTCCCTTGCTGCAGGTGTGGAGCTCTTTTGGAGAGTCTCAGAGAGATTCAGAATTGCTCTGTTTTCTTGGGCAAGAGTTTTTTGATACACCCCAAGCAAAAGGTTGATTTGGGGAGATATGGGAACTAATGCTAAAGTCCCTCATTCAGGTACTGTCTGCTAAGTTAGACATGCCACTTCAGTACCTAGCATGGAGCAAGACATCTGTTTTGGAGGCATCCAGGACCATAAAGCCACGTGGTGTCTCTGCACAAAGGCCTGCAATGGAGACCTGTCCTCCAGTTCTCTTTGTACATCTCATGGCCCTAAAGCACCTGGTCTTTCTGCCTTCATTTCTTACACTAGAAAGAAGTGGCAGTGTTATTTTGTTTTCTCTTGGGGTTTCTGTGTTGGTTGATTTATAAACAGGGATGAAATCTGGAAGTCTTTACGTAGGGGCTTGCTATAATTCCAGTCCTTTGTCCCACGTCTCCCAGTAGACAAACTCATGCATTAGGGGCCTCTGATGTGCACAGTGGTAGCCCAGCAACTGCTGCCCAACTGTCTTTATGACCCATACAATATTTACTGTGCTGCCATGTTCAACAGCACTGGAAAAAAAACGAATTGTAGATGCAATTTCACTGTAGAAATTGTTTAGAGCCTGCTAAAGTTTTAGCCAGAGTATATGGGATTTTTTCTTCTAGAAAAAGCCTGAGGGTTAGTGTCTGTTTAATATTCAAGAGGCAAGAAATACTTCTAGCACTCAGAAACAGTGAAGAACATCCTTGTGGGATCCCTGAGACGAGATAGTAAATCTTGAACTTGCACTCCTTGTTCTCCTATTACAGCAGACATGAGGGGTGGCACTTGTGTCCCTGCACATCATCACCAGCAGCAGCAAAGACATTAACTCGGTGCTGCTAATGAGTGCCGGCTGAGCACTGGAGTAGGAAGCTGTGTTGACATTTAAAAGATCCCAGTCATCAGGCTCCATGTTGCCTAATTGCCAGGGCTGTGTGGGAAGCACTGCTTCCGTGTCTCCATCTAGTATGGACATGACGGGCAGGAATACACTACTCCTTTGGAATGTCAGTTACTTCAGGAAACAATTAGCCTTTCTGAATATTCAAAATATGTCAAAACAGTCTTCCTTTTTCCCTTTTAGAGCTCTTCAAAGCTGTGTGTCAACATCATTCCACCTACTTGGAGGCGGCTCTGGAATATTTGATTCACAGACGTTTCTCTTGGTTGGTGTCAAACCTTGAGCTGCTGTAGCCAAATCAAATCTTTGCAAGTAATGCAGGTGAAAATGGATTTTGCCAAAGGGTAGTCTGGTCAGCATGTATCACTATTATATTCCTTTCCTCTCCAAAATACAGTGCCTATGTCCAAATTTCCTGTAACCTTGGACTATGCTTGTTCTCAAACTGTGCTAAGTGTGTCTGTTGACCCGCATCAACAACATGTGAAGGACTGTCCTAACAATTTAATGGTATAGGTGATCATGTTCTGGAGTCTGGGCCTGGGTCCTGACACTTTAGTTTACTAGCAGAGATAGAGCCACTGGGTAGCAAGAACAAGATCATCTACTCAACCGGTCTGATGGTGTATCACAGACTATTATGTCTCACCTTGCTTCCCTTTCATAAGGGTTTGCCTGGGGCATCTCTACTAGGAAGACATCCAATCTTGATCTGAAAACATCAAGAGACAGAGAATCCAGCCCTACTTTTGGTAAGTAGTTCCCAGGATTAATTGCTCTTACTATTAATAATGCATGCCTGGGTTTCTTTGTATGAATTTGTTTGGCTTCAACTTCCAGCCGTTGATCCCTGCTATGCTCTCTCCACTAGATGAAGATCTTTTGCATATGGTATTATCTTGTTGTGGTGGTACTTGTATGCTTTAATCAAGTCATGTCTCCATCTTTTTGATAAGGTAAGCAGAGAGATCCCTTCCAGGCTTTCACTAGAGAGAGACATTTTTCTCTCATCCTCTCTCTGACCTGTCTCCAGCTTTTACAGTTAAAACACAAGGCACCAGAACTTTATGCACTTTGCCAGTATTAGTCCTACCAGTGCAGTGGGGAGAGATAAGATCAGCTCCCCACTCCTATTCACTACTTCCTTGTTCATATATCCATGAATCACATTATCCTTTCCTGCTTTACAGTAGGAACTCACTTAAATTCAGTCTGCGGTCCTTGATTTCCATGGCTGCCTGCTGTCTACACAATAGGCTCATTCCCTGGTCCTACAGCAGTGTCTATATTAAGATATATCTTTAAAATCAGGTTTTCTGCATTGTCTGTGTTATAATGTCCCACAAGCTTGTTATGAAGTTAAACCCCTGTGCTGCCCAGTTGTGCATGGAATAAAGAGAATAACCAAAAGTTGTTCCTTACAAAATGAATAACAAAATGCCCCTTAATGTCAATAGAAGTGGGAAGAGCTCATGGCATTTGTTCATCAATATGAATCTGTAACTAAATTTTCCATCCCAGAAAATGTAAAAGCCATGCTGTTCTAATCCTTTTTCATATACAAGAGCTTATAACTGCTGTAACCAGTGAACACACGTTGACTCCTTCCCACTGCTACTGACGATATTTTCCTTTCTTAAGAAAAAAAATAAATCAAGTCTAACCTGTCTTTCCAGCAAAGATTTTCTGTTCATTAAAATCTGAGCCCTGCTGCATGGATTTCAGCTTGATAGGCAGAGCGTACCCCATTCATCCCAAAGGCAGGTGTAGTCTGGGTGGCAAAGCCAGCATTATGAAGCTTTTTTTAAGTCAAATCAGAGCTATTCTTTGAAGGACTGTGATTGTGCAATCATCAAAGCATTTTTCAAGTTAGCAAGAAAAGACACAAAGCAAACTGATCTGGCGCATTTTAACGGATATTTTTTAGATATGTAGATGGAAAGAACAGCCCTGAAACTTTTTCATGAGCAATTCTTACATCTTTGGCCCTACCAATTTTGATGAGGTTTCTGGCTGGGAAAGGATTTCAGGACTTTCAGCCACTGATTTTTCCATGTAAATATGAGGTCACATTGATGTCATAACACCAAGAAATCAGTCTTGTGGGCTCATTAAAGGGGGGCAAGCATCTAGAAGTGTACAGAGTTTTGTGGCTAGCCAAGGATTACAGTGTAAAGCCTACATATTAATGCACAAAAGAAGAAAGTACATTTGATTTCACATAAAGCTCCCAGTTCCTGTGCACAGTACACTTCATATTAAGGCACAAGAGCTCACAAACTCTGCCATTAAAACAGGAGTTGGTAATTCTGAGGAACACTACAGTTTGTGTCTGAAGCTACTTTTAGAGGCTGCCTGTGATTAATGTTCGGGGATCTATCATTGTCAGATGGCCACATGAAATTAAATGATTATTATTCCTGAAGAGCCAGGATGCTCCCTGCAGCACTCGGGAGGGGAGATCCTTCCCCATGAGGCCATGGCTCTCACTGAGGGCTGGGCACAAGGCTGGGATGTTTGTGGAGACTTGTACCTCTGCAATATGCATCTCACCGTGGTCTGTTTGTGCTCCCCCAGGTCCCTGTAGCACACCCTGTGTGTGAATGCCTCTCAGTGATGTGTTCAACTAATCACCTACCTGTCACATTGAACTAATCACCCACCTGTGCATTTCAGATCCAGGTTTGCAGTCGGAGAGGAGAACTCACCCAGCTTTGGGCCAGTCCATCATGTTCCCGTGCAGTCACATTCTCTCTGCAATTCCTAAAACTTTAAAACGAGCAAGGAAAGTCAATTACATTTTATATAAACACAGCAAGATCATGAGCATGAAAATCCGTGTTAATAACAGCCTGACCACGAAGCATTCTATGAGCAAGGGGTGGGATTTTCGTGCCAGCAGAGTCGCAGCTGTCCCAGTGGCTGGGTGGCAGTGAAGGTGTGCTGGCCCGTGGGAAACCCGACCCGGGGAGTTCCCAGGCAGGCGAGCGAAACGAGGTCAGGCTGCGGGGTACCTGTCGGGACAGCAGGTTCACACCTCACCCCTGCCAAAGCACTGCTCTCTGCCCAGCCTTTGGAAACAGAAACAGTGCTCGGATTCCCCAGCTGCCCGAAAACTCTGCTGAGAGAAGAATCAAAATAGCCATGTGCTAAACATCACTACCCTGCCTCAGCCATTCCTGGGAAGCCGACTTGTGGCCTTCTGCAAATGCATCATGGAGAAACCTGGCCAGCAGAGGTCAGATATGGATTTGAACAGTTAGGGAGAAAAAACTTCTCTGAGATATTCATTTGTCTTGGTATTGTCTCTTGATATTTGAGGATGGAGAGGTGTTTGGTGCTAGTGTGCAGAGCTGGTATGCCTTGAGCCATTTTAGTTTATTGTTGTGGTTATATTTCCATCCTTATGGTATTTGCTGTGTTATTCTCCACAAGTACATCTTTAGTGGTAAATTTCAAATATTGACTCAGTAATGAAAATTAGACTATGAGAAAAGTTGTAAATTTTAAACAACTGTCTTCTATTCCCTCTTTCTCCCTCTCTTTCTCTATGCCCTTCTTTCTCAGGCTCACAGGCCTGTTTTGTGAACCTGGGTGCACTGGATGATAGAGTTACACCCACAGATTCACCCTCCCTAAATGCATTCACAGTCAGACTTGCCACTGCATGTTTCCCTCCTTTCTGGAGCTGAACGAATTGCACAGAAAGAATTGAAACAATTTAGACTTCCTTTCTAGCTTCTTTAGATGCCACAATAACTGAGACTGAGTTATTCTTGATTTCAATACTCTGGAGATACAGAGAGCAGCACTCATTGCACAGAGGGGGAAACTGGGACGGGTTAGCCACAAGTGATAAACACCCTGTGGCTGTTCCAGAGGGGCTGGACTCCAAACTGAGTGGTGTTGGCATCCTGGCCATGGCTGGGCAGGGCCTGGGCACCCACAGCAGTGCCCAGCCATGGCTGCTCAGCCTTTGGCCTCATGATGCTGACAGTGCTTCTCAAAAGCCTGCTTGAAAGTAGCCTTGAAGGAAATGAGAACAATGTGCTAGAATAAACCTCCACTTTTATATATGTAAGTGTCAGGTATTGGTAAGCATCACAGCTGGAAGCCAAAGCCATTTACTGTTTGTACCCTGCTGACAGAAATGAAATGTTTCTGGTCCACAGGTGCTTTCCTTTACACTAACTTTAATCACACCTCCAGTTCTTTGTACAAATATCTACCAGCAATAATGTTAAAAGTTGCATTTCTTCTGCAGCTATTTCCTCCTTCTTCACACTTAGCATCTGTTGTAAGACAGCAGGTAAGCTGGTTTTTAGGAGAAAAGTACTCAGGCCAGGGAAGAAAGCACAGCCTTGGCTGAAGGGCAGCCCTTGACAGACATTTGCAGTTTTCATCATGAGCATCCTAACAGGAAAAATATTTGTTCAGTCTAAGTTTGCCCTTTCCTCTTTAAACCACGTTTTGTTTGTATTATATAATTTCCTGATATAATTTCCTGAGCTCAAGAATGAGAAGAAGAGGATTTATTCTGGAAGAGTAGACCTCCTGTGAAGGTTTTTTTTCCTGCTGGGAGTCACACTTTCAGAGGGAAAGAACTCAGATTTTTGTCTCTCAGGAAGTGAGGTTCAACAATAGTAGGAATATTGTATCTTGATATAATAGAGCTGTACCAAGGTCAGGGTGAGAGGGGAATAAAGGACAACACGAGCCATTGGCTCCTGGTGGATTGGTAATAATCTCCCATAGCAGGGAGCTCAAAAAGGAAAAGCAAGTAATTCTCACTTCCAAATGTTCTGTTATTCCTCTGAAAATGTTTTATATGTGTATGTTAGAGAAATGCTCACAGACTTTGGTCTGTGTCGGGACTGCTTGATATGAGCAAGGGAGAGCCCCCCCTGGGGAAAGGTTGCAGTCCAGATAGACAAGAGGCATGAAGGATGAGGGAGTAAAGAAGTCTTCAGCAAAGCATTGTGCAGTCTGCCAGGACAGCCCTGCTCCTCTGCACTTCCAGGCTGGGTTTCTGTAGGCCGTGCCTGAAAAACATGTGAGCTGCAATGGACCTGGTTTGTAACAAACAGCTCCTTTTCCATGTAAAGGTCTGAAAATGGCATTTCTAATAAGTGCTGGAATTTATAGATTTACTAACCCAGCATTAAAAGTAGGTTGAATATTTCAACAGGACTTATGATGGTACAATTTGTCTCTGCTAACAAAGATAGTAAGCAAGTGTGAAGAACAGGTAATACAATTTACACCAAGAAACATCTCAGTAAATGCCTAATTACACCACTTAAACTGTGCTTGCTGAAGCCCTGGGCTATACTCTGCTGCTTGAATTTTTGTAAATCCTTGACATTACAGCTGCTTAAATCCATGCCAGGAGCAATATTGGATCTGTCAAGCAGAGATAGAGGCTTCATTGTCCAAAATTAAAGATGCGTGAAGCCTCAGCTTTCCACTTTTAGCTGCCCTGCTCTGGAGTTGGAGAGCCTGTGTAAGAGATCCAAAGTCCAGCTGAAGGATCAAACCCTTTACTCTGTAACATGGACAATAGGTATAACTAGCTCAGTGTGTCTGGATCATGAAGATACAGCAGAGCTACCTTGATTCTGATTTTCTTTGTGCTTTGAGGGGTCTGGAGCCACTCCTGCACCCTGAACAAAGCAGGGAAGTCCTGCCAGCCCAGCCCCGTGTCTGAGTTTTAACTAAATTAACTGCAGTCTTTCCCAGTACAATGCTGGATGTGTTACCTGAGTGATCATGTACATCTCCTTGGTAGTCAGCTTCCCAGCACAGTTCTTTAACACAGCTGGAAGAACATTATTAGATAAATATGCCTATGGTACCATCAAGTTGGGACTATTTTCCTGAAAATAATCACATGGGAGCACCTCTTCCACTTCCTATTGGGAGACAAAAAATTAGTTGTAGAGAAGGAGATCAAGTGATGTGTCAACAAGAGAGTCAGAAATGGCCACAAGCAGAAGGAGTGCTACCCAGATTTCTGCATAAACTCTTTTGCATTCTCTGCATTTTCAGAGAGATTAGGAAAAAAACAGAATTCAGAGCATGTGGACTTTAGTACTCCACTCCCATTAAATGAGGCTTATCCGGTCATAACACTCACTTCTTCTCACTTTATTAAAATTGAGCTGAAAACTCAATATTTCTTCTTCCATGAGCCTTGCAATGGTGGGTCCTTCCTTTGGTGGGCACAAAACAAAGAGGTCAAATGTGCTGGGACACTAAAGATACCTTGGCATACTTTTGTCAGAAGAGACATAGTATACTTGGGGATGAAAAGTAATTTCCACCATCTTCCAGGAATTCCTTGGAGATGAAGAGCAATGATAAATCTTTCCACTTCCTTGCATGGTTTAGGGTTGCTGCATGGTGTTTGAACAGCTGCTCTTGTCCCATCCCTGAAAGTGGCTGCAAGTCAGTGGAAGAAGAAGAAGAAATCTGAGTATATATCATCCTGAAGTGGCAGACAGGATGAGTTATTGGGATTTTTCCCACTGATAAATCCCTTGTTTCTGTTAGTGATACTGAATATGCTATGCAGTCATGACTGGGGAGTTTCAGCAACTCACCACAGTGCTCAGTGTGCCTGTCATGTAGAAGAAAGGTTTATCTCAGTGTCCTGGCTCAAATTTCCTAATATACAAACCTCTATAAACTCCCTTTAAAGCCCCCAGAAGACACATCTCATGGAGCAAACTCCACTGTCCTGTGACTTGGGTAACTTACTAGTTACAGCTGTCCTGCAGTTTCCTAACCAGAGAATTCCTGTAAAGTAATGCAGTAAATATACAGTGTGTAGCCCCTTCTTAGAGGGCTTTCATAGAGTAAAAACTGCATATATGTAATTTCCCCCATATTTAGTAGCCTGAAAGGCATAATGGTCAAAGCCATTATTCATTGCCAATTTCCCCAGCTGATCCAAGAAAGCATGATTTCTTACAAAAGAGGGAAATGGCTGCAGTCTACCAGTGTGTTATTACAGGACTGAAGTCTGGGTAATTCCCACACAACGAGCACACCTCCATGCTGGATACTCCAGCAGAGGAACCTCTAAAATACACTGCTTCTTTATGCCAGGGGACCTTAGTGAGTGACATCTCTGTGGAGCTGCATTTGGTTCTGTCTGACTGACATCTGACAGTGAATTTAAGCAGCTTTGGTTGTGTCTGTGGTGATGCCACTGATCTGCTCAACATCTCCATGGACACTTCCACACTTCCCAGTCTGCTGTGCTCAGTGTCAGCTCACTGCTTGCCAGCTTTCAGCTTTGCTGTGTCTCCACAGGCTCCTCCTGGTACTCATCAGGCACAGACTCCAGGTGGAATCAGCTTCACCTAAATTTCAACGTGTAAAAGTTGTTTTTAGCTTCCCTCTGCCTTCTGTGGCATCAAAGGAGCATGCTGAGGGGGTGTTTTTCTCATTCAAAGGCAACTATCAAAGTTAGATAAGAATTTTCCTCCAACTTCCTATTTTGCCTCTAATGACTTTAATGGAGTCTCAGAAGAGCTGAGACCTAAGTGACAAAATTTACATGTCTGAATTGAAGTGGTGTGAGACCCATCATCTCTGTCTCTTAGTCCTTCATGAAAGCAGGGCCCCACAAGCCCATTGCTGCTGGCCCTTAGGACAGTGACAGTTCCTAAGCAGGACAACTCGATCACTTAAATTGCAGGAGCTATCCAGGGAAGGGATGAGTTTGTGGAGCAGGTGGCAAGTTAGCACCTACACACAGAAACAGGCTTTGTGTGAGTTTTGTGTCTTTTCTTCTCAAAGACTAAAAAAAAAGAGTTTGGATGGTTTAGGAACACACAAAGGTTATGAATTCTGTGTGATTTCCAGCAGCTCATTTGCTGGAGGCCAGCAGACACAACAGTCCCCAATGAAAGCAGATCCTGTCATTCCCTCTCTGCTTCTCCTTCATCAGTTCCAAGAAGAAACCTCAGCCTCTTCCCTCCCAGTTCCCCCACAGAAGTTCACTGAAGAGCCATTTTACACCAGGCAGTGAACACCTTTTCTCTTGTCCCTTTTATAACTGCAGAGGATCAGTAATTTCCTGTGCCTCATCCCACGCCATCACATTTTTCCTCTTCCTGGAAATCTAGCTCAAAATTGATGTTAACATACAGAAAAGCTCCACTGTCTCTTACATCTATAAAGTAAAAACTTTTATAAAGAGGTGGGTGATGCAGATCTCTGGAGTTTGCAGACTCCAAGATGATTTCCACCAGCTGAGGGAACAGAGGGAGCTGCACAGACCCCCAGGGGGAAGGGCAGCTGGAGAGACAGACATTGCATCACAGCATCTGCTGCCTTCTGAGGGCAGTACAGACTCTTGAACCCTGGGTTTACTACGGTCATCTGAAATTCTGCAGATGAGTCATTTTTCTGTAAAACCCCTTTGGTCAGATAGAATTTGAATTTTCTACATGTACAGTGATTATTTCTTCAGTTTTAGAGAAACAGTGAATGTATAGTCTGCACAGGAAAATGTGCTGATGACTTGCCCTAAAAATTGTCTGAGGCTTACCAGAAGAAAACAAAGAACAGTTATAATTTTAAGAAAAGAGTTAAAATAAGATAACAACACAACTGTGCAGTCTGTTTTACAGCATGTTTCACATATTTCCAAAGTCTATATCAACCTAACAAGCCACCCAAAGACTTCAATGCCATCTATGGAGCACCCTTGCTAAGGACTGGCAGTATAAATAGGACATATATTTAGTTCCTGGCCCACTAATTTGAGTATTGGATCTTTAATTAATGAAAACTCTAAATTCAAACCTTTAATTCAATAACATTTCCATTTCAAAAATGTTTTAAAGTCTGAATCTGGATCTGGATCTGAAGTACACCACCGTACCACCAGAGGAGACTTGCCTCAACTCCCAGCATAAATGCCCCATACACTTTGGAACACATTGTGATTTCAGTCAGCAACTAGAAAGCAAAGCAATGGGCATTTCTCAAATGACTACTGTAAAAACAAATTGATGCATTTTATATGTAAAGATAAATTATTTAAGTCTTTCTGGCAGTATTTTATTTATTTAACAAGTAAAAAGCTATTTTGAATCATAAAAGAAAGGCAAAAAGACAAAACTGACCAAAGCTGAAAAACAGGAAAGCCATAGGGAAAGAAGAAAAAAGGAATTCTAGTTATTTTACATAACAGATGGCAGCATAACAGAGAACAGCTGATGCTGGTAGCCTAAGGGAATTTTCCTGTGTCAGAAGAAAAATAAAATTTAGGATATACAGAACCCCCCTATAAATGAGTTTCATAAAAAGTGTCAAACTTAATGTATGGCCTCTGGTGTCTGTATATCTTGCCTGGGCAATTAATCCACTTTACGGCTCACTCTCAGTGACCTTTCTTCCCCATGAATGGTGAATGAAATAGTCTCAGCAGTGACATACCTCTCCCACTCTGCATCTTCCCAACTGGCTTGTCCCATTACCCCACACACACCCCCACCACACCAGGCTTAAGTTTTATGACAGGGATCAACTAAACCACTAAGGGAAGCAGCTTGGTTTGCCTTACCAGAGGGTTTTTGGAGCTAAATACCATGGAAGCTGACTAAGATACCCAAATCTGAATATCTTATCTAAACAAAGTATGCAGTGTGCAAAGGAAAAGAAGCTGCAGTGAGGAAGCCCTGAAAAAGGGCAACACAGAAGACAAAAAGAAGAACATAAATGATCTCATGCAACAGACATAATCAGAATAATCTCATGCATCCACATGAACCAGTGCTACTTGAAGGGTGATGGGCTCAAGTCATTTTGGGCTATGTGCACATGAATGTCTGCCTGTCCCTGTGTGCAAGGGATTTGTGCACTGCCATTCGGAGAACAGAGGAAAAATAGATCCAGTACCACTTGGCCTAGCACTGACCATACCTGCTATAGCTGTTACTGTGACGAGTAGCAATCCTTTAACCCAAGTACACCATTGCACCAAAAGAGAAAATTGATTATTGTTAATTGGAGTCATTATTCACTAAAAGCCACATGGTAGAATTTTCCATGTACCAGCCTAACTCAAGTCCTTTTGAATTAATGCGTTAATTTTTTCCCATGGATTCAATTAGAATCAAGTCAAGGCCTGAGATCTTTGGAAACACCCAACCAAAGAAGGAACTTTGCCTTGTTGAATATAATTTTTCTAAGACTTTGAAAAAAAGATGAAGTTTTACTAGCCTTAGAATCAAACAACATCCTGAATTAAAAGGAACCCTCAAGGATCATCCAAGTCCAGCTCCCTTAGAAGGTAGTAGATGGGATCAGCATAAAATTCCTGAATGTAGCACTTTTGGAGGGGAACTACTTGCTCCATCCATCTAAGTCCTAAGAAGAGGTCTGATGAATGGTGTGCTCAGCACCATTTTATTCCCAAGGTAGGTTCAGCCGTGTAACTCTCATCCCAGACCTTACCCATTACTGAGCTAAGGAAGGGCATGGGTCACCCTTGTAGCTGGCATTTCCAGGTAGAAATGCTCTGTTGTGATGAAGCCTGGCTGCAATTCTTCCCCTTTACAATTACAAGGCAGCACTGTCTCAGAGCTGACTCAAAGGATCTGATCCTAACCCAGATTTCCAGTGTTAAGTCTGTTTCACAGACTTATCAGAGATAGAAAGGATCTCTGGAGACCATCTGGTTCAATGTCCCTGCTCAGAGCAGGGTCGGGATTTCCTCATTGGAGATGCATGTTCAATATTTATTCACTTCAACTGTTTGTGGATGTCCACAAAGGTCCCTGAGATCCTTGAGAGGGAAGTGCTACAGAAGTCAAATGCATGTGACAACTCTCTGGACATTGATCTATGCAACTTCGGTACCTGCAGGCTCAAGAGTGTGCCTATGTGTTTGTGTATGTATATATATATTTATATATCCTGAGGATGTTGGCATGAATCAACACTTTTGTTCTAGTCACAGCTTTTATTATGGCTGCTATTATTATTTATTTTTGCTATAACAATAGAATTCTTTAACTACTGTCTGGGTCCTCAGCACTCGTCACCCTGTATTACCTTTGGGTTTCTCAAGGTCTCTAAGCAAAAGGAGCTCCTACTCCACCAGCATCCCCTCACACTTTCTGGAGAAGGGTGCCATGAGTCCTTGACGCAGGCAGAGTGAGTTAGGTGTAGCCTGAGAACCCTGCTGGTCGGGGCAAACAAATACATGCCCATGATAGACCTTAATGAAAACGAGCTTAGGCAACAGCAGAGTGCCTGTCATCTCACAGCAGGGAGTGGCTGAGCAGATGAAGGACCCTGTGCACAGGTACCTCAGGGCTGAGGGGCTCTAACATTTTGTTAGGCTTCCTGAGCGACTGAATTGCTCAATAATCCACAGGAACCATCCCCTAGAACAGAGATAATGAAAGATTTTCTAAGCTTGGACCCAGGTTTTGTGGGTTTATAACCTAGATAGAATGAGGCCCAGATTTTTATGCATGTCATTTTGTTTGACCCCATGCAGGCAGAGACAGGCCCTGAAGCTTGGCCATAGAGTACCTTTATACAAGGCACTGTGATGTTTGAGTCACATTTTTATTTCTCTCCCACTTCTGAAAAGATCATGGGAACCCGACTTCTGTATAGGAAGGGATCAGATGCTGATCATTTCAACAGCAAACATGCTTGGAAATGACACCCACAGGCAGATCTGCAGGTCTGCGCACCCTGGTCTGCCAAAACAAACCCTGGTGAAGAGAACAGACCTTTGCAGAATGCAGCAATAAGCTAGGATGTGTTTTTATTTTTTTATTTACTTTTTTTCCCCATGAAAAAGGTTTGAAACATACCCTTATACATATCTGACCAGAGTGAATCAGGCCAGCTGAACAAGTTTAGTATAGCAACACCATTCGATGTGGATCCTAAAGAAAATTTCCTGTAAAGTATCTCAGAGAGCTGCAGAAATAAATGTTGTACAGGCTGCCATCTGGCCATAGTGTCCACACATGTGTATTTGAATGGAATGGGAGGCAAATGAATATTATTTTCCTGGGTTACTGCAGGAGCTTTAAACAGAATTTCAGTTCTCACATTGTGTGCTCCAGCTGCCATCACAGCTCCAGTGCAACATCTGTAACACTATCAGTCACAAGAAATCACAAGTAATCCTTGAAACAAGGAGCACTGTAAATAAAACCAGCACTAGAAAGCATTCAAAACATCATAATCCTGCCTGCTTTACACAGATATTAGTGAGCTCCCTTGGGACAGCAGTCTGTGCAACTGCGGAGGAGCTGCTGTCTGTGATACTGTTGGATATACGGGTGAAAACAGAGCAAGAATCCAAGGAAAAGGGCAAACAAGTGAGGAAAACCTTACAGCATGGAAGGTGAGGGTGATGGCTTCCAAACCCAGTCAGCAGATTGCTGGCAGTTAACAGAGCCATCACAAGTGGTTTTGATTTCGTTTCTAGCGAGGGACTTGATGAGAAGTAGTTGTGAAATAGGATGGCTGACTCTGCTAAGCCAATGCACTACAGCTGGAGCCTGTTCTAGGGGTAATGAGCTAAGAAATGGCAAAGACAGAAACCATGCCTGATTCTGAAGGAGCAACAGCTCATTCTCTTCTTCTGTGGTATCATCTTCCTGACTTCTCAGTTTCCTTTCTCTCTGCTTGGCTTTAATGGGTGGTGTTGAATTATTTCCACTATGTCACAACTGTCACAGGTATTGTCTTCCATTTGCTTTGCATTTCTGTTATTACACCCAAAATTAACATGCATTAGAATGTCTGGTCCAATAAATCTCTTACAATCTTCTGTATAAATTGGATATGAAAATACTTGCTTTATTATACATGTTTAGACATATCATAATTTAACATAGTTCCTTAAATATATTTTATCTGCTTCCTGATGAATCATGCTACAACATTTTAATTTCCTAATAAAAGATCTGTTCCATCAGATTAAGCAAATAACACTGAAAGCATTGAAAATTTGAGGGAATTAATTTGTCCTGCATAGAAAGTGGAGAGGTGAGCTAACTGTCGTTCCTAATTTCTGATTCTAATGTGAAATCTGAATTCTCATTTCACATCTCATTTCCAGTGCTCTGCATCTGGGGACTGTTCTCAGAAACAGAAGCTGCACTGGCAGAAAAATGGAGAAGACAGAAACTTCTTGATTCCAAAATTTTATAAACAGCTTAAAAAATCACCCAGCACAGATGAGCAAAAAATAAGCATTGTTCCTCCTGTGACCACAATTTCTCTGCTCTGATACTGCCATAATAGGGCCTGGGCATCGACAGCCACTAGTGATGCCAAAATCCCTTGGGAATGGACAACTCCATCTGGCAGCTTTTTCTGCTGTCATTTGGGGTATTCTTCTCGGTCATCCCATGCTGGCTTTCCCTGCGGTCAATGACTTATTGCCAAAATCCACAAACTGATAGTTTAAGTCTCTATTTCAGCCTACAGTTCAGTCACTTGAGACATCCTGTGGGGTTTAAGCCAGGATGAGTAACTTGTATGTCTCTGCATCCTGCCTGTGCTCTGGCACAGTGTCTATGAAAACATCCCTCCTCTCAGAAGATGTGTCCCGGGGGCACGTACAGCCCGAGGACAGCAGCTCTGGCATGCTGGCAGGATGACTGGAGCTCCTCCATGCTGAGTCACATTCCCCCTTCTCCAAACAGCAAGGCTTTGGTTTATTCCCAGCCAGCAGCACAGGGCAGGCACTTACATCTCTGAACACATCCGCTCTGCATTTGGGTGCAAACACAGCCAGTCATACTGCTACCAGACAGGTAAACAGTACTGCATTTTAGCTTTCCCCAGAGATCCTGGATTACCAGAGCTCCTCTTGTCAAGCATCTCCATTCCTCTCTCCCCTGCTCCTCCTTGTTTCCCGACTATTCCAAGGCCTCGTGTGCAGGTTTGCTTTTGAGCAGCTGTACTTTGTTCCTGGTTTTGTTGTGATAACACCCAAAGCCCTGGCCACAGACAAGGTCTGTGTGGTCACAAACTGCTTCACTGGGCTTTCATTTCCAGGACTCATCTGGGTACTGGGGGGGCTGAGTGATCTGCGGGCTTTTGGAAAGAAACACAGCCATAAACCCCGGGACAACACCAGCCTTTTCTGCATTTTACACAAGCTTCACAAAAGCTGTGTCAGATGAAACTATTTATAGTCCTGGGCACTGCTCACTTCTGGTTTGGACCTATTCCTTCCCATTTTCCTCTGCCCTGACGTTTGGTGGTTTGAGCACAGTTTAAGAGCCAGAGCTTTCTGATCTAACTCACCCCTTGTGTGGCCCTGTGCAAAGCCATGGGCCTCTCCTGTGTCAGCCTCCTCATCCGAAAAAGGAGTGTAGCCCCTGCTCACCTCCATCCTCTGAGAGTGAAAAAATCAATTCATTTACATTTGTGAGACACTTCTAGTGCTTCACAGAGCACGGAGCTTCGTAAGAGCTAAATGTGACTGAGATGATCAGGAGCATCTACAGAGCCTGTGCATGGGGTTGTTATTTAGAAGTATTTGGGAAAGAGGAAAATGTGATCAACATGCAGCAAAAAGCAACTTCTTCTTGGAAAGAAAACAGCAGACTGAATGAAGGACAACTTCCCCAGGGCAGCAGCTAACTGGAAGTGCTATTTTGGGGCCTTGTAGCCAAAAACCTGCCTGACCCTCAGACTGTGGGCATGAACAGGGAGCTTGCACAGGTACAAATTACTCCTGCATTTGGAGGCGTGAGGAGGAACTGAAGAGGCTCTGGGGCTGGCCCAGGAGATTTTGAGTGTACCTGGAATGGGGATGGGGTGCACTCCCCACCCACGGCAGAGCAGCAGACTCAGATTTCATGCAGGCTCTAATTTTGCCCGCTGCTGCCGCTAGATCCTAATAACCACACCAAGAAGGGAATTTTTACGCCATCCGAGGCATTCCTGATCCCCCTCCACATCTAGTGAAAACTTAATAGCGTGAGAAAATGCCTTCCTGTAGCGTACTGTAAACCACATGCAGAACAGGAGCAGATGGAGGGGCCTGTCCTCGCCTGACAGAGGGGCTCCCTCAGGATGTTCCCTGCCAAGGGATGGGAGCAGCAAGGAATGGCACCTTTGCAGGGTGCAGTATTCAGCCAATGAGGGTGAAGCCAGCAGAAGTTGCAGAGGCTGTGGGATAATAACTCTTGCTGCTTGGAGGAATGTAAGCAAAAGGAGAGGGAGAGCTGCTTTTCCCAAGTCTTTCCCCTGTACAGATGGAAGCATTTAAGATTCCTGCAGGAGCCAGGAGCGGCAAAGTTAACACATCTGGAAGTTTCCTGATGCCTGAAGTCAGGCCATGGTGAACAATGATCACTGGGCTGAGCAGGCTCTGCTTGGCTGCTTTTATTGCACTTGGACTCATTTCAAGCTCTGCTCTGTGATTAATTGCACTTTTTAAAATAAAGTTCAAAACACTTCCCAGGAAGTTTGGGGAAGGCAGAGTGCTTCAGTGGCACCAGGAGCTCAGCACTCAGTGCAGTTTCAATACAGCAGCCCCAGATACAGCTTGCATTAGCCACAGCTTCATTTGTCATGGGATCTTGTAACTCCATTCCATCATGGAGAGAGTGTCTGGCCTCCCAAGCCTCTCCAACACCTGCCAGACATGGTAGGGTTGCAGCAGGTGTTAGCCAGGCTCTCCACCCATCTTGTTTCAGCCCCTAGACTGAGGCCAGGCTAGGACTGGGGATGTCCTCTGCCCCATGAAAATCATGGAAAGGAAGAGCCTTGTCCCTTCCCAGGGTGTTTCTGCCTGTCTATCCCAGGGCCTCACCCTAACTCACAATTAAAAAAAAAAAAGATGTTTTGGGAACAGGGGGAAGGGCATCATTAGAAAAGCACATTCTTGGGATACAAAAGACATTTCAGAGGACTGAAGCTAGGTCCTTATTGCCATATAATGATGGTGGAGAGGCCAGAGGAAAGACTGAGAAAAAGAGAGCAGTGGGTACTTTTAATTTCATACTAGGGTGGAAGTAGGCTCAATCTCTTTGCTATAAAAACAAGTGCATATTTGTGATAAAGTAGCCAGCTGCTTCAGTGTTACTAGTGGCAGAGGTGCACAACTCACACTGCCTGAGAGGAACTGGTGTGAATTGAATGGAGACCTGGAAGCCAAGGTCATGGTAACTCATTACTACCTAACGAAAGGGTCTGTGAAGGGCTGTTGCACATGTCCTACAGCCCCTCCCGGGCACCTGTACTAGATGGTGTGAACTAAAACTCACACATCCACAAAAAAATTACCTTGGAGCCAGTCACTCACAGGCATGAGGGATGCTCAAGGCTGTTCAGCACTCTGTTAGCACCCACAGCTGCTCCAGGAGCCAGTGAATACCTGCAAGATCTTTGCAAGTGTCCTCTTCACTGCACAAGACAGAGGTTGATTTTTGTACGACGGTCAGCAGAATAAACAACAAAAGATGTTCTGAGCTGCTGGAAAATTTTGGAGGCAGGCAGCAAGAAGGGGCGCAGGGAGCTGCAGGCACCATGGGCTTGCCTTGGCAGTCTCTGCCAGCAGCACTGCTGCACACTTGGGCTTTCAGGTCGGGTCGTGGCCGCACAACACAAAAGCCATGGAGCCCTGCAGCCAGGAGGCACAGCTGCACACCGTGCCCGGAGGTGAGCAGAGGCTGCAGAGGTACGGGAGATGGGTCACCCTGTGGGCTTGTGGTGGGCTCTCGGTATGCCTGGGCTTCTGGCATTTACCTCCCATCACCAGGCATGTCTGAAAAACACCCAGCCCGGTAGCCATGGAGGCGGGTGTGCTGCTGGTTTATATTACAGCACGTCTGGAGTGCTCCTCCCTTTCTCCTCCGCCCCCTTCGCTTCCTCTATGAAACCGTCTTTGCATCTTGTCTCATGTTAGGACCTGATCTGAAAAATGATTTAACTGCTTGCTTAATTTTAATACACTGCAAGTCATTGTGTTGCAGTCACAGCTGGCTGCGTGGAAAGCTCACCCGTGTGCCAGTACTGGCAGAAGGACCCGCTCTGGGATGATGCGCTGGGGGCTGAGCCTCCCCTGCCGGAGCCGGGACAAGGGGGTCTCTCTCTCCAGGCTGCTGCCCCCAAAGCTTCTTGGCTGCACCAACACCCAGTGAGTGGTTCGGCTGGGCGAGCTCTGGACCACTGTTTGCCATGCTGCTGTAGTATTTCAGGGCTCCTTAGCACCCCAGGTCTCTTTTGTAATCTCGGTTTGGCTCGTCCTGGAGCTGTGCTCCATTGTTACAGGGCAGGAGCACCCCGGGGCTGGGCGTGGGGTCGGTGTCCCGGCAGGTACCTGCATGTCAGTGCAGCTGACTGAAATGCCATGGGGAGCACATGGCAGGCTCTGAGGTCACTGCTTGAAACAACGCTTTCCTCATTACAGAGCAGGGTTTTTTTCACCTACTCACCCATCATGCGCAGATGCCTTCTGAGGTGAGCGTATGGGCCCTTAGACAGACAGCAGTCCTTCAGAAATGCTCTTCTGCTGCAAAGTGTTCAGATGCAGGGACTCATAGGGGGACTTTTAGAATCACAGAACTGTTTGGGTTGGGAGGAACCTTAAACATCATTCAGTTCCAGGTCTCCTGCCATGGGCAGGGACACTATCCACTACAGCAGCTTGCTCAAAGCCCCGTTCAACCTGACCTTGAACATTTCCAGTTAAAAGACTAACCCAGTTCAGCACCACCAAAGGGTCTGTATCCCATTACCCCGAAAATCCCTAGGTTGTTTTTTATTTTTTTTCGTTTGTCCAGCATCGGGATTGCACTGCTGAGGGATGCCCACTGATAGGTACCTGCTGTGTGTAACTACAGCACCATGCACTGCTGTGGGTGCTACCACAGTGCTGGTAATCGTGACAAAAAAGAACACCAGGGGCTGCTCTGAACATAGGGTGCTCAGCTGTTAGCTTAGTTCTCTCTCTGGTTTATCTCTTGTGTACTCTTTCCTTTACCCACAGCCCTGAAGGCATGAGTCTCAGAGGACTGAGGCTATATTGTATGCTGTTTTACATATATCTCAAATAATAAATTAACAAGAAAGAGATTTTCCTGAGACAGATCAAGCTTCTTACCAGAGGCATGTATCAGAAATCACGGTACCCATGTAAAATTGCAGGTGGAGCAAGCCCGCACATGGAAATACCGCTCTTCACAAGCAAGAAATTACCATGCTGGTTTGTTTTTCTGTTTCGCTTTCCTCCTAGGAATTTCTTTCTGCTTCCATGCCTTATCTTCTGACCGAATTTCATAGTGCGTGGACTAGAGGAATGTGCGTGGGAAACACTTGGCTGGCCGGGCTGTGTCTCCAGCACACCCTCTGCTCCCGCCCAGGCGTGAAGCCCTTCCCGCCCTCACCAAGTCACTGTCACACGTTTCACCCGTGACTCACTAATGTGCCTGATGTTCATGCTGCTGCTTGTAAGCGATTAGTGCTTGTTCACACAGCTTTTTTTTTCTTTTCCCCTGCTCCTTCTGATTCAGCTGATTTAGATGGCCGATGGCCTCCTCGCTTGCTCACGCTGTTAGTCACAGAGCAGCTCTGGGTTCACCAGCCTCCCAGGGGTGGGGACAGGACAAGGCCGGTGTTTGGTAATCAGGGATGGGCAGGTGATTTCATGGCACCTCAAAAGAAAGCTTAAGCCTTGCTGGTACCATCTGCCTAAGCATTTCACACAGGAGGTGCTAAAAAGGGATCCCAGAGCTTTAGGGATAAGTGTGAGCTGTAAGTGAGCACCAACAAACCAGAGAAACAGGCTCTGCTGCCTGTGTTGGCAGGTGAGCAGCTACCGAGCAGATGTTCCTGCAACTCTGAGAAATAAAGTTCTGCTGCTTAGGCTGACTGGAGAGAGCTGCTGCCTCTCCAGTTACATTGTGGCCTTCAGATATATGGGGCTGGCATGACTGTGGGAATGCATGGCATGGAAACACACCATTCCAGGTCTGTGTTCTGTGGGCTGTCTGCTGCAGAAGGAGAGAAGACAGGCAGCAGAGCCTGTTTGATCTCTCACTGGGGCAGAAATGGTTATTGTACAGGCAGAAATGATTATTGAATGGCTGCATTGGGTGGCATCCCCTTCTCCAGCAGGGCCCTAATGGCCCAGAGGAGAATCCTGGAATGGATGGAGCAAACTGGCAGCATTGGCCTTTGAATGATTTGTACCTCTGGGTCTCACTTTGCCATGGGGGAGTTTCTCTGTATTTAACCAAGTTCAGGGCATCTGGGAACCCTGAGTCAGCAGCAGGGACTATCTGCACGCACAAAAGGCCATGCTGGGAGGGCTCCATGTTGGCCACTGATGACCCTAAAAATCCCTCCTTGACATCTGCTAAAGTTTTTCTTGTTTTCAGGAATGTCTGCTGCCTTCTTACCGACAGCAGTGAGAGCCTTTCCACCGCAGCACACAGAAATGAGATACCCTGACCACATGCTTGCTTTTCTTCTTTCTTCATGTTTACCTGGGATTGCAGCCAGATGGGCACTGGAAACTGGTTTCTGGGAGCAGAATTTTGGACAGTGATAATCTAATCTGACCTCCTGGGTAACCCAGGTCAGGGAGTTTAACATGGTAATTCCTACACAGGAAGGAATTAGTCTTCCTGGCTGTGCTATGAACCCTGCTCAGCCCAACAATTTGTGGTTGAATTAGGTATACACACTCTTGGGTCTGAGAAAACAATGAGTTTTCAAGTTTTTGTCTCCCTTGGTGGATAAAGATCTGGTTTATTCCATTAGATTTTCTTCCCACACCCATTCAAGAGATGTTCAACAGTTGAATGAGATTAAAGGAATGGGACCCCCATCCATGTCAGAGGTATAACTTGGATGTGTACAAATACATTATGCCACTAATACTTTAACCTTGAAAATTCTGGAGTAAAAAGGATGATGATTACAATTGTGGTGATCTCCTGCAGATGACTGTGACTTATTTGTGCACATAGTTATGATTCAGAGGCTGTAGGATCTGGGTGCAAATAATACAGAAGGAAGTTTATGACTTCCTCCTCCACTTCACCCCTCTGACCCTGCTTCTCTCCTGCCTCCACTTCTGATATTATTTTGGTTATATGAAGACTTATGAGGGAATGATGGCTCTGTTTCATGGGGTATCCACTTGTGAAAACTGAGTCATGTTCTCTCACAAGAAAGGTTTTTATCAGAACGTCTCATCTCTTGCATAATACAAGAAAGAGAGACAAATAGGTTGGAGAAAGAAAGCTAAATGTTGAAAGCCTCAGAGATCTTAATCTGACCCCACCACTCATTAAATGACCAAAGGGAGATCACTCTTAGTCAGTCTTTCCAGCAGAAAGCTGCTCCAGAAACTGCTCCTTGTCTGCTTCGCAAGATAAATGAGTTCATATGGAAATATATCACTTGGAGTACGCAGCCATATGTGCTTTTTTAACATGTATCTACACACCTTCTTACTTGAATAATATATACAAACAGATTCCTGCATATACCTGAGCTACTTCAGTTTGAACTAAGAGCTGTCAGTGCTCATGACTTCCAGAAGAGGTGATACATACATACATACATATATATATATATATATATTTACACACACATGCATCAGCTTTCCCTTTTTTCCCTGCCAAAGACAGGAATCCCTGTGCCTTTGAGCAGCATGGAACAGGCATTTCCATCATGTTGGGGCTGGCTAGACCAGAGAGAGATGCAGACATAAAACAAAGCTATCCTGGTTGGGAAGGAGGAAAAGTATCTAATTAACCAAATATATACCCAGGGCCCTATGCTGCCCTTAGTACAGCTGTGCTCCCTTTTTGTGCCACAGGCAGAATTTAATCCATAGAGTGAGCTGATTTATTTTCTTCTGATCTTTTCTAGCGGCAGATTCAGTCACTTACCTGCATAAAACTACTTCTTTCCCATAAAACTCTGTCTTCATTTTACCTAGTGGATTAGCACTGCTCTGTCTGTGGCCTTTTGCATCTGTGCAGCCATCTGAGAAAACAAGCCTTTTGCCAGATAGCCTAAATGAATAAAGCTGAATTTTTCCTTCCACCAAGGCCAGCAAACTGAAGAAGGCAGAAGCCCTCCAGAGTGGTTTTAAACATACAGGTCAAAGGGAGAGAAAGACAGAGGAGACAGAGCCTGTACAAAAGTCAAATGAAGAATGAATGGCAAATGTGTTTGCATTCATTATCTTGTTCCTTCTTCTAGTTCTTCATCCCATTTCCTTTTCAGTGGGTGAAAGGGCAAAGTGGGTCTCAGGTTGTCTGTGTTTACTGGAGTACAAGGAAATCCTGTTGCAATGCACATCACTTATGGCACAGTTTGATGATGTAGGTTTTGTGACGTTCGTGGAAGGAAGATCTTCTCACTGGCAGCTGAAACATCCTACATAAAACTAGGCTGTGCTTTCTCCCTGCAGTCACTGCTTGTGGTTCACTGAGTAAGAAGCTCTCTTTAAAAAGATAAGCTCAGCCTGGAGACTAGGGATCAGCTGGAATGGGTGGAAATCAAAACAAGGCTGTCGGGTTTTTCTTTCTCTATTGGCACCTGATGAATTTTCCCAATGTAGAATAATTTGGAGCCAAGATTTTTTTCCAGCACTCCAAGACTGTTACTTTGCCTGTTCATACACTTTCTTTTTCTAACAGGGTTTTATTCTTCAAACCAATTTTTCATCAGACCAATAAGTAAGGAGCTTGTGGAGACCTGCTCACATGTGAACCTGGAGAGTGGAGGGGAAAACCCAAACCAGTATTGCTGCATCGCTAATGGTGCAGAGGCTCAGATAACAATTATAGCTGCTGGATATTTGGGCTCTGCATTTAACCCACCTTTCCTGGCTACCATTACAGCTCACGTTTAAACAACATGCACTTTCTCTTTCCCAAAGTTTTTCCTTAATTGGATTTTTGTTATGCATTTTTTCCTTCTCATCTGTGGCTTAAGGAACTGTAAAAAAATAGCTTGGAGGAACCAAAAAGAACCAGAACTTTAATTTCAGGCAGGTATTACACAGCTTTCCTAAAAAGTCATTTTGCCTCTAGCTTACAGGATGGAAAGGGAAGGCATTTTGTTCGGCACAAGTTGGTGATGATCCCATGATGCAAGTTTAAATCAGAAATTGCATTTTAATCAGCATTTATGGGAAAGGGAAGGGCTTTGGGAAGGTGATGACTTTTATACTCTCTTTGCCCTGCACCTTTTCCTGTGGTCTCGCTGGTCCCACAGGGCAGCAGAGCTGGGACTGGCACAGAGGCTGCTTGACTCCTGTTCCAGTTCCCAGCAGCTGAACCATCCCTGTCCACAATAACTCCACTGCTGTGGGTTAAACTGAGGACTTCACACCAGGCTGTCTGTGTTTATCTCATGAACAGCCATGTCACCTGGAGCAGAGGGCACGGCCCTGCCCAGGAGGGGAGGGGGAGCACACTGGTGACCGAAACCCCCTTACCCACAGCATCACTGAAAGCATCCCACTGGAAATAAAAACATCCTCTTCTGCCCCAGCACAGCTGAAGGGGGGGTGAGCTGCAGCAGAAGGTGAGAGCAAACAGGGTAGGATGCCCACCAAGAGCCGTTTGGAAGCCAAACAAGCAGTGCAGAGAGGCTCGCTGCTTTTTCAGTAGATCTCTGCAATGACATTTCAGTCAGGAAATATATTTCAAATAATATGGTGGGCAACTGGATATTGGCAATGAGGGAATAAGAAGATATTTTTCACCTAACTGCATAGCAAGGTTTCTCAGTACAGAGCTATAAAATGCCCACACTGTGCTCTGGAGTTATCAGTCTCCATGGCAGTATATCCTACAGAGGTCCTTCCATAAAATTAAGGATTCAACCTTCTGTGCACGTGGATGCACTGTAGATGTTTCTGCCTCTCCAAGATTTTCATGGTCCTATGTCCCATAGACTCACAAGTGTATACAAACATTCATCCTCATAGCACAAATGCTTCTAAAAGTTCAAGAGCAATTCTTGTTCTGCCATCATATAGTTTTGCCCGTTTTCAAAATGCACTGGACACCAACTGCCAGTTTTTTTGGAGAAGCATTCACTCACAGGCCTTGAGTCAGAAACGCTGCAGATTTGGTGATAGAGGGATGTGAGATTTTTCTGAAGCCCCACTGGTCACTGTGATGACAGCTGAATTCAGACCTGAACTCCTGATTTGGGGGATGCAGCAGTACCCCTCTGAATAAATAACAGCACTCAGTGGGCATCCTAAAGTCACTGAGTGCTAGATAGCTTTCTTCTTCTCTTCAGAAGATTGCAGCATCAGAGCTGCTGCCAGGGATAGGACTGCTGCCAGAGATCTGGAGACCTGCTGATTTCCATTCTACTTTTCTGGACTATGTTGCCTTATAAAAGAAACAATCCACTGTCCTTCTTTCATAAGGACAGGGCTTTGCATTGTTGCAGTGTTTTTCACTTCTAAATCACTTCACAAACATTCAGTGGTGCATCTCACAACACACCTCTAGTGGGCTGTGGGTATGTTTTGTCAAATCTTCATCTTGTGGCCACAGGCACAGTCCTGTCCTCTGTCTGGCTCGGGGCTGGTCTATAATCAGCCTGGGATGGCATTGCTACAGAAAAACAGCCCAGAGAACAATCTGAGGGCAAGGTGCCAATGCCAACACCAGGCCAGAGTGACTGAATGTCATTGTTTTACCTCCAAGTGTAAATGTTTAAGCTCTTGGGCATTTGCAATCTTCTCTTCTCAGCCTGTTCTAGACAGTGAATGGCATTTTGCAGCCACAGCTCATCCTCTCTGACCAAAGGGCTTATTTTAAAGTAATCTATTCCCTCCAGTTTGTAGCCACACAGGCCAACAGAAAATGACCCAGCGATAAAATGTGGTTGTATAAATCTCTCCCAAAGCATATTTTCATTATCCATTAACTCTATGTAGCCAACAATGAAGGACAGGTAATAGACATCAGGGAAGCAGTGGCAGGATGGTTGAACACTGATCTTGGAGGAGACCAAAATATACCATGAGCTGCCAGGCTGCTGCTGGGAGCCTGGTGCTCCTGTCCCTTCAGCCTGCACAGATTTTAGACTCCCCAGAGGACCTAAATAGTTTTTAATGACTACACTGTGTGTTCTTATTTTTCTGTCCTGCATCAGTGTATTCACACATCCATATGATAAGCTTTTCAAATTTTAGTTCTTTTAATTTTAGTGAATAAAATATATACAAATATCTGTAAAATATATACGGGCTACCAAGAGAAGTTGTGGATGCCCCATCCCTGGAAGTGTTCAAGGCCAGGTTGAATGGGTCTTTGAGCAGCCTGGTCGAGTGGAAGTTGTTCCTGCCTGTGGCAGGGATGTTGGAACTGGATGATCTTTAAAGCCCCTTTCAAGCCAAACCATTCTAGGATTCCATGATTCTGTGACAACCATCAGACCACTGTCTGAAGCTTCCGAATAATCTTATTTTTGATCAAGTGCACTCGCTTTTTAAATGATGATGCACTGAGATTTCAGTTGTGGTTAGAAAGCTGCATAAGTCACCAAGGATACAGCTTTGAGTCCCATCTCTGTTGCTCAGACCTCCCAGTCAGGATACAGTTCAGCAAACCATGCCAGGCTCATCTTCAAACTGCATTTTCCAGAGGCTCTTTGTAAATAAAAAGGCTGCAAAACCCCCCTGATTGTTCCGTGAGGGCAAACTCCAGGAAGCTGGAGTGGTTGGTTTCTGTGCCTCACATTTGACAGCCTTTTAACACGAGAGTTTGGCAAAGGCCAATGACTCACTTGAGAGGAAAATCCTACCATGGGATGGTAGTTCCTCATTCTCAGAGACTTTAATCTGAGCATTAGGGTGCATATGCTGAGAAGTTAAATCCATCAATACTGTTCGGGTTTCTATTTTACATTTTGAGGCCAAACACCACATCTGAAAACATGACACTGCTCTTGCCCTTGCCCCTGTACCAGACTCCACAATTAACCCATCCATATGTGTTCGTAAAGCACAGTAAGACAAATAAAGGCTGAATTTCCCAAACTGTGACCACAGCATATGAACTTATAGACATAAGCAGAAAATTTCTCCACATCAATGGATTTCTTGCTGGTCTGGATCACTTGCATGTCTGTATTTCCTGCCACTATTAAGAATTATGGCTGTAATCCTACAGGAATGGTTCTTTAGTTTTTAAAGTGCAGCTAACCACCAGGCGGGCAAGATAGCGCAAGCCACACGGGCTGAGCTCGTCTGTGATCTCACCCCATTACACAATGCTCTGAGGAGCCCCAGTGGTGTAACATTGCACAGAACAAGCTCCAAGGAGTTTGGGGGTTATAGACAGTCCTGAGGAATTATTTTATGTCATGGGAGAGAGGAATGGGAATGAATGGGAGTTCAAAGTCCGGATTACCATTACCCCAGCAAAACGCATTCCTCTAACCTGCGAGTATACAAAGACATCATAGCTGGCTCATTTCCTTTCCTCTTGCCTGTAGCAGCCACAGCTCCAGCCCTACTTTATTTGCACTACATCAATGTGTCAATAAAACGTGGCTGTGAGGCCTCATCCTCACCCAGTAGGTGTGAGGTAGCTCTGTGTGAATGCCAGCCAGGGCTCAGGCTGGCAGCTCTGTCCTGGGCAGGGAAACATTATTTCCATTACATTATCTCTTTTGTTTATTGGCTTTTCTTTTTCCCTTAAAGGGATTTATATTTAAACCACAAAATATGATCAGATTCTAACTGGATCTGGACTAGCTGTCCTCAAAGGGGTTTGTGTTTTAAGTTTCTTTTCAATTTTCCCATAACATTGATATGTCTGCTTGTAGGGAAGCACAGTGATAGGCAGGCTGGGCTTAAATCCACGAAATTCAGTTTGGATTTATATTATCACTGAACTCCTGCCAGGGGGTGAGGCAATGACAGGCTGAAGGCTGAGGGAAGAGCTGAGGACCCAGGGGAGATGGGATCACTCTGGAAGAGAAAGAGAGAAAACAGAGGTCTGCAAAATAAGTGTCCCACCCTAAAGCCCGGAAGGTGCAGAAAGAAAAAAACTGTTAACCTACCTCTAATGCCAACCTACCTCTTGCAGAGATTGCTGCCAAATGTACACAGGAGATATTTTGCTCTCCAAGCCTTTGCTGGTCCTTGTGTTTTAGAGCATCTCTGCTTTTTCAGGGCTGACCCCTGGATCTCTCCCAGCTGCTGAGGGTGGAGCAAACTCGGATGCCCTGGATGTCTGCACTTACTTCTGCTGCCCCTGTGGGTCATGGCAGGGGAGGGGGATTATGCCATTTTGCTGGATTTTTGATGATACCTCATAGGTTTACTAGGCTTTGCCCTCAGCTGTGGTGAGCACTGTCTTTAAAAAAAACCTCAGACCCATCTGTGTGTTCAGTGCTATGCAGAGCTTTCATGTTTCTCAAAATGCATCCTAACCTCCCTTCTGTTCCTTCCTGGGAGCCTTCGTGCAGCAACCTCCTGTGGTTGTTTTAGTTATCTGTATACTTTTCTCCTTGAATCAGATGACTTCTCCCTTCCTAGACAGATTACACAAAGTCTTCCTCACCCAGACACCATGAGTCTTTCCGCCCCCAGCAATTGCCACACAGCTCCTCGCTGAGCCTCTCTTTCCATAAATAATACATGCCCAGATTTCTTAAATTATTGGTCATCTTCCTTGATTCAGCTACATGTCAATGACCTCTCTTATGACAAACAAGTACATCTGCAGCTGGAATCCCATTTAATAACTTATTTCCCTTATTATATAAATAGAAATATATGCTGTAGTCCTTCGTGTGTGGAGCAGCATGGAAATTACCATGATGATTTCTGTGCCCCGTTAGCAGCTCTGACCTGATTTAACATAGGCTGGCTCACATCACCTCTTACTCAATGTTTTCCATGGATGAAGTGCAGACAAGCCAATACGAGGAGCTCGTGGATTTGTGTCACATGTGCTGAAACAGGAGAGAATGGAGGGAACTCATGCCAGCTAACTGAGATGCTCTAGCTAAACTCCGAATTTCCCAGTCTCTCTCTCTATCCACTTGGTTTAATCCAATCCCCTTATCTCTGTCAGAGTGACATGTTTGTTTTTCCCACATTGCTGCCTACAAATGCTGGTACAAGAACAGCTTCACCATAAATGTGGTGAGTGAAGCAAAGGCATCATCTTCCCAGCATGGATCATCTTTATGGGTGTGGTAAGAGAAGAGAGATTCCCACGCTCAGCCCAAAGAATCCAGTGGAAACAATGAGATCAGAAGCAGAAGCACATGAGATTCATTCCAGTTTAACCAGTAAAGCATCAGTTACCAAGTTAATACCAAGTTCATTTTTCTCCACAGAACACTTTCCTGTAGAGGAAGATCTCCTTTATGTCCATATTGACTTTATCTCCAAAATGTCTCTCTCCCCTTGAAAAGACAACCTGTTTCATGCTGCTTTTTATGGCCAATAATACACACCATACTTAAGAATGGATGCTTTCCACACCTTTTTTACCCTTACAGCATCTGAGGACTGAAGTCTCCTCCCTGATCTGTCACGTTTGCCATGCAGTACTGCTGTGTTGCTAAGCAGGGGGGCTGCTTTCCCAAATTTCTCCATTCCAGAGTTCTGCTGTTGTCTCATGCCCTGACCTGCTGTGTTTCCACACACATGAGCATCCTCCTTCCCCCACCCTCTCTGTGTGGGTAGCTCATGGCCCTGCCACACTCCTGTGTTTCTCCTGTGAGGAGACACCTCCACCCTCTTTATAGTCACCCCACAACTACTGGAACACTGTGATGAGATTTCCCCTAGGCCTTCTCTTCTCCAAGGAGAAGGAACCTACCTCCTTCAGTCTTTCTGGCAAACCCCTGTTCTCAGGCGTGTCCTGCTGGACATACCATGTTTAACAGGATCTCCTTGCACAGCCCATGTTTGCTGCCCATGACCCTGCCATTCTCCCCATGTTTATGTTCCATGGCCCACATTTACATGCCTTGACATCCCAGGCCCTGCTGCCAGTCCCTGTTTTAGTCTCCCAACATCTGTCACTCACTGCACCTTTGCTCTTGGGTTCAAAGCTCAGAATTAAATGCAGTCATAAGCAGAAGATTAAAAAAAAACACAAGTGAAACAAGACAACTAAATCCTTGAGTACTTCTGCTGATGTCCTTGCTAGGAATTGATCCTTCCACCCCACCTTGATATGCAGCCAGTGGACCCTTTGTACTGTGTGGGATGCAGAGATCAAAACATGCACATTTAATGAGCTCATTTCTAACAATATTTTGAAGTTGTCTTTTTCTAGTCTGTCTCCTAAATTCTCTCTGGCTATACTTTGCATTTCCCTCATTAGAAACACGCTCTTCCAGTCAGGCTGCTGACATTGCAGAGAAAGTTTCTGCCCTCGATTGGAAGCTGAAACATAATTTGGGGTGCCTAAACTCATATTCACACACACGCACACACACAGAGAGAAAGAGAGCATTAAAACTCTCAAACGTCCATTGAACATTTTAACCCAAGAAGCTCACTAAAATTCAGGATTTTGTAAAAGAAATCCAGTTACAGAGAGTTCAGAGGGTTCAAACATTTTTATATGGCTGCTTTGTCACAAGAAAATACAAAGTTCTGCTTCCCTGAAGACAGGAGTAACAATTTACTATTCATGCAGAACTGGCTTTCTTTGGATCACAGTTCCCAAACGACATGAGCTTTTCCCAGGTTTTCTCTCCTGCCCGCTCTGCCCAGCAACACATGTCTTTGATTTCACAGGCTGTCTGCCTCCCTCTCTTGCAGCTTCAGAGCTGGATGTCTCTGCTCCTCAGCCACGGGCTCACCCATTGCTCTGTTTGCACGTCCAGACTCCGTATGATCCATGGAAAAATGTCATCACTGGGATTTATCAAATTCCTATGTTATCAGTGCCTTTCTCTGTGCTTACTTTGGGCTTTTGAGACTCCTGGTTTCCTAAAGGACCTCTCACAGTTAAACTAGACAAAGGCTGGGGAAGACATGCTGGCCAGGAGCTTTTGCTCAACCTCCATCACAGATTTCTTCTGATGTCTCACAGCCAGGCTGGCATCCCCTTCCCTGTGCTGGAGACCCACTGGAGAGGCTTCAGCCAAGTGTCCTCCAGCATTCTGTCACCCTTGGTCAGTGCCATCCTTCCACAGCTGTCAGAGCAGGCTCTCCCATACCTGCTTCTCTGCTCTCAGTCTGGCTGTTTTGGAGCTACTCACCCACTCATGTAAGAGGCAGATCTGACACAAGCCTCCCATAAAAAGGTGGACCAGGAGGGGACCAAACAGTTTCTGCTGCCAGTGTGGTGGCTGGGAGGGTTGCTCACAGCCCTGAGCACTCCAGGAGCACAAAATGTGAGATTTCAATCAGCACCAAGCTCTGGCTGTAATGAGGATGTTGGTCTGCACTCTAAAAAGCTGGAACTCATCAGCATGTGGTGTGTTGTGATGTCAGGGTCAATTATTATCATTACGCATTGTCCTGCTCTGTGACCCAACTCACAAATTGTTTCTTCCCACCCCACAGTGGATTGCAGACAAAAATAAGCCCAATTTCATGAGTGTATGAAGGGCATATGCTCAGTGGCTTCATGCACACCACGGGTCACACATATCCCATGCTGTCCCTCAGCAGCTCAGTGAAAGCCCCTGTCCCATTATACACAGCAGCAGCACTCTCCAAACTGCAGCACAGAGTTAGAACTTAGTGCAACCACACATTTCCCCTCCTCAGAGCCCTGCAGCTCACCTGTGGCTGCTGAGGTGTGTGCAGTGCTCCCTGGGTCACACACCACAGGTTGTGGTTTCTGATACTGCAGCACGTGCTGTTAGAAAAGGGCCTTTTTTCCCCTCAAAATTCACCTGGCTACAGTGTGCAGCCATAGTTTTTATTATCCCTTTCTTTTTTTCAGGTTTCAGTTTTGCAAAACAAATGCATATGCTGTAGTCAAACTCCCTTCACTCTTGTTTTTGATAATTTGAGGAGGCTGAGTCTGTATTTCTCATTAGAAGTGTTTTGCTCAACTAATTCCCATGACACTCTTCTTGATGTCTTCTGTTCACCAGAGTATTTTAAAAAGGGCATCAGAACTGCAAGAATTTTTTTTTTTCAGGATCAGCTTTAGACAATTAGAGAGGCAAAAAATATGTTCTCTGCTGCTACTAAATAACTTCCTTGCTTGTACAGACAGAAATTGCTTTATCCTCTTCTGTCACTGTGGGAGTTTGTATTGTTTTGCGTGACAGATAAGATCCCTCAATCCTTCCAGTGTAATGGCTTTTCAGGGCCAGCCTCACTCTGCAGATGGTCAGCTCTTCTTTGCTATGAAATCTGTCATTTTCCAGCTCTCTAATTTAAAATACAGGTTGTTTGAATCAGCTCAATTTATCTCTCTCTCCAGCTGATTCTGGGTGACAGCTTTATCTTCATCATTATTTATCATCCTGTCAAACTTTGTGTCACCTACAGCAAGTTATCTCAGCAGTGTTCCTTATATTTGCTCCCAGTACAGTGCAGAAAAATTTGAGCAGCATTGAATACACACTGATCCCTGCAGTTCATCACTAGATGATTCCCCATTGACAGTCACTGTTTGAGACCTATCAATTAGCATGTTCACAGTCCAATTAATGTGTGTTTTACTGGCAGTGTATGCTGGGCTTTGTAATTGCAATGATACAGAAGTACCAAGCTCTGAGAATCCCTGTTTACCATCGCCACTCAGCTGTTCAGTCCCCCCAATAACTAAATCAAACTAGTCTGAATAAGACAGTGAACCATGAATTATGTTCTTATTGGTGCCTTCTTTGTGAAATGAATCTTGCTAATGGAATTATTCCCATTACCTTGTCTGACAGCAGTGGGATACCTGGCCTGTAGTTATGAAAATAATCTTGATTTCCATGTGTGACAGCTTTAACATGGGACCATTTCTTCCCTCTTGAACTTTCCAGCTTTTCCAATGTTTATCATCAGTGCACTAAGTCTCCCTCCCCTAACTCCTTTGTGGCTCTGGAGTTCAAGTTACCTGGGCCTGCTGATTCTCCAACACGTTCACCATTGTGCTGTTAATGGACTGGGAAGCCATAGAAACCCACTGTTCTCTTCCTTGTCCTATTTCCTTGCAGAAATACTTACTGAATGGTTTTGCTTTCTTCAGTGGATGTCTCAAAAGGAGGTTTCTGGTTGCAGTTTTAGAAGGAAGTTTTGCAGTCTGGTCCCTGTGCCAAGTTACCCCATTCATGTAGGCTGTTTTTGTCTGTCTCAGCTCTATCTGGGTATGAGGATGTTGGCAAATAGGACTGGCAGAGACTTGCTGTGACATAATCTTGAGACATTATGATATAATCCCTTTCACAAACTGTTTAAGCTTAGAAGTGACTGGATTGTTTGTTTCTCTGGGAAAGGCTCAGAGTGACATTCCTCTGGAAGAAACTTCTTTCCAGTTTCCAACCTAACCTTATTCATGGCTAGCTTATAAATAATTTGCTGCACCAACATTTTCCTTTTCCTTAAGCATCTTTTCCATTTTATTGTATAACAGCCATATTATACAACACAGTCTTGGATGGCATCGGTTAAAGAGCCAAGGTGGTTTTGTTTCTCCACGTCTAATAGACTGCCAGTTCTTCCAGCCATTCAAGCTACTCTTCTCTGAGCTTGCTCCAGTTTGAATCCTTCTTTCCTTACCTTAGGATGCCTAATGGTGTCTTATTGAGGCTTTGCTCAACAATACTTATATTTCCCTTTTTTTGCTGGTGATACTTCGCTTGATGTGTCCCTCTCTCTTGAATGCCTTATTTCATGCATTTTTGATTCTTCTTATGGGATGGAGACATTGAGGAAATGGAAAGAAAAGTAAAAGTAAAAATACCAATAAAATAAATTATAGACTGTGATTTCCAAATTCTCCATAGTATCTTAGGGTTGTAATGTGACTTTCATGGGTGTTTCAGCTCTAGTGCAGTTTTCTGCAGTGCTTGGGTGTGTGATGTACATGTGGCCCTTACATTCAAATTCTGGTAAGCCCCTACCCGCACATTTAGGTCCTTAAAACATCTGACCTTAAGCACATGGAGTACCTCTGTAAAAGGATTCACTTAAATACATTTTAAACAATTCCCTTAGAGGTCCTACAGTGGGCATGGTGTGCAGCTCTGAGAGCACTGTAGATGGGATGTGCCAGTAGTGACTAATCATGATTGTATGGAAAGTCTTCAAAGTATTTGGGTAATAAAAGGAACAGTAGAATTTTCCTTAAATAGTCTTATACCAGGAAAAACCTAATACTAGTTTTTCCTAGAAGATTGAAGGGTAGCTCACTGAGAGACCTTGATACAGAAAAGGAACATGTGTAGGATCCCTGGCCTTCTCACTTTTATCTCCTCTGGGAGTTGAGTGACCAATATATTCGTGAGATTGGCTCTCCTCTTTTTATATCCTGCTTGTCACCTTGCACCCTCAGAATATTGTCTTTTGTCCCATCCATCAAGGATCCAGCTTCCCACACACAGAAAGGGAATACCCAAGAAGGCCAGCAGGAAGGAGAGGAGGCAGAGGATGGTGACTACATGAGGAAGACCCACGTGTGCCTCAATTCATTTGCCACAAATGGCAAACGAAGACTTTGAGATACATGTCTGTAAAATCATGAAGAAGTCCAGTTGAGAAAAAGTGTCTGCTTTTACTGTCACTACAAGATGAAAACAAAGATGAGATGCAAATTCAAAACTCACAGAATGCAATGCTTCTTTACACAGTGCCTGAGCCCATAAGCTATGGGCATGTGTGGGCTGACAGAGTACATGGGGCAAGTGTCATGCTACATTTGCATTTTCCTTATATATTTCCCTAGGTGTCCATTTTTGATCCCTGTTGGCAACACGATTATGGGCTGCCTAAGCCTTTGGCTGGAGCTGGCACAAATGTTTTCTATCTTTGTGCAGAGTGGGTGCACGTCTGCTCAGTTGTGTCAGCTCTGCATCATCAGACGCAGTCTCTTGACCTACTTCCTCATGGTACTGCATGGATGGGGAAGCAGGGGAGAGGTTTGGGTGGAACTGTTCTTGTTCCTGGCTCTTGTTCTTGGCAAATCTCTATTGCAGCAGGCCTGAGATAAGCTGCATCACTGGTGTGCATTGCTATTAATTGTTTTCTCCTTGCTTGCCAGTAGTGTGCCAGGGTGGCTGCCCTTCATTCCACACATGGCTTTATGTTACAAATAAAGCCATTTTGGAAGGAGTTGGTGTTTACAGTGCTACTGTAGTGCTACTGCTTTGCTTTCTCCTCCATCCTTGGCTGCACAGTCTCTTGTCACCTCTCCTCTGCTCTGCCACTCGTCTTACCAACAGTAAGTTGATTCAGGGATTCAGTCTCTCAGAAATTGTTTTGTGTATTGTGGGATTATGGTTCCCAAGGGTTAGCACCACAACGTGGCTCACAATGAGGGCAGAGTACCCTTACTGGCCCAAGGGAGCAGTGGGAGGGGATGGGAAAGGGAAACAGGAGCATGCTTTTCCTGAGCTGCTGTTAGTTTGCCTCTGCCTGATGAACGCTTTATCCCAGAAAACCCTGAATCTTCCTGAATGGAGAGTTTACACCTCTGTCCTTATCACTTCACTGTGGAGCCAAATTTGCATTTTATAGGTCTTTGAAAGATGATTTTGAAAAAAAAAAAAAACAAACAAAAATATGGGTATTTTCCTGTGTTTTCAGCTCAGGCATTAATTTCTTAGAAACAAAAACCATTGTTAGTCACATCTGCACGAAAGACACAGAGAAGCCAAAATTATTTTGCCGTATGACTATTGTTAATGGGGATAAAATAATTAAGCAGCCTGTAATTAAATTTATGGCAGTATTTTTAAAAACAGAAAATCAAAACTATGCTTGGATTGCGTTATTGATATAAATCCTCTGCTCTAATAACACTAGGTATCTAATAGCAGTTTCAAGCATTTAATTAGACTAATTCTTCAGGTTAATACATCATCTTGCACTTCAAATTATCTTTATGCTCTTTACAAATAGCTACTAATTAAGCCTTATGCTGCTCCTGCCAAGTCAGTTAATAGTATTATGCCAGGGATGTGAGGTCCAAAGGGGTTTGACTCTTTCCTCTCCTCTCATGCTTCCCAGAGGAGGCAAAGGTTTGCTCCAACCTTATGCTCCTCTGCTTGGTGATGAAGTTAGATGACAAGGACCTGGACCCTGGAGGAAAGCGACCAAATTATGCTGAAAGAGTCAATGATGACAAGCTGGGAGTGCTTGGACTCAAGTGAGAAATAGTTTGGAACAGTTTATATTTGGGATTCTGGTCACCTGGAGGTGGACACTGCTGGGGCCCAATGCATTTCAGAAACACTTGGGTACATTTAGCAGGTGTAAGACAGAAAAGGGGAGTGGGAGGAAGAGCAAACAGCACAGAGCAAGGTCAGGACTGCTGGTGGTGGCATCTGTGATGGACTCAGAAGCAGGGTGTGATGAACTGCAGGACGTGGCCAATGCTGCCAGCTTGGCATAGGCACCAGCTTGGTGACATGCATCAGGACATAGCTGTTCCCCTGCCAGCAGGAAAAGCTTTACTTGGGACTGTGAATATGGTTCCCTACACAGGTTGTTCCTTATCATCAGCCGTTTCTCACATTTCTCCTGGTTTCCCTCCTCTTGCCCTCCTCTCAAGCCATGCCCTGCTTAAGGGGGTGGTCATTTCCCTGCCCCTAACACAGGGCACAAAGGCCAGAGAGGTCCAGAGAGGCCACAGGGGCTTCCTCAACATCTGAGTGCATGAGAAACACCACAGCTTTGGGGAGCATTCCCAGCAAGGAGTAACCAGTCCAGGTCCGACCTTGTCCTCACCACGGGCAGATGGAAACTCGTCCTCCCCTTGCCAGGAGCATTTTGTGTCATTGCAGCATTAGGCAAAATACAAAGTTGGACCAGGAGAGGGGAGGGTTGAGTGCCAGTCTTTTGGCTTGTTGCAGCCAACAAAACACCTCTCACTCCTGTTTCACCAACACCTACATTCTAAGCAGCATTGTCCCTGTTCTGCTACTCATCCCTGTCCAGGGAAGTGCCCTGCTCTGAAACCTGAATGCACAAAGGCTTTTGAAGGCCAAAGCTCAATATCTTCCACTGTCCCAACTTTATGTTGGTTTGGCACAGGGCTAAAGAAGTCTGAATTGTGCAGTTTTGACGCCCCTAAAACAACCTTGATCTCTTCCAGCACCTGCAGGTGTTTGACTCTGCAGGGCCAAATCAATTTGACTGTGACACTGCTGCCATACCTTGCTGGACTGGCACAGGATATAATGAACGCTTACCAAAAGTACAAAGATGATTTGATGGAGGGTACTTGTGAAGTATAAAGCGATATGTAACCTGTAAAACAAGTTTAATGAAATGCTTTTAATTGCTCTAAGTTATGTAACCACATTAAAACGGTGGCATCAACACCAAAACACTGAAGATAAGCTATGATTTTTCAAGCTGGGGTAGTCAAAAAGTGCTAAGAATTCAACTTACATTACTGCATATGCAGACAATGAATCAATTGCTGTTTTTATGATAAAACGGTCACTACAGTCACTAATTACTCTTATGTTATTTCGAACATAATTCTCCACTTTTTCTGCATCACAGACAGGAAGAGAATGGGGTAAAGTACTGTCTCTTGTTCCACCAACCTGTCTGAGCCAGAGCTTTCCCTCTACCTGTGACTGAGGGACTGAATGACCCCGTATTGTGTTGACTCTAAACAGCCATCCCTGATGACCTGCACTTCCCCCTTTTTTAGAAATCCTCACATCTAGACAAGTCTTTTTGCAATCTGTTCATCTCAATGGTAAAAGTTTTCCATATTTGGATTAGATTGATTTGCATTGATGAGATATGAGATGATGAGGGGTTTAAAATTTCTTTTGGGGAACTAACTTTCTCACACAGACCAAATTTTGGTCTCATTATCTAAACCCACATTCTTTAGTCTGTTCAAAGCTTACCACTGTGTTGGTTACGTGAACACCTTCTAACAAAAGGCCGTTGATCTTCATTATTACTACCAAGAGGTAATGGCCACATAAAATCACTTTGCCATCCAGTGAGAGATGGAAGGAGTCCTCATGTGCTGAAGCTGCAGTTAGAGATGAGCCCTTTCTGCCCTGTGACAGTCTAATTTAAGAGCAGGAAATTCCTCGGAATAACCAGCTCCTAGTCCCAGCTGAGAACTGGCTGATAAAACCCCTGTGAAATATTTAACTCTGCATAGTAGCAGAAGATTAAGAACAGATGTGATCTAGAAAATCAGCTACACCTACAGCAAATACAAACCTCTGCCCAGCATCCCTGGCTCCAGCAACATCTGGCACATGGTGCCTGGCTGGCCAGGGCTCTGCCTGACTGCTCTGCACCTTGTCCTGGTGCTGCTCTCCCCTGCTGGCACATGGGAAGAGCTGATTTTTTCCCTTTTCTCAGGAGCAGCCTTTATATCTGATTGAAACATGTAACCATAGAATGGTTTCATGTTGGAAGGGACCTTAGAGACCATGCAGTTCCAGCCCCTCACCACGGGCAGCGACAGCTTCCACTGTGGTGGATGTGCCTGTGATACAAACGTGCCCAGCCAAACCCTGGTGCCTGAGAACACGGAGGGCACAAGGCTGCTGCTGTCACCCGGGGACACAGGAAGAGCTCCTGTTGCATGGAGTGGTAATACACATTCTTAGGCAAACTGGGAGAGCTGGAAAAAGCAGACAGACAGTGCAGTCTCAGACCCCCTTTGCCGCACATCTCAAGGACCTTCTGAGACCAAAATTTGCCTTCCTTCATTAGGAGTTGGACTCGATCACCCTTCAATTCAGCCTACTATGTGGTTCTGTGATTAAAAGGGGTTATTTAAAAGGCAGGGACCACAGAGTGGCTCAGCTGACAGGTACAGTGTGGCATTTGCAAAGTGGCCAAGGCATGTTTGGGCTCCAGACTTAGCTTGGGTACTTGCTGCCCACAGCTAAGCACTTGGATTATCCTTCTCTCCGTGTGACCTACAGCACTGTGAAGCAAAGAAGTTTTTATTTGGCCCATTTTGGTGCTAACTGGAGCTTTTGGGGGACTTCCAGGAATGTATTTCATGTGTGCAGTGGTGACCTGGGCTGCTGCATCCCAGGATGGGTCTGAGCCCTGGGGGTGAGCTGGGGTAGGGGGTGGAGGACAGCCAGCCCTCTGGGTCAGACCATGGCTGGCTGCAGGGCGTGGGTGTCTGATCCACTGAAGAGCAGCCTCGGTTAGATATGAATATGAGCTACCTCAAAACGGGAAGTGTTTGGAATTGAAACATTTAGGATCATTACAGGAACTGGGCAGAATGTGGACGCACAAACTCACATTTCAGTTTCTCAGTTTCAGTTTCTCAGTTTCTCATGACTACTTTCCAAGTGGCCAATTACCAGAGTTTTCCAAGTACTGACAACTCAGAGCTTTCAGTGACTCCAGTTGTAACATTTCTGACAGTATAATTTACTTTTTTCTGGGTGCCTTGTAAAGGGGTTCAGGAGCATGAATTTTGGTCCTGGGCTTTGAAGCTTCATTCAGTCACAACATTTCTCTGCTTCCTGGCTCTAATTCCATAGCCTTGTGCTTTGAATTTACATTACTTACCTTCTCTACATTTTGTTATCTTTTTGGTGTTACCCAGCAGATATTTTCATAAGAATTTATTTACTTGTAAGTGTCAAGTGTTTTCACAATAAATTCAAGGGGAAAAAATTGAGAGTCATTCCTTTGGACAGAGACGACAGTCACTCATGCAATTCTTTCCCTCTTTAGGACCAAGGGAATGGGAATGGGATGGTTTTGCTTGCTATCCAGAGGTGGCTGGCTGGCTCTGACTCACTGCATGCAGTTTTACCTGCAGCCACTGAAACACTGAGTCCCAAGGAGAGGCACAGTGGCTGACAGTGAGAGGTGATCACACAAAGGATATCACAGCCATGAAGGCACTTCAGGCACTGCTCCTGGTGGACAGCAGCAGTGGGGCACAAATACATCTATGCAGTTCTTAATTAACTACACAAAGTGCCGGGTCTCTTTTCCCCCCTCTCTCTCTTATTTCCCAGACCATAAACCAAATCTTCAGCAGGTATAAACTGGTACGGGCTTTCTGACTTCAAAGGAGCTGCGTCGGTTTGAACCAACAAAGATTCTGGTGCCATATGGCCCTAATTATGTTAATGTGAGGCCCAAAGGATGCAGTGCAATAATAAAAAGGAAATACTGTGTGATCCATCATCACTTTGGCACTCAGGGCAGGACTTTCAAAGGTATTTAGGCACCAAAAGAAGCAGACAGGTGCGTTGAAGATTTTCTGTGTTCCACTTCCCCGCGATAAAAATTTATTTCCTTTCTATCCCAAACCAGACTTGAGAGCCCCTGAAAAGCGGGTAGAAACATTTTATTTTTATCACCATGGAAATAAGAGATGTCTTTCCAAAGTGGACCATTAGCTAGTTTTTTTTCTAGACCCCTCTGAGTGCTTGCCAAGTCCCAGGGCTGGCAGTGCCTGCAGACACTCCAAGGGTCCAGGTGCAGCAGCTGCCAGGCGTCGCTGGAGCCAAGCTTTGCACCAGGTAAGGATCTCCACAGGGGGAATGATTCCAGCCAGGCTCACTCGCCCCAAGGGTGTTGGCTAAGCCATGCTGCCCCATCAGCACAGCTCCTTGCAGTGCTATCCCAGCACATGGGGCTGCAGGAGGATATGGGAAGGACAAGTGCAACTTATTCCTGTCTTCGGCAGATGGAAGCCTACTCCACCCCGAGCTCCCCCAGGCCCATCGGTGTGGAAACCTTCAACAGCACGGAAACCGCCTTTGATTCTAAATCCAAACAACTAACCACTGTTATTCTTGGACATTTGTATTACATTTTCCTCATATTTTCCATCTCATGGATGATTAAAAACAAATTATTGCATTAAGGTGTTTGAAGTTAGGATGCTCCGTGCAGCAGTTGTTTGTTTCTAAGCCCTTGAGAAGAATTTCCTGTTGATCTGGTTTTACGCTGTCTTTACCTAAAACAAATCTTCTCCAGGGACTGAACTAGTCCCTAAATAGTTTTAAAAGGGTTCTTCCCTCTCAAGTTCTTCTCTAATAGCCTTGTAATCTTTGTCCTGCCAGGGAATGAAGCAAGATTGCTGAAAGCATATTCAGGTTGCCCTACAGGAGTGGGAAACAGATTGATTAATAAGGCAAGAGCTACATCCCACATAATAATTGTCACAGTCATCTTTCATTGTTCTGATGCCTTTCTGTTGGTGCTGCCTGTAGTGTACTTGAGAGTGATGCAATGCTGATTGCTGCAATAACCTGGTAAGCAGTTGCACAGATTCCCTTTAGAAAACAAAAGGTCACCATTTCACAGAGTTCCCAGCATGAAAATGTGTTTATTGATGGCTTGCATTTTGTATAATTTTGTTCCTTAGCTACTTTACTGTTCTGCTTACTCAGTCCCAGGGCACAGATGTACTCATGGTGTGGTGCTGCTGCCCTTCTAACGAGCTTGCAGCAGTCAATGCTTTTGCTGTAACTCCCAGCATGTACAAATGTGTCAGGAGCACATATCACCCTCGAGACTGGCCAGGAAATGCAGAAAGTGAAGAGTAAGGTGAACCAAACACCAGGCTGCCTATGTGTGGGAGCAAGGTCTAAATCTCTACTCTGCCCGAGCCAAATCAGTTAATAGATATAGGGCTCCTGAAAGCTGGTAGATGCTTCTCTGATCTGTTAGTCTGCAATGGGCCTCTCTAAATTTAATCAGAATTTTTTTTATTATTCTTAAAAGCAACTCTCAAAGTGAGTTTGATCAAACCCAACATATTTCTGAAAAAAAAATGGATTTTGCATTTTGACATTTCCTGGTGAAAAGGCTTTTGCTGCTGAGATCCCAGATCAGCCCTGGGCAGCTGCAGTGAAGCACAAGGGAACTGAGTCAGAAGGGTTATCCCGTATTCCTGCATGGAGAAGGTACAAACAGCCCTGTCACCTGGTTGCAATAGAGCCACTCCAATAATAAACCAATAAATTATGGATGGCGCCCTGTGAGATAAAATATCCTAAAGATATTGTCAAAATGTATTCTGCTTAAAATAACATGACCTCTTATGATTTTAATTTCAGCAAATGAAGGTTTACAAGATGAAACCCCCCTCCTGCACATTTTTGTGACTGTAGCTAATGTCACAAATGTAAGCAATGTTTCCCCTTTGACTCAAGTTATTTATTGGAATAAATATTTGTGAGATCAGAACATTAACACCTAACTAACATGTGTTAGTATAAAATAGCAACAACTCATATGCAAGTCTCCATAGTTTCTGTATTTTTCTATAAAATACCTGGAGAGTTCCTATATACTGTGCAGCAGGGAGCAACACAAATCTACCTTTAAAAATTCACAGGACTTGTTGATTCGTACGCAACTGAGAAAAAATGTGGAAAAAACATTTATTGCAAATTCCTCAAATATTTACCAGGTGAAACATCCATAGCAAGACCTTAAATAGACTCTTAATTCCACAGTGAGGTATTTAAACAGTGCTCTGCTGGGAAACAACACTGCTTATTGACACCTTTTCTGAAGACCAAACAACAGACCTTCACTCTTGCTATAGAAGAGAAATCTATATTTAGGCATTCATTTGCAACATTTGCATTGCTACTTGTCTTATTTGACATTTCATCCTTGTGTTTGGATAAAGGATGTTCATCTAATCAGTACAAATGCTTTGCAGCACCCAGGTATTGTGCTCTCATTAACTCACAAGCCTCCTTGTGTTTATAAAATGCTCTGAATATTTACTGGGGACCTGGACAACACTGGTTCATTGTTACAGAGCCTAAGTGTATGCAAAAGTCTCTTTCACGTTTCCCATATTTTGCAACCATTTTCTTTTCCTCTTCTTAAGTCATAATCTCTGCAGAGAGCTCTGTGATGAAATCCTGAGTACAATTAGGCTAAAGGGTTTATTAGGATTCATCCAGAACAGGGGTAACTGTGTGAACTTCAACTAAATTCTGAAGGTTTTTCCCCAGCATATACTTTTGTCTAAAATCTGACACCACTTTTCCACTTTCATCAGAGCTCCTGAGATTTTTAAACCATGTGGGCCAAATTCCAGGTATCTCTAATATCAGCAAGAAACTGGGGTTGAATCCAGACAAAACACAGAAGTTTCACTTTTGGCCCTGCTCCTGGAAAAACAAGGGATTTGATCTTTTATTTGATGTAGCATGGATCAGGCCTTCAAATCAGACACTTGGAAATGGCTGTGACTGAAGTGAGAAGGAAAAGGCTGGAAGGAGTCTAAAAGATGAGGAGGCTTCACTGTAGCCACCACGTTATGCAATTTCCCTTACAAATGTATTTATTATCATGTAAAATCAGCTGAAATTTTTGCCCCTGCAGTCTTACTGCTCACGATGAGAGACCACAGGGATGGCTGCACACAACCAGGTGGGATCAGACATCTCCCCAGCCCAGGGTCCCATCCCTGTCCCTGTCCCATCTGGTGCAGGCAGGCCATAGGAATGGGGCAAACAGAGGTCCAGCCTACCCACAGTGGTGTCCCAGCCTCTCTCACTCAAAACACAGGGCCTTCTGCACCAGAGGAAGGGACTTTGCATTTCATACCCACGTGGGCTTTTGTCTGGTATGAATTCATTCAGCTGCTTATTTGAAATCATGTGAAGCTTTAACATTCATACGATCACGTGGAAATGGTGGGGATTTTTTTGGCTTAAAGGTACCTTGTTCAAGTACCTGCTGAGTGGCCCCTTCCATTTCTACAGCATTCTTGGAAAAAATTGGCAAAGCTCCTCTTTGTAGATATCAAACATGAGCTTTCAAAGCATCAAGACATGATTTCTACATTTATAGGCCCAAAGGAAAAAGTAAAAATAATCCAAGGAGTGTTGAAGGGACGCTGCAGAGCACTATGGAGCCCACTTGATGCCATCACACAGAGCTGCCAGGAGCCCATGGAAGGGCAGACACTGTTCAGGTCACTTGCTGCAGCTGAACTGGAGTGGGCAGAGGTGCAGCCCCAGCCCCAACAGCTGCACAGAGCGAGAGGTGAGACCTGCCAGGGGGACAGCAGCAGCAGAGCTCCTCAAAGAGAGCAAATCAAAGGCCTGGAGAAGTCAGGAGGAGTTATTTATGTGGAGGGGCAATGTTAGCTGGAGTATAATTGCTTTTGGGCTGCTCTTGAACCGTTGCTTTCAGGTTGACCTCTCCCAGCTCATCTGGAGCTGCTCTGCTGCTTTGTTAGTTACTATCAGTAATTGTGGCCTGCAGCTATGGGCCAAAGGAGCATGGGGGGAAATAAAACCTGGGAAGAGGCAGGGATGGGAGGGCTCTGCTCAGGAGGGTCTGTTGCAGAGAGGCCTCTGCTGAAGCGTGGCTGGTCCCTCTGCAGAGCAGAGCCACTGCAGACTGACCTGTGGCTGTGCCCACAGCTGAGCTGCAGGGGTCAAGGTGATGCAGGCTCACCATAAGCCACCAAGTGTAAACTCAGGTGGTGGAGGTAGTTTAGGAGAGTAAATAGCAGTTTTGGAGAGCTCAGAGCACTCAGAGCTGTGGGAGGAGCAGCTGGGACCTTTCTGTGGCAGAGGTAAAGCCCTGGTACCCTGCTGGGGCCAGGCAGTGGATTGGACATTCCCCAGGAACTTGCAGCTTGTTTTCAACCTTCAGGCTCATGGATGATGGTAAGTGCCAGTTGCCACCAAGATGGAGATGTCATTTAGTTTCCCAGGTGTCTGAATACTTGTGTGAGGAACCTCCAGAAGCTGGGTCTGGCCTGGCTGGGCTGAGGAACAGCTCTTCCAGGAGGATTTCATCATTCTGAGTTAGTTTGACGTGCCGATGTGCCATGTGGCTTTGTGGAGAGGCTTGAAATGGATCTTTGCTGAACAGACTCAGAAAATCCCTGATTTTGGAGTAGCTGGAGGCTGGGAAAGTACTTGGAGACACACTGTGTAGACTCAATGAGTTTTTGCTCTTCCCTGGGTGTCTGCTTAATACAACTATTCAAATTTTTAATTTAAGAGAACAGAAAAGGGAGGAGGGAGGAGGGAGGGGGGCAGCACCAGTCTGCCCCCATATGCACCCTCAAAGTTCTCCACCATGAAACACACAGTGATGTGTGATGGAAAACCAGCAGACAGCCTTGACCCCAATGCCCTTGGGCAGGCTGTGGTGGTAGGAATGGGGTGACACCTCCACCGTGACAGCACCAGAGAGTGGTGCCAAGTCCCAGGTGGACATGGAAAACCCCAGTGATCCATTGAAAGGTAATAAGGATGTCTCAGCATGCTCCTTCATTGCCAGCTGGAGAGGGAATTGAATTTGCCTCTGGATGGGAAGAAGAAATTCCCAAGGAGGACTCTCTTCCCATTACCTCTGCAAGTTACCTAAAAACCCAGAGTCTCTGTAATGCAAACTGCAGGCACTGCCGTTATAAATAAAGCAGCACTAGTTCTGCTGCAGGAAAGTGCCTTAGCACTATATTGCTCCAGCATGCAACTTAGATGCTCTTTAACACTTTCCTAAAGTGCTTCCTGTATCTCTTAAGCAAAACAGACTCTCCAAATTTCCAAATGCATCTGCCTACAGCTAAAGCAGTTGCAGTTTAATTGGGACGTGTAAGCACGTGTGCACTTCTGTGCATGTATACGTGACCCTCTAATATTTATTTTTAGATCTTCTTATATGAAAAAAATTATTTTGTGCCTGGGTAAAGAAGTAAAAAAGAGAATAATTTATTTACTGAACTTGTAAAGCTGTAGTTCCCAGGGACAGGAGCACAGAGTCTTCAGAAGCTTCCCAAATCAAATTGTTAAGCTTTTTTTAATTTTCATGCCTGCTAATTGCTCTGTGCAGCTGGTTTTATTTAAGAGGTTAGTATTTTGAAGTTGAAATGAGGACATATTGCAAACTTCACCCCACAGTTCACTGTGCTAGGTACTCTGCACAGCAGCTCAGACTGTTAATCATAGGTGAGGGTTAACAAAGCCAAACTGATGCAACTGGAGGGAGACATGAGGATAGAGCCAGACAGAGCAGTTCAGAGCCATAAACAAAGACACTGCCCCAGTGAAGGACGTGCATATTGCAAAATACGTTAGCTCAGGGTGCCCCTTTGCACTGCAGCGTGAGGGATACATGCAGAAGTCCTGTTGCAGCAAGGAAACCCTCCAGTGCCATCAGGATCACGTGCCTGACTTATTTGCTCTGTCTGAGGGAAGATCTGGACAGGCTCTTCAGGCAGGGTCAGGGGTCTCCACTCACGGGTCTGGTTTGGTGCTACAGGAGGGTGAGCAGGGCAGACACTGAGCACACAACCCTCGACCTTCTCGAGGCTGTTCCCAGGCACTGATCCTGCCCAGTCCAGGTAGGTGCTCCCTGCAGTACAGAGCTGTCTGAACAGGCTGGAGTCAGTCTGGTCTGTGCTTCCCACATGAGATGCCTAATGATGCAAATATTATCCAAACAACTCGAATGCATACACCACCTTGACAGAAACCTAGGGAAGCACCTTTCCCGCTTCATCTTATGCATCAGATGGCACCAAATGTCAGGTATTTTGGCTTTTGTTTTCATATAACTCCTGTAATTTCTGGTAATTCAACAAACAACTCAGGCAGCAGCAGCAAAGTTCAGTCACAGCTTTCCCTTCATACATTCCCTCCTTCCCGCCCACTGCTTGAAATTGTGCAGATACCTAAGCCGATTACAGGGTTAAAACAAAAACAAACGATTTGTCCTTCATCAAGACAGTTCACATTGCACATGGCCTGGGTGTGGCACAATGAGGCTGCTGCAAGGCAACCCCAATCCAAAACCATTTCACCAGTCCAGCCAGTCGTGCTTGCTCAGGTTGAAGGTGGCAGTGCTGCTACACTTCCAACAGGCTGCTTCCCCCTTGGGAAAATGTTAGATTGGAGGACCAAGGGTGTGGAGCAGCATTCCCAGCTCTGTTTAGCATTGTCCAAGGAGCGGGTAATGTGAAAAGAATGAAAGGAATCGTGTCTTCTGGTAGAATTAATCCCTTGAGGATTTGCAGTCTGTAAGCAAGGTCTGGCTGGGCCATATAGAAGGCAAAAGCAAGCATTTAGCTGGGAGAACTGGAACTTTTCATTTAAAAAAAAAAAGTTTCTTTCATTCTGTTGGCTTGCAAACGGGAAAATAAAAGAAGAAAAAAATAACCCCAAAACCAAAGGTTACCTTGGAAATTCAGAAGAGGAAACAACTATCAATTGAAGTATGCCATTTTTTTCCATTCCTCAAGGAACTGAAAGACTAAGTATTTTCAGTATCTAGACCCCCTTCACTAAATATGTCTCCCATTGTTTTCGAGCCAATGCAATGTAATCAAATTCCGGGTTTAATGAAAACAACCCAAGAATAATTGAGTTAAAAATCCAAATTTCTACCTGAGGGGAAGTGTTTTGAAGGGTAGTTTGTTCATATTGAACTTGCTAGTAAATTACATTGTCCATTGTCAAAAAAGGCTGTTAGCAGCCACTGGGTAGGTGGGTCACATATCTTTAGTATCTGGCCTGTAAAATAATTTTTTATCAAAAAGGCTGGTATTTTCCTCTCCTGCCCAAAGCTGCAAGGAGAAAGGAGCTCATGGTTGCTGTTCCCCACAGCAGGGAGATGGAAAAAGGGACCCTGGAGAGGTTCTTGCTGCCCTCTCAGCAAGGAGATGAACTTCCCAATTCCAAGACGTGGAGGGATAGCCAAGGAAGAGCTGTTGCCTCTTAACCTTTCCTTGTATTAAAAATATCTTTTTGACTTCACACCATTATCATCTTCCACTGGTGGCCACTTGACACATGTTTCTGGAGGAAAAGCTGGCTTCTGCTAACAGCTTCTGCCCTGTGGAGAAAATCAGAACATGATTGAACCTTGCATCTAGACCTTCTTCAAGTTTTCCCACTGTGCTTCCTGCCTTGCTGACACCAACAACCCCAGCAGAGACAATCCTGTACTGCCTGTCGGGGTGGCAGTGATGTGAGTAAAACCACTGTTTTTGATTGCTCCTGTATGACAGAGGTGATGTCTGACAGGTTGGAGGGAGTTGACAGAGAGAGTTGGGGTCATGTTATTACTGATTCCCCTGGGCCAAGTGCAGAACTGGGAGGGGATTTCTGCTGCACCCTTCACTTACTTTCCTTTAACACTCACTAATCTCTCATTAACCTGCCTCTGTACAGTGGCTTGCTATGGTGATTGCCCCACTCTGGATATCCACAAAGACCATTAATAAATTGTCATATCTGGGAGGCTGGCTCCAGACTCCAGTACAGGCTCAATGTGATTTATGCTCATGACCAGTAAAAGGAAAAAAATCCATCGTAAGCATTACATTTTTTTAAATAACATATTTGAGAGTGTATGAAGTGTTAGATCAGCTGCAGGATTGCTCTCTTCCTCCAGTGAAAACTCTTCTAGTAAAACATTAATTTGAGAAATCAAAAGCAAGTGTTCAAACAGAGCCCGCTTCCTGGTTCAAAGCCTGGTTCAGACCTTGAGCTATAAACCTCCAGAATTTGTTACAGGAGAAGACCTAAATTTCTCAGTTATGCCTGGATGTTACAGTAAAGAAAATGTTAGTGGAACATTTTAAATAAATATTGAGCATTTCCAGGAAAGTGTTTGTTGCTAAAATGCAGTGATCTCTCTAACATACACCCGAAGATTTTCTAATCAAAATGCAGCCTTGAGCAAGCAAAATGCTGCTTGTTTATAATAAATATTTTATCTCAGTGAAGATTAAAAAAACCCAACAAATCTGCTAGAGAATATGACTGGCAAGGGTTAAATTCTCCTCTCAGATATATCAGTGCAAATCTGATTATAAAACACTACTGCTGGTAACATGAGTCCAAATTTGGACTGGTACAACTTGAGACTGATGTCTTGAAGTAAACATGTCCCTGTGATTTCAAATTCACTTCACCACTCACTGAGGTGTGCAAACTACCATCAGCAGAAGGCAAATGTGCTTCTTTGCAATGAGAAAAGGCCTATTACATGAAAATAATAAAACCAAGAAGTAAGTGAAAAGGAATTTAGTTGCAGGGCAGGTGTAGGTTCTTAGCGTTCCCCCAATCAGCAGATAGAAATCTCTTCCTGTACCTCAGACTTCACGTACTCCAACCTTTCTTCTGAGAAGCAAGGAGAGTTTTCTATCATTATACTCATTAGTAGCTGTCTCCAAAAAAGTTTCCATTTTTCCAGATGAAAAACGTGAGCCATGAGTTGTATTATGCAATTTCTATCATAAAATCTCCATTAATAGCCTGTCTAATCAAGTACTCAGTTATTTAGTAAACAAGTGCTTTGAATGATAATGACTTTATGGGTTATACAGATGTTTAGCAGAAAAAGGCATGAATACTATAAATATTAATATAATATAATGTAATATAACACAGAAAATACACAACAGTCTGTTTACAGACAGTCTACAGAAAACACACCAAGGTCTGTTCACATCTTGGTGTCAGTAGTGAAAACGAAGGGGTTCTGCAGAAGGGTCAGTGTTTCTGGGGTTTATGGGAAGAAGGCATTTTAAGCTGGCTGTAAAAGGGGATGATGTGTCAGATAAATGAACTAAGTGATTAGCTTTGTGAAAAAGCTAAGCAGAAAGAGCAAAGTCTCTGCCCTTACTCTGGTGTAAGATGCAAACTTGGCCGGTCGGTGCTTTAGAGCAACAGTGGAGTTCTTTGTCTGGCTTAGCTGAGTCACACAATTATCTCAATAACAGTAAGTACCTAGCAACAGCCTCAATAAACACCCATTTATTTGATTAATCAGCCACTTTGAAACAGGTTTGGTAAACATTACCCTTTCACTTTTGGCTTACATTATTAAAAAGCTGCCCACTGAAGCTGCACCCCACGCTATGAATAACCACGCGAAACCACCACTGTCCTGCCCAGCTCAGGCAGGTGGGCTGAGCTTAACCTGACACTTCTTGCCCATATCAAAACACAGAAGGCAGGAGGGATCAGTGTCGGATTTATCACGGGTTTTCTAGTCATGGGCTCAAAATAAAACTGCTGATGTTAATGAGCGCTGTCAAAAGCTGCACAAGAATTTGGTCATTTTGAGACCAAGATAGGAAGAAAGAAAAAGCAGAAACTTAAGTTTCCATAAATGTAAACATTTGCATGTGATATTCGAGGATAATTTACAGTGGCTGGAATGTACTTTAAGTACCAAAAAGGTTTTGAGTACTCAGAGATTGTGAGGAGTGTTTGCAGCGGAATGGCATCTGGGAACAAATGGAATTTTTTGTTATCATGGAAGATATCAAGATTATTTCCAGCCCTTAGTGGACTCCTGTGAAAGGGAGGCTGTGAAGTCTGGTTACAGAGCATACAAATATATATGTAAATATATACTTCTATTTATATATATTTGTATGTATATGTGGATTAGAGGTGCACTCTTCATGGGAATGCTGAGGTGCTGGCAGCACTTTACTGCTTTTCCCAAGATCTCCAAAGAGTGCTGTGCCTGCCTCTTGTGCAGTGATGAGGGAAGTTTTCCTCTTCAAGGAACAGGGAAACTTATTTCACAGGTAAATGGCTTTGTTCAGCTGAACCCCTATTCTCTCCCTCTCGGGTAAATGCACCATCAGCCTGCACAGATGGACTCACTTTCCCTTAACCTTTCTGGCTGAAACTATTCTCTTGACCATGGAATAATTAAGTGTAGATATCTGCTTGCATTGCTACAAGAAATAATTACAAATCTGCATTCTCATCCAGCATTACTTTTCTTAATGCTGCCATAATGCCATTTAAGTTAGGATTGTTTTTCATCAATATACCAGTATTATCCCCAGAGTTAAATTATCATGTAGCAGCAGAGGTTACTCCCTTTCCTGCTGATTTTTAATGCACAAAGAAATAAACCCTTTTTATCATTGTGCTGAGAACCCAGCGTCATTAAAGCCATGCAGAGCCTGCACTTAGGTGAGGTCTAAATCTAACCTTGCTCAGCAGAGGGGAAAGGAAGAAGAAACAGAGATCTCTCCTGCAAAACATCACGCATCTGCTGGGTAGGGGTGAAGTTCACAGGTGCCCCCTGTTCTCCCAGCTTATCTCAACCACACATCACACCTCTTTGTGTTTTTTTATGAATTTGCCTTTATGAGCACCAACAGATTGCAGTTCAACACATTTCTGTAAAAAACTAGACATTATGCCAGAGATAATGTGCAGTACACATGAGAGTTAATTAATTACATGTTTTTCCAAATATTACTCTGGGGTAATCTCAGGATTTTTTGTCTCCAGAACTTAAAACCTGGCTAATGTGAAGGTTCTGTGGAGTCTGTATCCTTAGAGACTTTTCAAATCCTGTCTGGAAAAATCCTGTAGGCAATCTCATCTAACTCTGAAGCTGGCCTTGCTCCTTGTAGGGCTCAGGCTGAAATCTCCAGTGCTTGTTACCAAGTGGTTTTTTCAATAATTCTCTGGAACTCTGATTCCAAAATTGACATCTAAAGACAACAGTCATATATAAAGTGTCAATATAAAGTGTGCTCTGTTATACCACAAAGGTCCTGGAGTACCTTTGATTGGTTTATTCCCCCAAAAAGGGGGGAAAAGCCCCATGGAATGTGAATTGTGGCCTTTGCATCTGTATTCTTGTAAAGCACATTGTAACACACGAGGAAGGACAAACAACAGCATTTTAGCAGATGTGATTACACAGACAATTTTATTATTTGCAGTTAACTGTATAGGAAGGACAAATGTAATTATTTATCCATTATGAGGTTTCTTTTGCTTCTTATATTTTCTTGCACATAATGTCTGGCAAGTTGTAAGTAGCACCAATTTTCCAACCTCTTCCATGCTTCCAAGTTAAGGTTCTTCAGCCCTCCATTCACAGAGGATTCAAGGGGTGTTACTCAATTTTGACTTCAACAGAAAGCAAGAATAAATGCAACAGCTTTTACAGGTGCACACAGACAATCCAAGTGTTGTTTTCCCCTGAAGAGTGAAAACTTTCCCCTGGGAAGGGTGTTTCTGTGGATGACATACCACTACCTGAATAAACACACAGAGTACCACAACACATGCAGGAAAATAAATGTGGTGGATGGGAGAAACCTCTGACCAAAAGTGACCATGGTGCAGGAATCAACTTGTTTCTTTTGTTGCCTCCCTACAGAAGATGTTTGTAAACAGGCAGTCTAGGGATGTATGGACATAAAATGGCAGGGAATGGGTATGTGAGCTGTTTTCCCAAAAGCAGCCAAAGTAATTCATTATATGAAATTTAAAAGATAAAAAAAGACAGTAAGTCAGAGGAAGCCAGAGTTCTCTTAACAGCAATTGAAAATCTTTTCTTTCCTTGCCCACATGTCTCAGTACAGAACAGAGCACATTTTAACAGCTCCCTCATTAAAGATGCTTGTTCAATGCAGAGAGAAGGTTATGCAAGTCAGGGCAGATGTGAAGGGCTGTGCACCTCTGAGAAGTAATACTTTGGAGCTACACTTTCTTTGTGTGATTTCTTCAGGGAAAAAACCCAAACCCAAAACTTCAGAACATTGAAATAAAACATCTGATTTTGTTCTACCTAAAGAAACTATAATAGAGAGTCAAAATTTAAATTAAATTCTCCCAGGGAGCTTGGAAATAAAGCATCAAAACTGCAAGGTGAAAAGTTTCTAAGCCACAGGAGCTAGCCAGAACTTGTTACGTTCCTGAGTGATAAACACAAAGTTCAGCTGATCTTTCATGGAAAAAATATAGTGAATTTCCCTTCTGGGGGTAATATTTACCCAGCCTTTTCAGGCTGCATTATCACCCACTGTAATCTATTTAACTTCCATTCATGAGTCACTCTGACACTACACTGCTTTTCAGCTCTGTAAACAATACAAAAACTGAGCTCCTAGCTACAAATAAGGAAGGAATTTTGAACATAATGTTTTTTATCAATGAAACATATTGACACATGACTATACTGTTGTCAGTCACACTTCCATTGAAGTTAAAAGGAATAAGAGCAAGCCAATATTTGATAATTAATTCACAAATGTGCTGCATAATCTCTGAAGAATAAGTCATAACTGATATTGAACTCAAGTGATTCTACCAGTTAGTGGCAGCTATGGATTTGCAGCACCTTTAATAATTTGCCATGATGAAAATTCAAATGAAAAAATGTGAATGCTAACATAATAACACACATTAAAGGTAAGCATAGTGTATATAGTATATGGGAATGTAATATATACTTTATGAAAAATGTTTTGCCATTATTTAAAGTTCAAAATAAAACAGTCATGTAACATTCATTCATGTTACAGATTCAGTATTATTATAAGCAGTAAACACTTTATTAAAGTTGTGGCAACAAGGAAGCACAACACATTAAATTGAGAATTAAACAAAGGCACATTTATGTGCTATAAAGTTGGAATGTGCATTTGAGAGTAGCAAGCTCCCATCACTGAGTTCCTACCCCACTAGGCAGGCAGTGAAGTCTTCTTAAAATGTTTAGTTCAGATCCCCAGTCCTGGGGTGTGAGACTTCTGGAGATAAACAAAACTAGCCCAAAGTAGATTTGGTCTGCATTCAGAGTCTGATCTCGGGGTCTGAGACGTGGTGCCACCTCTGCTCCTGCAGGAGATCCCAGCCTCTCCCTGCACTCAAAGGGAGGCAGGCACATGCATCATGTGGCTCCTTCACACCTGGACTCAGCACAGCTCTTCTTGCTGCATGATTCCTGGGAAAACACCTGCTTGATTGGAACATATCTGCTTGATTTCAGCAAAACTCACCCAAGTAACCCTGGCTTCACAGAACGCTTAGGGACACTTGGCTGGTAATGGTTTGTCTGTGTCAGTAACAAAGTGATAACTCATGCAAGTGCATTGTTTTGCCAAAGGGAAAGGTTTAAGAAAAAAAACATGAAAATTTTGCCCAGGTGATGTGTACCTAGGAGCACCCAAGCCTATTTTTTGCACTAGGAGAACCCAGTTGAACTTCCTTCCTAGTGCCCAGATGGGTCCTTGCATGCAACCTGCTGGGTTCCTCCTGCAGTTCCAGGTAGGCTAGTTATTTATTACTTCCTCTCCTGAACTGCTGGGAGCCTGATTACACACTGCTGATGTTTGCTTTCTCAGTTCAGGACTTGGCTGCATTTCCAAAAGAGGTGCTCTTTGTTAATGGTCAAAATAATCTCTGGTGTCAGTCTCCATACTCAGCTAGAAACAAGGCAGTAGTGGGGTAGAGATTTCTTGATGTGAAACGTGACAGTGACCTTGGAAGTCCTGCCTCAATCCTGCCTCCACACATACCATAAAATGCTTCATAATCTGTAACACCATATATAAAATAATGTAGTCTATACATTGTCAGAACACTGTTAATGATATGCTCCTTTACTCTGTTAAAAAACACCACTGCAAACCTGTGCTAACTGAAAGTCACTGACCAAGTCCATCAGCAGCTGATTATCCCACTGACCCAGACAAACAGCAGGCTAGCAATAAATAATAAATAATAGGCTGTTATTTGCTGTTTTGACAGCAGATGTAATTTCTAGAGGAGTTCACTCCTTGCCATGCTCAGTGTGTTACATGAAATGAGGAGGAGGAGGAGGAGGATGAGGTGGAGGACAAAGAGGTCCCAGCTCTGCTTCCAGGGCTGAGGCAAGGAGCCCTCCAGGGAACTGTGAGGCTTCTTCAGGCTGCAGGAATGTCTGGGCTGTACAATTACAGCTCATAGGCCATGAAATTTTACACAGAAGGTGTGTGTGATTCACTCCTGGGTATTGCCATACCCCCAGTGAAATCTCACCAGGGACTGCAAAAGGAGAAGGCTCAGGGATGGAGATGAGCACTTCATAAAATCCCATGTGTGACAATACTCATGGATCAGTTCCAGAAGCCTTTTAAGGAAGCACTTGGGCTGCCTGGAGCTTGGTTACTTGCCTGTCTTCCCAGGCAAGTTTTGCAACTTCCTGGGAACAAAGTTCCACTGAGGCTGGATGGTTACTGACATCCACTCCAGGAGCCCTTTGGGCTGTGTTTTTGCAAACTGGCCTGGCTGCAGCACAGACACCCCAGGGGCCTGAATCCCACTGACATCAGACAAAGATTCGTGATTTGGCACAGGAAATAGCATCAGATGTGATCTCAGGTCTGCCATCTCCCTCCTTTCTTCTGCATGGTGGTTTGGAACCCCAGGCTGGGCCAATGCTCCTGTGCATTTGTTCTCTTCTGCCCAAATCCCAGAGCTTCTCATGCAGCAGCCCACAGGGCCCTCTGCCTGCCCAAGCCTTGCTCACTCCTTGGACCACAGAAACTCTGCTGGGGAGCAGCTCCTGCCCTGGGGCACCACCATCCTCATGGCTGAGATCCCAGCGCGAGCAGGGGTGGAGCAGTGGTGCCAGAAAACTGTCCCTCACTGGGACATGCCTCAAGCTGGTGCTGCAGAGATGGAATTAGAGTCATAGAATAATCTGAGTTGAAAAGGAGCCACAAGGATTACATAGTCCGACTCCTGGCCCTGCACAGGACCAACATGAGAGTCACGCCATGAGCCTGAGAGAGTTGTCCAAACACTTCTTGAACTCTGGAAGTTCAAATCCCTCTGAATTGTGGAGGGATGGAAGTGCATAAAAAAGAAGAAATTAATTTTTTTTCCTCTTCACTGCCTTACTAAAAGTGTCTGGGCAAACATTTCACCCCTCAGGCTTGTTGTCACTCTTTTCTGAAGTTCTGAACCTTCCCACCTGCTAAGCACCCATCTATCTGCTGGCACATCACAGATTGAAGGCACATCTTTTTCTACTTGCACATATCGAGGGGAAAAATTCTGTTTGTTGAAAGATGCTTAGTTGAAAGACATTTAACTGAGTTTTGTGAAAGGAAAGCCTCTTCCAAAAAATGCTGCTGGAAAGGTGAGCCTTGCATTTATTATGGAAGATATAAGGGCAGATAAGCAAGCCCAGCATGTGTTTAGCAGTCTGGCTGCTAGAGCAAAGTACAAATAAAAAGTCCCTCAACAGCCACCACAGAAGCAGTGGACTGCCTTTTAAAAAAGGAAAATCTATCTTTAAAATTTGCTTTAAAAATTCACTCAATGCTCCCTTGATCACTCTGGCTTCAGGTAGCTGGCAATGCTCCTGAACTCCTGGGCCAAGATGGATGTGTCCTAGGGAAGGAGAGGCAGTGGGGACTCCAGTGGGAAATTGCCACCAACCAGCTGCTGTCCCATCATCACAGCAAGGGACAGGACTCTGCAGTGCCCTATGACCTGCTCTACCATGGACTCAGCTTCCATGAATCCAGGCACTAAATGGAAGGATGGCTCTGGGGCTTTGTGTTCTCAACATTCATCCCTGGTGTGCTTGTCCTCTGCCAAAACATGGAACAAGCGTGCTCACCCAGTTTCTTATCATGTCTATAGGCTGGAAATAATTCACACTTAATGTTTTTTAAATTCCCAATTTCACATTGTCTTAGTTTTGGCCAAGGCCATGAGGAGGGTGGAGCCTGGAGCCGTGTGGGCACATCTGGGTTGTTTTTCTACACCACTCACATCACTGAAGGGAGTAGAACTATGGAATTCTCACTTCCAACGAGAAGGGGGGATGGCTTGCAGTCAGGAAGGAAAAGGTGCATGCAGAGGGTCTGGGGGACAATTTTTGTTCCTGCCTCAGGAGCTGTGTGGCACGGGCTCAGGTCAGTGAGTCAGTGAGGATGTTTTCTGTACGTAAATTGCCCTCCTTTTGTATACTTTTGTTATTAATATTGTTGCTGGTGCTGTCACTGTGTGTTTTCTTATCTCATTGCTGTTTCTAGTAAATTGTCCTCATCTCAGCTCAGAATTTCTACCTTTTGTCTCTCTCTGTCTTGGGATGGGGGGAAGGGAGCAGCTCCATGGGACTCAATTTCCAGCTTAAACCATGATGCGCATTTACTAGTTACTTCAATTTTAAAATCACTTAGCAGAGTGTATCCAGGTTTTACTTCTCTCTCCAATGTTCATTAATAAATAAAATCGGCCAGGGACCATTTGCTTGCTCTGGGGCAGAGCAGCACAGTGCAGCTCCCATCCACATGGCTGAGCTCAGTTCCTGCCCCTGCGCACTCTGGCCGAGGGAGAACCAACCACAGGGAAAAATCAAGGTCCTGTGGTGTTCCCTGGCTGGTTCAGGGTGCTGCTGGAACAGTGCTGGGCAGTACAAGCCAGCAGGGATGGGGTCCATGCTAACAGCTGGACACGCTTGCCAGGTGTGCCTGTGGCTGAACCCCCACTCCATTTATGGACCAGTATAGATGTACCTGGGGAGAATGAATACATCCCAGTTAAGTTCTCTAAATCCTGATGCCTTCTAGGTATTTGTAGCATATAAATAGCACTAGGATGGAAAAAAAAAGTTGACAATTTTATTTATTTATGTCATTATTTATGGCATTAATTTTCAACTCAGGAACTTCATGGCTATGGCCAAGCAGGATGTCAAGCTGTGCAATTGTGGCCTGTGAAAGCTTAAGAACTGCATCTGCGAAGGTGAGACAGTCAGAAAAAATACACAGGCAGATGGCTCAGGGGACAGAGCACACTCAGAGGACAAGGTCGAGGAAAACCTGACAAAACAAAAATCATTCTGAAATGTTACACCCACACAGCCACTCATGCTTTCACCATAGAGAATTACAGACAATTTAAAAAAAATTTTCCTAAGTTATCCTGTCAACATCCTGGAGAACACTAAAGTTAATCTGCATCCTCCAGTGGTCAAGGACCACAAGGGTTTCTTTAACAGGACTAGATAAACTTGATACATTTTCAGGAAGAAATAAAGCCCACAAAGACCATTGCTTTGCTGTTTATTCTTCACTAAACACCTTCACATCTTGGATAGCTTCAGCCACGGTGTGAATGTGGGTTTTCCAGGCAGCCCCTGCACAGCCAAAGCCCAAGGGCAGGTTCCTATGGTGATTGAGCACTGTAAAGCTTTTTGCCTGGCTCTTAGGAAGCGCTTTGCAGAGTAGGACTGAAACACTACTCTGCTTAAAACCTTTTCCACAGGATTTATTCACCTGTGGCCTGGTGAGCAATTAACCAGCTGCATTGCTCCTGAGGCAAGTGATAGGCACTTGAAGCCTTGAGTGTGTCTCTCTTAGTTCTTCGGTGTAACCACTTCTAGGACTCAGGAATTGCTGGGGCTGAAAGCTTGGAGGTGTATCGTCTGTCATTACCTGCATAATTATTTTTTCACAAAAAAGATGGCCTGATGAACTTACACGGTTATATTATGGATGGCATCTCACATAGCAAATACATTGTACACTGGTGGCAAAGCGGGTATTAATGCAGTTTATTTAATTTTCTAGCAGAAACAATGAAGAGTCAGGTTACACTTCATGTAATTCACAATGTATTCCACTGAATTCTGAGCCCTGTGCCCGTGAAAAAAACCACAAATCTCTAGTCTGGTCATGCTAGTTTGAACTGCAGGATGTCAATATTTTAGGCCCAGCATTCAACTTTAAACTTTTCATTCATTAGTTCAAATGAGCTCGCCCCAGGTCTGCCAGGGGAGGTCAGAGATGAGCCGCCCCTGTGTTTCCCAAGAGGGTTCCCCAGGAACAGCATGCCCCGTCAAACTCCTGCTTTCCAGGCCGATGCTCAAGAAATATCCGGAGACTTCGGGAGCTCCGAGTGCTGCCGTGAGCTGCCAGGAGCTCATCAGTGACCCGGCTCTCTGCTGTCAGAGCCCGTGTCACTCTGGGCTGCAAAAGACGGGCAGGACTCAGCTGGAGCCGCGGGCATGGGCACTGCCCTCTCCAGGCCTGCAGCAAGCTGGATCTGCCGCTGCTGCTGGAGACAAACGTGCCCCCAGGTTTTATCTGACCTCTACAAATCGCTCCTGTCACTCCCTGTTAGGAGTCTTCTGAGCACTGACAGGAAAAACAAGTCACCCTGTGAGCAGCGGTACTAATTGGTCGTTTCCTGTGCTTGAAGCGTTCATTACCAAGCTCTTTCTGTCTTCATTCAGTTATCTAACATGGGCTGAGCTCGGCAGCCTCTCCCTCAGCCAGGCACTAATGGAGTGCTGCTTTCTTTTCCTATTTCCGTGAAACCCGTGGAAAATAAAGGCCTTTGCAACAGCTTCCTTCTATCCTAACTGTCCTATGAGTGTGGGTTTTTGTGTAGGTGTTGTACTTGACTCAGCTTATCAACACTGGGTTATCATAAATGTCAGGGTCTCTTCCCTAGGAAGGGAGTATTGCTAAATCATGTTAATTTAATCCATTTTACCATACTTCTAATCTTGGTCAGTGTAGGAGGACCTCTCAAAGTGCTCCTGTACCTAACAAGCACACTGAGTATTCATCTGATGTCAGCAGCCAGGAGTGCATAAAGAGCTGCTAAATGTACTAGAATCCTGAAATGGTTACAGATGTCCTGCCGATTATTGCTGCTGAAATTTGATTGCGTTTAAACATATTTTGCACATAGAATCACAGAATGCTTTGGGTTGGAAGGGGCCTTAAGGACATCGAGTTACATACAGTTACTCCCCTGTCATGGGCAGGGACATCTTCCACTGTCCCAGGTTGCTGAAAGCCCCATCCAGCCTGGCCTTGAGCACTTCTATGGATGGAGCATCCACAGCTTCTTTGCACAACCTGTTCCAGTGTTTCACCATCCTTACAGGAAAGAATTTCTTCTTAACACCTAACCTAAACCTGCCTTCTCTCAGTTTAAAGCCATTCCCCCTCGTCCAATTATTCCACACCCTTGTTAAAGGTCCCTCTTCAGCTCTCCTGAAGCCCTTTTTGGTACTGGGAGGTGCTATGACATCTCCCTAGGGCCTTCTCTTTGCTGGTTATTTTGACATGCTTACAGTCCAGCTGGCTTTTCCCCCTGGACTGGCTTTCCACCAGGAAGGCAGGTACGCATGAAGCTCCATCAGCCAGCTTTTGCCTCCCGAATTCTGTTCCCTGGGAAGCGCACAAAGGCCCAGGTTTCAGCAGTGAAGACGTTCAGAACTGGTGGTGTATTTCACCATGATTCTTGCTGCTGAAAGACTTTGGGCAGCCCTTTGGCCTTCCTCCCTTGCATAAGCAAAACCAACAGGAGCATGAGAACCTGCATGGGACAGGCTCCTACAGTCTCAGCTCTCCAGACTTCAAAAGCCACACGGTGACATTGACCACAGGACGGACAGACAGACAGACAGGAAATTCCACCAACCACAGTGGCTGCTGGCATGAGTTGTGCTCCTGCCCCCTCAGCAGATTCCTTCCTGCCTGCTGCTGATTCACCACCACCAGCTGCTCACATCTTCATGCACTGTCCTGCCTGGCCCTGGTAAGCCATTCCAGAGGAAGACTTCCACCCTGAACTTCAGTTACTGTTTTTTCTTTTTCCTTTAGCCAGGTACACTTTGTTTTGCAAAAATTATTGTAAAACTACTTTGTTTTTTTAGCGACAGAATCAGCAAGTACTGGCAGATCCTGGTGGCATGTGATGCTTCCCAACAAGTGAGCATTAGCTGTGCCTGAGTGGGGCCAGACCTCACACCACAGGTGATGCTCACTGGGTACATGAAACAGCACAAGGCTTCAACCAAAGAAGCCAAAGGAAAAGCACTGCAAGCAGAGTATGACTGATCTCAGGTGTTGTATTTCCTTCTCTTGGTTATGGTCTATCGCAATTGATATTTGGTAATTTCTCAAGAAAAGAAAATTACATTTGGTTCAGGTTTAGTAAGTTCCATGAAACTTTTGTCCTGGTGTGTATACCTTCTTCTGTGTATTTATAAGATCTTCCTTGTTATTTATGTGTCTCATGTAAGCACCAGTCAGGGTTTAGCTGAACTTCTTTTTTAACATAAATATGATTTTCAAGCCCCTCACAAACTTTCATGCTCTGAGGTCACACAGGACGGGGCACCTGCGAGTTGCTTCATTCTGGTCAAAGCCTTGCATCCCTAGGGATGACCTCAGCAGTGTTGGAGGAGGAGGCAGGGCAGGAAGATAACTCCACCAAAATCCATCTGTTGGTTTCACACTGACCACAGACATGGGACTGGTAACTGAAGAATAATCCAGGCACTCATGCCCTTTTCTGCTTCATCTGAGACTGTATTTAGGATTGAGCACAGATTCTTTCAAACTAATTTATTTTATCAGACATGCATCTATACAGACTTTTGCTGCAGGATCATAAAAAGTTTTCAACCTTCTATCTACTAACGTTTCAATCACTACTGTGAGGCAACATTTTTTTTCCCTTAACAGAGAAAGATATTAAAGCACAGATGATGACCTTGGTGGAGAACAGCATTACCACATACAAGATGCAAAGTGAATTAGTTGTGTATCAGAGGATCACAGAATATCGGGTTGGGAGGGACCTCAAGGTTCATCTGGTCCAACCTTTCTTGGCAAAAGCATGGTCTAGGCAAGATGGGCTCTCCTCTGTTGAGCCAAATCTCAGAAGTGTCCAGTGCTGAGGAACTCATTGCTTCCCTGGGGAGATTATTTCAATGGCTTGTCTAGACTGTAACACACCAGCTTCTCTAGGAGGAGGCTGTGGGAAACTCTATCAAAAGCCTCTGAGAAATCTACCTAAACACTGTCCACTGCTCACCCCACATCAGCCAAGCAGGTTACTTTATTGTAGAAGGCAATCAGGTTTGTCAAGCACAATTTGCCTGTGGTGAGTCTGTGCTGGCTTTTCCCAATGATATGTTTCATCTGACTTGTGATAGCTCCCAGGAGGATTCACTCCAAAACTTTCCCAGGGATTGAAGTAAGACTGATGGGCCTATAATTTCCTGGGTCCTTCTCTAAGCCTTTCTTGAGGATGGGGGTGACCTTAACCTTCTTCCAGTCCTCTGGGATGTCCTTCAATCTTCGCGACTTCTCAAAGATACAGACAGTCAGCTCAGCCATGGCATCAGCCAGTTCTCCTGACACCCTCAGGTGGATGTTGTCAGAGCCCTCCACGTGCAGGGGCCCAGCTCCTCTAATTGTTCATAGACCAACTCTTCCTTCACTGACTGGGGTCTGTGGGGGGGTCTGTGGGTCTGTGTTTGCCTCAGCCTGGATTTTGTTCTGAAGGCCTGAGTGTCCAGCAGTGCTGGTAAAGACAGGAGTGAAGAAAGTGTTGAGAACCTCTGCCTTTCCTGTGTTATTGGTGACTAATTCAGCTTTTCTGTTGGACAGCAGGCCAACATTTTCTTTCTGTTTCCTCTTGTTGTTTACATACATGGAGAACCCTTTCTTGTAGGTTTTGACAACAGCTTCTCTTGCCCATGGGTAGTCTGTCCCCATGCTGCTAGCTGGAGGTGCAAAGAGCAGCCTCAGGATGTGACCGTGCTCTTGCTCTTGCAGGGGCAAGAGGCCTGTGTGATTTAGAGACCCTCAGCTCTGCCACCATCTCCAGACTGCAGGGACCAGCCTTCAGATGCCTTTCTTTACTGTGTAGTGCAAGAACTTCTGAAAGCATATATTTGTTCTCTGTAATAAACAAGAGAACATTTGGGTCCAATATTGCCATTAGTATTTCAAAGTGGGTGGGGGATGGCAGGGGGACAGGAAAAAGTTTAAACACTTACTCCTGAAACTTCAGCATACTCTTCAGCCCCCCTTGAGTCCTTGTGTACCTGAAGAAGAACCACAGCACAGAAGGCTATGTAGCTGCCTCTGGAGGGGAAATGCCAGCAGTGCTGTGTGAAGATTGTACCATGGTGTTTCTCACTGCTCCTACCTCGTTTAACATGGATGAATGCAATGGAAAGGAGCTGGAGGACTGATGGGAAGACAAGCAAACTTCTCAAGAGGCAGTGCTGAAATAACATGCAAAGTGCCCTAACTGGCCAGAGAATTGTGCTGTGCAGGATTTATTTTCCCATTTATGAAGCTGGGGATCAGTGTAGGAACCCTCTGCATGGAATAATTTCAGATCTTTCTTTTCTGTAAGGTGTTTCCTACATCAATATTAATGCTTCTGTGCTCAAGGTGAAGTTGGAGTTTATGCTACCTCATGCAGAGAAAACATGAGGAGCCTCAGGTAACCTTCTCTTACTGCAGGAGGGGAAGGGGAGGCACGGTCTGAAATGTGCTGCTGGGGGAGCAGAGCACAAGCTGGAGCAGGCATTAGAGGCAGTGGTGCTTGGCAAGGAGGGAAATGAGCTCAATGCACAGAAAACACACACTTTCTCACATTATGGTATTATATAAGTTCCTACCCCAGCCTAAATTCCCTTTCCAGGCAGGAGCCAGGGTGAGGACATGGCTTCAGAAATCCTAATGGAACCACAGAAACTGGCTGAGGATTCCCAGCTTCAGTTACCAAACACAGGGACATCACTTTCAGAAACACCAGGAAGCTGGACTGCCTTGTTCCCAGTGCCCAGTTCTCTTTGATATACTCAACAGGAATCTAAAGGAGCCTCACTTATTTGTGTGAAAGGGACTTTGTTGGTTGCTGACCTGCAATGGGACATGTGACACAGCCCTGAAGCAAATCCGTAAATACTGAAATTTTCTCTTGAGAAGGCAAGGGTGGGGCAGAGGACATGGCAATTACATGTTCTCCATGAGTGCTGCTTTTCTTTGTTTGCCCAAAGCAGCTTTGGAGAAAGCATTCCTAATTGTGTATTTCTCATTTGCACTGCCTTTTTTGTTCCCCTCAAAAAATATTCCCATTAAGGTTTGTCATTCTTTCCATGGAATCCAACAGCAGTGGGGAGATAACAGAGTACAGGGCTGGTGGATGATGATCTGGGATGCTCTTCTGGAAACCTTGACTTGTGTTCTGTGACACCAGCAGGATTCAGAGGCCAAAGCTTGATGCAGCGTGACTCTAACGAGTCACATGTTTCTAGGGGGTATGCTGCTGCTTTTTCTCCTTCTTCTCTAAACTCTCCAGCTCTACTGCCTCTGAGAAGGTGTGAGGAGGAGGACTTGGAAACTGAATGCAGGATCTATACTTTGCTGAGAGCTATGCAGAATGGGACATGTTGAGAGAAGGACAACAGTGATGAATGGGGACTTCCTGTTGAGCAAAAAGCAAGAGAACTTGCCACAGCATTTAGTTGTCATCTTGGCAATGAGCAAGGGTGCCCTTGTTCCTCCCAGACCAAAAGTTTCTAGCCTTAAGTTATCTTTTGATATCACCTGCTTTGCCTCAGGTAGCACTGGAATCATGTGGCTTGTCACTGGAACAGTGTGAGTTCCCCTTCCCCTGCCAAAACCTGCTGGTTTAGAGACACTGCTGACTCAGCTCTACCTGTAAGACCTCTGTCCACCATGGCCCATGGAAGTGGAGAAGGTAGAGGAATGCCAGAGGAAAAGCTACCGTGCACCGTGACAGCAAAGTGAACATGCCAGTGAACAGTCTGTTGCACAATGCTGGAGCAAAATGGGACAGAAACCCACCTCTTTGGAAACAAGCAGCAGCCTCAAAGGCCTCAGTTTGGCTGTGATTTTCCCATGGATGTGTTTTTACAGCTGTGGTTAATGTGTGACTAATCCTCAGTGTGCAGTAACCACACAACCACTCCTTAGAGCGGTGCAAGCGCGCGGCGGGTTTGGGTCGGAAGTAGAGATGGTAACATCTGAAAAGAATACTTAAAACTGAAAACACTTCTGAGCAGGGCTCTCATCATTTGTGTCATGCCTGACAAACTTGCAGCCAGGCTCCAGCGTGTGTATATATATGTGTGTAACAAAAAAGACAAACCACCTCCCAAGAACAATAAACAGTTCAAAGGCTTGTGTTCTCGGGCGGCTGCTATCAAACATTAACAGCACTATTTGAGCTGGAAGAGCAGACTCAACCAGCACTTTCAAGAGCATTTGCAAACCCTCTTTTCCTCCAGTAGTACACTAATAGCAATAATAATAATAAAGCCACATTTTCAGTCTGAATAAAAGGTAGGTAATATTGCTCTGAAACAGCCATGGTGCCACCCTGAGAACAATAAAACTCCCAGAAGTTCTTGAACCATTGCTCTCTGTTATGAAGACTAAACACTCAACTGTTTCATCAAGTCATTCACAAAGGCAACTTCAGGCCTGGATGTACTGAATGAGAAATGACATCAGGGCTGTGTGCTGCATGTAGCTGCCTGTACAGTCCTGCTCTCTATGTGACAGTCCCTGAAGGGCTGGCCAGGCCCTGGTGTCCATTTGGAGGTGGGCTTTGAAGGCCTCTGACCATGACTGAGATGACTTTTGATTGCCAGCAAAGTCAGCTTTTCAGATCTTCTCCAGGTGTGGACAGATAAGCAATTAGGTGGGCCATCTGCTCCCTTGTCTAGATACATGCCAACTCTTGGGGTTTTTTTGCTTTATTTTGAGGGGTTCTAGTCTGGTTGGGGGGGGTGTTAAAATACAACAATATTCTTTAATGTCCTTTTGAAATTATTTCAGTCTCAATTCCGATTGGTTTGATTTTGTTCTGCACAGATATCCTAAGCTTCAATTTCTAAGCTTTCCTCAGCTAAGGTTTTGTGTAAGGCAGTCTGTGTGTGTATGTTAGAATAACAAACTCTGTGATTCCTTGTGGTCACACGCTGGCAGCCAGCATATCCCCTAAGCACAGCAGCAGGTTTGTGATCAGCGTGTGCTCATGCTCAGGGAGCATCCAGAGAAGCAGCCCCTTGCTCTCAGCATATACTCCTTCCCAATCTGATGGCAGCCAGGTGCCAGAAAAGAGAGGTCTCTTATGCAGAACCTGCATTTCTCAGCTCCTGCTGAGTTTCTGCTGGCACTCAAACCCCTCCTTTCAGGGAGAGATGCAACTGGTTTGCCACATGAAGGAAACAGCTGTCCAGCCTCCTAAGGCATGGGTTCTCAGGCTTTGTTTAGAGGGAGAAGTGCACTGGTGGCATCAGCATAAGTTTCTTCCAGGCTGCCCCACTCCTTTCCTCGATGTCCCTGCCCTCACCTCAGCCACCTGCAGCAGCCCCAGCCCTGTGTACAGGAGGAATCCAGCTGGCTCCTGCCTATGACTTCCAGAGGTAAGGCAGGTGAGATAGGTTTTGGTGGTGGATTTTTTGAGGCTTGGGGGTTTCTGATTGTTTTTCTCTGCACACTATTTTCAATTGCATTGCATATCAGAGGGGTACCACAGTCTGGGGACCCCTGGCCTCGTGGCACATGTTAAGCATACCACTCTCTCCCACACAGGTTCTCAGGGGCCAGGAATGCTTTGATGGTTGGCTCAGACAAGTAGGGGTTTATGCTGAGGACATTTTTATACAACAGTGTCACGTGGCTTTGGTTAAACTGGAACAGCTGTGCTCTGGGGTCCAGGATCTGTCCAAATCCTAATATTTGTTTTTAAATCACACCTATTTATCCTTTGCTCTATGTCATTTTAAAGTAGGATTTTCTACTTTTAAAAGCACTTGTATTTTCTGACTTTTTAAAGTGTCGTGATTTGGTGATTGCCCTTCCCTTTTCCTATTTTAATTTCTCATCAGCACATAGTTGTGTGTCCATGCAAATGCATAAACATAATCACATGTACATGTATACATCTGTGTGTGTGCACAAAGCAGAGTACATTGCTCCAAATCACCTTCTGTTATCATCCCAAAGAATGCTCCAGAAGGATGCCTATCTGCTTTTCCAATGTAAAGGAGGAGAGTAATAAACTAGAGTAAATTAAAAAACAAATCAAACAAACCAACCAACCAAACAAAAAAAACCCCAAAAAACCAAAAAAGAACCAAACAACTAGGTAAGAAAGAGGAAGGGTTTTTAACTGGTCTCTGTGTTCTTTGCACAGACTATTGACTGAAAGACATTCCACTGGCTCAGGAACATTTTATACTGTAATTTTCCTGAGCATCCAGTTCTGTATTCAGTATGTTTGGATCTTTCCTCCTCACCATTAATGGAATGATTCTCAAAGTTTTAAATTTTTTTAATGTTTGTACTTGCCAATTTCTTTTTTTTTTCTTTTTTTCTCTTGTTCCCATATTATTCTTTTGCCTAAATTGTTCATCCCCATCCCTGGTACTGTCCTTTACCACAACAAGCATGCAGACAGCAACTGTACAACCTGTCAGTCTGTTTCCCTGAGCTGGACAAACCAAATACCATTAGTTTACTGTGGGAAAAGACTCTGTTCTCCCACATAATTTTAATGTTTTTCCTCTGTTCCTTCCCAGCACAAGTTAACTCTAGACCATGTAGGTGATGGTAAGCAAAGGGCTCACTAGCTCTTTGTATAATGATACCCATGATGCCAACAATTCCCTCTGCTTCCTGGAAGTATTTGCTGGCTACTACATCCTGTATTGATTATTTTTTCCTTTCTTACAGCTATATCACACGTAATTATTCTAAGATTGACTAATTCACCTAGCCTTTTCTTCCCCTTTTATTCTACCAGGTTAGAGCAGAAATTCCTTTTGTTATCCCCTTCATGCCTGACCTTGTCATGTTGAAGTTGACCCTAAATGTTACTTGTCAGAATTTAACGTATCCTTCATACTCTAAACTGCCAAGGGTGCCCGAATTCCCAACAGCAAATGTAATTCTGTGTATTTCCTTCTAAGTCAGACAGTATTTAGGAAGATGTCCCCAAAATGAGGTCTTTTCTCCCTACTAACTCTCTGCCTTGCACAGCCTGCTGCTCCTTAGCTGACTCCTCACCACTTTACAATTCTTCCACTAATCCCTAGCTTCCTCCCTTTGATTATTCATTTTCTGTGTGGCACTGATAACTTGCTTTAGTGAAGTTCAATTAGAAAAGATTGCCTTTGACTGAAAAAAACCTGCAGTCAAAAAGCAAGATATCAGATTAGTCCGGCACAATCTACTTTTGCTGAATCTATTTTGTGCTGTATATGATCATCCTACCTTTTAATTTCTCTATCCATCAGATCCTTTTGTAAGACCTTGCATACTGCTGAGGCTGCACCTTTTCCTTTCCTCAGTGAAGACACTGCATTTCATTGTCTGCAGTAAAACTGCTGTCCTCTAACTTGACAAACTTATTAAAAATTCTGTCCATCAGGCTTGCAGTTTTATAACCTAAACACTACCCCAGAATGCTAAGTAACTATTTGGTTTTGAGCTTCTACCTCACCTCTTGCATATTTAAAAGTGTGGAGTTTTTTAGTTTTTTTTTTGTTTGTTTGCCAGCTATCTCAAATGGAGCAAATTCACTCTGCACCTTCATTCCACTACTCATTTTCATCAATATACACACTAGTCCTGATGAAGACTTAGATAAGGCATGTATGAAATGCCTGACATAGTTTTTCTTCTCAGCACCCCTGTAGAGTGGCCCTCTTTTTTCTCCTGTTCTCTATTTCAATTACAAGATTATACAGCCTTTTAGATTTGCCTTAGCTTCCTTTATAGGCTCTAATACAACCTGACAAAGTGAGAACTGTGAAAAGTCCTCCTTCTCTCATAGCTTGCCTTCTTTGACATTCAGTGCACTTACACCCTCCAGCTCATTTTTCCAGAACAAAGAAGAGGTCAAATTTTTCTGCCAGCCACATTCTTTGCATCTCACTTGTGAACAAGAGCAAATGTGATAATTGCTTCAGCATGGATGAAGAAAGTCAGGAAGCACAGTGAACAGAAATGTGACTCAGGAAAACCCAGGCCAACCTGCACCAAAGTAGGAGGCAGACCAGCCCTCCTGTAAATAATTCTCTCTTGGTACAACAAAATTTCTCTCAAGTGCGCACTGAGGATCAGACAAGTGTTGCACTTGCAAGGGGAATTTCTCACTTCCCTTAGCACTTCATTTTATTCCCTCCCTGCCGCCTTAACTTCACATATTATCACTGACTAGAAAAGGGGAAGCAAAAGTCTTGGTAGCCCCTAAGGAAGTGAATTCACAGCTGGTAAGGCCCTGCAATACAAACCAGCCAACTCTGATCTTACACAAGTCTGCCCAGTTTAAAGGACTGGCAAAGTTGGCATGAAGTTAAAAAGCACTTTTCAGCTGTATTTAGCTATGGAAACAAGTCTTCTAAATTCAATCCTTCAATCCTTTTGCCTGGATTCAATACTTTCTGATTTCCAAGATTCCTCCAAATGTTTGGGTTTTTTTGTAAACATAGCCCCCCATGGTTCCAGTGTAAGCAAGCTCAAAATACAGTGGCCAGTTTACAGAACAAAAAATAAATTTCTTGCAGTTCAAAACCATACGAAAGAAAATAATTGTAAAGCTGCAACAAGACCCACCCAGACAGACAGCAGCTTCTGAATTCCCTGTTTAGTGAAGGGAATCATTTTCCTCCACTTCTGTGTTGCTCCATCTCTTCCCACACAAGCCATAGCACCCCAGAGTAATTGGTGTTGCACAGCAGAACACCGAGGACAGGCCTGCTCTGTTCTCCTTCCTTGGGGGTACAATCTCCAATTCATCTTGGAAAGCAGGTTTTACAGAAGGCTGGGGCTGCCCTCCTACAGTCCTCTCTGCTCTCAAACTCCTGAGGGCAGAAGATGAGCAGCTGGAGGAAGCCCTGAGGATGATTTGCAACTTTCATCACCAATTTAGGGACGGTGACGTTCTGCACAAGGAGAGGTCCCAAAATCAGAACCAGCATGAAATGTTGCAGGGCTCTAACAAAGCCATTTCATTCAAGTCTCCACTGGAGCCCATTTGTATCCCACACCAGTGCCTCCAGCAAGAGCAGCTCACTGCAACCAGGACACCCAGGGCAGGGTGGGAGAGAAGGCAGTCCACACTCTGACCCTTCAAATGCTGAACTGAATCTCTGTGTTTCTAGCCCCAAAATTCACAGTTATGTAACTCAAATTCCATAAAGACCTAGGTGGTCTTAAAAACAACATTTACTTTTTGAAATATTATACACAACAATATTCGCAGACAGACTGTCAGACACATTCTTGCCAAAATGCCATTTATTGCAGTATACCTTTACATGGCATACAGATAACCCAATGCTGCATCTTCTGTCAGAACTCATATTTCATTTGTACCACTTAAATAACACAGAATGTCATGTTTGTTTCACAAACTGTCAGTTAAGACTACCAAAATATACAGTTTTTTTCCTTTCCCCCTAACAAGGTTGTGAGATACAACTGAATTTTACTACTTTATCTTCCTGTGCTTTACAAGAACCTTTTCATAGATAGACCTATCAAACATTTCTACATTCCTATACAAAGCAAAGAATTACAGCTGAAATTAACACCATCTGGTCATTGCATTAACCTATAAAAATTCATTCAGTAAAAAAAAAAAACCCAAAACAAAAAAACAAACAACTGAAAACAAAACAACCCTAACAAAAAACCATAATGGTTGTTGTTGCAGCTTTACTTAAAAAACCAGCCAGCTACACATATGCACAAGTTCTCCATGTGCATAAAGAAGAGTTTGGAATCAAGACATTTTGGGGTTTTTTTCTCGTGTTTGCAGAGAAGGCACCAATTTTAGCTGCATGGCAGCTCAGGAGTGTTTTATACTTCATTTAAATTACACAGGTTTTTAAGTTTGTCTGTTACCGTGCAACATTTTTACCAACTGTTGCAATATTGTCCAATATACTGGGCTCATTCCCTCTGCTCAACAGTACAAATATTTACATCAGTTGTAAACACTCCTCCACCCCATACCTTCTGCACTGAGTGATGAGGAACTGAAGTGGCAAGAAGCTACCCAAAGGCAGAGCAGAACTAAGGCTTTGACAGAACACCACGCTTGTGTTCACACGGTTTGAGATACTCTGGAGATCTCCAGATCCCCAGCGAAACCCCAGTGCCTGACACCTGACAGCACACTGACCACACACAGCTTCAGGCATCCCGACTGTACTCAGGAGGTGCTTTTCTGCCCTTCCTAGAATGACACCCCTGGAGTGGCTTCTCTCCAAAAGTGCAGGAGCAGCTTCCAAGGAACCGCTCCAGAGTAGCGAGAGCCAAGCGCACCAACTGTTGTATCTGTTTAAGGCCACCTCCACTCAGCCTTCCCCAGGCTCATTTCAGATGCTTCTCCACTCCTTAGCTGCAGTTGTGCCCTGCTGCTTCCCACCTCCCACCCCGTGTGCCACGGCACCCTGTGGCACAGAGGGCAGACCGCGTTCCGAGCCAAGCGCGGTGACCGGAGCTGCTACAACACGGCCCCGGGCACCCGGTGCTGCACGGGGTAAGATCAGCTACAGCAGGACAGCCAGCCTCGACTGGGCACCTGGGAAAGGGAGTGTCTGAGATGAGACTGCCTGGGAAAACCTACTTCTTACCTAAGCTGAGAGAGAGAGAGAGAGAGAGAGAGGGTAGTGGGACAGCCCAACACTATTGGTAAAATTAACTCTCACTTAGTTTTGGGGTTCTTGGGGTTTGTTTTTTGCTAGTGTATGTACCAACTGCTTAGGAGCTGGTTCTGAGTATGGGATAATGCTTCCAAAATATAAGTTATTTTAAACCACGTGACAGTCATTTGTTTACTCTGCCCCTCACACCTCCTTTTGGCAGAGATCAAGTTCAGCTTGATGTTTCACAGGCATTAAGTGCTCCAAATACAGCTGTCAGAAAGAGCTAGAAGATAGCAGTATAACAAATGTCTGCCCAGCACAGCCACTTGTTACACTTGAAACACATCTATGAGTTAAATAGGAAGGACCCCTGCTATACAGAATTTGAGCACTGATAATTGGTTATTCTTGCTAGCCCTTTCCCTAAATATCAAGAGTTTTATACATACAGTGCTCCCTTATCTTCTCCCCACCGCCTGTCCCAGCAGCCTTTAGATACACCAAAGTGAGTTTAGGAACTTGCAGTTCCAATTCTGTTAAAAAAAAAAAAAAAAAAAAAAAAAGTTGTGCAAGAAAGCAGGGCATGTTCAATGAATCCAGATCTACTTTGTAGTTACAAAATTTCCAATGGCAAAGTGGTAAGGGCAAATAACCCAATGATCATATGGCTTAAGTTTAATGCAAAGCACACTAGGAGGTCCACGTGCAGGGAGAGAAGAGTTCAAGAAAGATGGAATAAGAAGTGTCCTGAAGATCAGTGTTTATGCATAGAATTCCTCTTGTTTGTGTGGTTTTTGGTATCCTCCATTAGACTGTTTTGGTTCATCCAGTGAATAGCTGCCTTCATCTTTTTTCTTCATTCTGTACAGCATAAATGCAACTAGAAACACTGCAAACACCAAGCCTACAAGTCCTCCAGCAATAACACCTGGAAGGGGAGAAAAGACACAGATTACTCTAGATGCCATACCAGATACTGCTACTATGATTTTAAGTTCCAGATTGTTCCCTACCTGTCCCTGGCTTAATGACTTAAATTAATTTGTCCTTCTGTCCCCTCCCAAACCAAGCACCATTACCAAGCATCTGCTCAAATTCAGCAGCCAGTCCTAGGGACATGGATCCCACTGGGCCATGCTGCAAAGCACACAGGGCTATGGTTATGGTGTTCAGCCCTGGTAATTTGACTGAGGCAGCAACAGAGAAATTTTACTGTAACTTTTCAGAAGAGTGAAGGAAGAGGTTTGAACAAAGTCGCAGACAAAGAAGCCACAGCTAGCTGCTATTACCAGACTAATATTTGCCCCTGTTAGGGTTTTGACAACATAGAAACGTCACCCTCATTTCAGAGGTCTAACATAAAAGGTTGGCTTCCTTGCTCAGAGATGTATTTGCACAACTGCAGCTTCTGCTGCGTGGAGACTCCTACAGGAATCTGCTTTTACCAGCCAGAAATCCAAAATATCTGGTACCTCCAAGTACTTCTTTTCTGTCCATAATTCCCGAGGCTCCTGCTGCTTTGGCATTCCTCTCAGAGTCAGCCAGTACTTCTGAGGTCTGGGTGGGGATCAAATCCTCATCTTTAGTCAAGATGAAGTCTCCCTGTTGGGACATACAAGGCAGGTTATTCATGTTTCTCATCATGTCTGTTTCTGGAGACATTCTTCTCATTTAAAACCCTCCACCAACATAACCTATTAAACCAATCACTGTTTTTGACTAATTAACACCCGTTCCTGCCAAACCAACTTACTACAAGCTACTAAGGACATCTCCCTGGAAAGGGTGTCAGAACTGTTAGTCCTCACCGGGTCTCCAGAGCCATCTTCAGACACCTCCTCATGTGTAGGAAGGACCTCCCCTGGAGCTGTGGCCGCGGGGGTGGCAGCGATGTCCCCCTCACGAGGGACAGTAGAGCGCGGCTCGGGCACCTCCTTGGTGTCTGGCACATCAGAGCTGGGGGTTTTAGGTTCAAGCTCATGGACCACAGCAGAGGCTCCTGAAGGAGTCACATGAAGCACAGAAGGAAAGTGAGCAGTGGGGCTTCTCACTGTTGTTGTGACTCCATGGCTTGTTGGTTTCCCATCAGGTGAGCCCAGGATGGGCACTTCGTCCTTCACAGCTACAACTGGTTCCTCTGTCACTAGATTACTGATTGCAGAAGGAGATATTACTTCCTTTTCAGTTCTGCTCTCAACCCCAGGAAATGGCTGTTCACTGAAATCCACTGGTGCTGCCACTATTGAGGAATTAGTTGATTCTCCTGGGATCCTCCAGGTGCGAGACCGGTCAGTCAGGGGACCTGCAAAACAAACAAACAAAATTATCCTTGGCCAGTTTAGAGGCTATTAATAGTATCTTCAGGACACTGGTCTAAGGAGGATGCTTAACCTTCACAGTCAATTTTCACAATAACAATAGTTCAGTTTTTGATTCCTCATCCTTTTCAGTGGAATAAGGAAGGGACAGACCAATGTGGTATTCAGCAATGCTTTGTTAGTCATCTGCTTCTCCCCAAGGCAAAAGTGCCTGCTTGTGGTGAGGCTGACAAGGGAAATCTGCTTTCAGTACACTGGTTCCTCAGGGTGGATATCTGAGTCTTTTTCCATAAACACTTTTATTTGATTCAGAGCAGTCACACCTTTGGTCTCTACCGCATTTGGCACTGATTTCAGGGTCCCAATTTCTGCAGAGTATAATCTAAATTACAAGCTTGTGGCTGGAAGGAAGCAGAAGGATAGCATGCTTCAGCTTTCATTAGCATGCTCTTTTCTCAGTAGCATCCCCTCAACTTCAGTACTGAACACCAAGGGTCTCTCTCATGCAGACTAGCAATCATTTTTATAGACTTTTCCCCCTACCCTAAATCCCCTTCATCACTTATAAAAACCTATGGCCCATGGCAACATGCACATCTGATGACAGATAAAGTTTGCACTTGATACATGTTGGTAGGCTGGGGTTTACATACCCTCAGACATTATCTTCTACCTGCCCATAAAGGGCCTTGTTATGATCTCTCTTCCCCAGGAGTGATTAAGAATCACTCCAGTTTCATAACATTCTTCACACAACATCTCACATCAGCAGTCACATGGAGTCTATCTCTGCTTCTGCTCCCTCTCAAGTCTCCTACAGCTCATTTTCTACTAATTGTTAGCATCTCAAGGAATACAAGATTAATAGATTAGGCCCTTTCTCTCTTCCCAGCTCCCATATTCTGGGGTAGGGCTGTGTGTGTGGATTCCTCCCTCTACCCCCTTCACTTGGGTGCTTACTGAGACCTCAATTGCCACATCCCAGAAGGATCAAGCACTACCAGCACAAGTGCTGATAACTCACCTGCACCTGAACCTGAGAACGAATCGTCCTCATCTCCAGATGAGTCAAGGTCTTCAGGGGGAAGGTTCAGATTCGTAGTTTGCTTTAAAGAGAAGAGCAAAAAGATGTGTCAGTGATGAGACTGAAGTGATCAGGTTGCTTGCACAGAGCCTTCTAGGGGTTCCTAGAAGTCACACACACTTTTTTTGTTCAGATTGCATTTTTCCTTCTTCCCTCATTCCAGCTCCCCTCTCCAAAAGAGTAGCTCTGGTTCGTATGTTTGGTGTTGGCAAGGCCAGTCTTGCTGTCTCCTTTCTCTGCACTGCTTCCAGGCTGCACTTGCTTTGGGAAAGAAGAAAGCAAGGAATCCATTCAGTGTTGCATCCTGGCAGCAGGCAATGCCCAGTCCTTACCAGCCTGTTTCAGGTGCTGACTGTTTGTGCCCGCCCTATCTACCAACCACTCCATCTGCAAATCATTGCATTAATTCTAAGGAGCAGAAGGGAAGGGGAGGCAAAGTAGTTTGTCTTCTGTCCCTTTGTGACTCAAATACTGTTCACATATCTGAAACTAAAGCACCTAGACAGAAGGAGAATTAAAGTCCCTTTTTATTGAGTGTGGGCACTTAGAATAGGTCCAGAGACAGAAGCCAGCCTTCACTGTTGGAGAATAAGCCCTGAGCTTTCTCCATTTCCACTTCAAGGCATGCACTAACCAGCACTGAGATTCAGATGCTGAAACAAGAGGCCAAATCCCTGTTCTACAGCACTTATTTGTCAGAGCATACAACACTCAAAGCTACTAGGGATCTCCAAAGATGAGAACACTCCTTCAGTGTTTACTAATTTACTAATTACAGAATGATTACTTCACGCATCTCATTGGCCTGTGCTGTATACACTTACTGCTCCTATCACTACAACATGCCTGACTCTCAGCTCATGACTAGCCTCAGGTTTATTTCTGCAGGGCTACCATTACCTAACCAGTCATTTTCCCTTCTCAGATTTCAAACCAAATCCCTGTAAGTCACTTCTTCCAAATTTCATCTTTTTGACATCCAACTACATTCCCCGTTTTCACAAATTTTGACTTCTATCCCATCCTTAAGTCAGCTTTGTCACCCCTTTCCAGCACTGCCATCTGCAAGTCTAGAGGCTGCACTGAATCACCCAAGCTGTGGGATCCCTATGATCCCAAGAAGTGCAAAGTCTCATTTTACTATGTAAAAAAAGGACATATATTCTTGCCAGCTTTGCAGCCAGGCCCACTGTATTTCTCTAGCTTGCACTAACATAGTGTCACTTAAAAATGAATATAACATTCATCCTCATCCCAGGAAGAAGTTAGCCGGCACCAGTATGTACTGTCAAAACAATCCAGCTCTGTAGTTGTCACTTTATTACCTACAACGGATGTGTTTATTGGTTCTATCTCCTTATTCTTAAGATACCAGGTTTATCCATTTTTATCTTCCATCCTTAATAGTTAACCATTTCCCACATTTCCAGAGAACTAGTTTCCAAGGTGGTTAACTAGCCCATTAGATTCCACCTCTCTGAAGACAAGTAACCAAGTTGCCACCAGCCTATTCAGCCCCAAGATCTTATCCCTTCTAGGCAATTATTGTAGTTATATGATTTTTTTTTTAAATACCAAAAAAGTAGGAGCAAACCCCCCTCATATAGACATAATTTTTTTAGCTCTTTTCTTCCCTACTGAAAATAAACCCCCAAAGCACTATTCCTTAAGCTTCTGCAAGCATATTTCTAGAGTGAACTGCCCTTCAATCTCTTGCTTAACTGCAAGTCATGAGGTAATGTTAACTTTTAGATTTGTCCCTGCTTGTTTGCAGTGCTTTTGCACCCTTCCACAGAAAGTAGGTCAGATAAGTACTTCCCGTGTGTTTTCCTTCTTGTGTCGAAGGCTGGTGACTCACACAGGCTGATCTCACTTCATTTCAAATATTAAAGAGTACGAACTGTTGGTGCATGAAGAACACAGACAGAACTGCCAGGCTGCCCAAACTCGGCTCCCTCGCGTGCCCTTTCCAGTACGGTCCCAAGATAAGTGGGGCCCTAGAAATTGCACCGTTTTTGTTCATGGGGGGCTGGGGATCATTTTTCTCCCTCACTTCTCACACCAGCACTGGCAAGCACAACCCTTTGTTCTTCCACTCAGCCTGGCTGAGTGCAAAAGGGGAACGTGTTGCTAAAGGTGGGGGTTGCATTCTCCTCCCAGTGGGAAGACTTCCTTGAAGCAGCTAGAAAGCAAACTCTCCAGCTTTTTACTGAAGTAAGGGACTGCCAATACAGCTTAAGATTGTATCACCATACACCTTCAGCTAGGATCAAGCCTACCTTCCCCCCAAATCTGAATATTCAGGGCTAGCTCATACGGATTTCCAACAACACCTGGACAGACTGATCGTCTGCAGACCGCAACAATCCTCCTGAAAGGATCACAGACTGTCAAGAAATAAAATGGCAACTCTTCATCTTGACTATTGAGCCTGCACCCCTTCCCCTTGAGGAATTAAATAGGTGAGTTTATTGTTCAGTTGTGCACACCTCATTTGTTCTCACCGAGTGTGTCCAGCCACCCCACCCTTAACACCTCCATCACACCTGAGCTCCGAGCCTCTTCCCAGGCTGCTGCAAGCTCTGCTTCTCCACAGCCTTTGTCATGTACCCATTTGATTCCTGCATCTGAGCAGGGATAGTGAGGTCCTCCTTAGAGGAGACAAGCCCAGTGCAGCCTGGTCTAAACCAAGGGACACCCAAGGTGCTCCAGTGCAGAGCTGTCCAGCAGCTGCTCCATCCTCCAAACTCCACAGCAGACTCAGACCAGGCCCAGTCCCTCAAGGCTGGCTGCTGCACACAAAAATAATAGAAAACATGAATCAGGATCAATAAAGCCTGCTTTCCACAGTTTTATAGGAGAACTTAGTGAAGTTACATGTCCCCAAGGGTCTTGTCCCAGCTGCTCCTCTGGGCATTGTGGCACCTCCCTTTGACCAGGCAGTTTGAGGCTCAGGATCGGAGAGGGACTGTCTTTGGCCCAAACACTCAAGGGACAGTATAGGATTATGCACATGTGGATAGCAGTCAGAATACCCACAAAGTGCTGTAATTTCATGACATCATCCAATTTCATGACACACGAGCATTAAGGAACATTTGCCCAATTTATGAAACTGTATGGTCATATAAAGACCACGTTTCTTGCTCCATAAGTTACAGCTTCAATGGGCATAAAAGACAGTAACCTCTCCACAAAATACAAGTACTGCAGAAAGACCATGCTTCTATAATGCTGGAAGATTTCAGACACAACAAGGTTAGAAAACATTGACTCAGGATAGCATTGGAAGGGAATGAACTAATTTGGGTTTGCATCAGGAAGACAGACTGTGCTGTTCAAACAACAAACACGTCATGGTCAAGGTTTTTCGATGACCTTTTATTGAAGCTGACTTACACCAATGGGAAAGGTTTTGATTAGCCAAGAGGATTAGGGGCACAGAACACTGGGTTATGCTATCATACAAAAGAGGTGAAAATAATTCCAGCTTAAAACAAGCTTACTCTACCTTTCAGACAGTGGATCCTTTGAGGGATCTCTGATGGTATCTCATGTACTCTAAACAAAAAATCTTTACATTCTTATCGAGTACCTACAGCATGTTGCTTTTTTACCATTTAACAAGCCTGTATGGTTTTGTTAGCAGTTCAGACAACTGGTAGGAAATACTTGTCCAGTCTTTTTGATTTCCTGTCACTGAATTCAGTTGCATGTGAGGGGTAAAATTTTTAACCGTATTTTTGATATGCTTTAACCAGTTCCCATTAACCAGTGGAAGACCCTCTTCCACAAGGATCAAAGCAGCCTGTTTAGGGGAAACCCTGGGGTGACTGTTAGCTTCTGCTCTTGCTGGGCACTGTATTGTTGCAGAACAATAGTTATTCAGTTCTGCTGGGACAACCAGAAAGCTGCTTAGTGGCATCTTCAATTTAATCAACAATGGGCCAGGCTTTCACAACTCATTAGCAATATTATTGGATCCAGAAGGCTGACATAGTCCAGACTTTTTTTTCTGCTTTAAAGTATCATTTTTAACTATTCTTCAGTCTTCATCTTGGTCAGAGTCTCAAAGCATGAATCTTTCTGGGCTTATCCCTTCAGCTGCTACAGAGCTCCCTCCTGCTACAGCAGAGATCTGAAGCACTCTCTCACAATGAGGGGGAGATTTGTAGTTGATTAGTTGATCTAACCCTGCCCCAACTGGGAACCACATTTATTTAATTTGATACATGCAAAAGGAAAGAGCTTTTCTCAAATTGCACTTTGAGGTAAGCAAAACCACTGGCTTTGCCACAAGCTGCTACAAGCCCTTAACTAGATTAAGGATGATTTGTATCCAGCTCTTCTTAATCCAGTTAGTGATCTGCAGTGTCAAAAACACTTGAAATCCTCCATTATCTGAATAAAGCTGTTAAATTTGCACATTTATTTCTCCTAATAAATCCTCCTTACTCAGCTGAAAAAGAATGAACTGTAATGAGCTCTCCCATCTCAAACAGCTCCCTAACCATCCTGCAAGAGTATTCCAACTGCATGGGAAGGAAAACCAATAGTTTGCTCTTGTTTAAGAGATATACAGGAGCAAGACAAGCATTTGCCCTGTAATTTGGCTACAATAAAGCATCTAGAATAATACTTTGAAAAGGATTTGAACAACTAATTCTTAAATAAACTCAAACAGAAAGGTTTGTCTTTCACCTTTTCCAACACACTGAAGAGCAGAGATGCTATCTGAGTCAGAGCAGCCTGAAGAGCTTCTAACATCAAAGTAATATTGGTATTAGTGTGGGGGGAAGACAAAACCACCTGCTGAAGGAAACTTCTGCTTTGTTAAACCTTGACATTCTGCAGTTAATAGCCCATACACAATTAACTCCATTCCCAGATGTTCATGGTTGGAAGACAACTTAAATGGTTAAGGGGGAAAAAATTAAAAATAAAACCACCCAACAACCAAAAAGCCCCCAAGAAACCATATGAAAACCACCAGCAGCATCCTCACCTACCCCCCTTCTTTTACAGACATACAGACTCTGGAATTCAGTTGGCCATGCAGACCTTCTCTTATGCAGTCAGCCATAAATTCTGGAATAGCAGAAAGAGAGCTGATGCTTTTATATGGCAAGTTGAGAGTGAAGCTTGCATGCAAGCCTGTTACATCAGAACTCAGCAGCAGTGTAGCACCACCTCACCCAAATTCTCTTGCAGTTGTTTCTCCTGCTACTCCACAAAAATAAACCCTGGTGCTCCTTGGTGATCATGTAGGTTAATGAAGTATTTCTCTTCCTAGAGGAGCCAAAGGTGCAGACTAACAGCACTGGCCAAAGAGCACAAAGACAGCCACAAACAGTCCAAGGGCTGCACAGCCTAGATTTAAGCAGTATTCTATCCCTGGCTACTGTCCCAATCAAGGACTGCCTTGACAACAGGGGTGCTGGAACTGGGTGATCTTTATGGTTCCTTCCAACCTAAACCCTTCTATGATTCTACAAACTAAGTCACCAGCACTTCTTACTTCCTAGTGCCCTCCCTGTTTCAGATGGTGGTGTGCCCCTGCACCCTCAACAACCTTTTGATGTGTATCAAGAAGCTTCAGCATGCCCACCCTTCCCTCCATCAATCTGTGTCACCTGGAGCACGGCTGGGCAGTGGCTCAGAGGGTGCTCCTTCCAAAGAGAAGCAAGTGGAGAGCAAAGGATGCTCTTTTGCCCAGCAAGGCAAGCACCATTCTAGCAGAAAGAGATAAGTAAGTCAGTTAATCTGGCTGCTTATCAGATCATTATTAGTGTAAAGAAACATGGAAAATCTTGGTTAACTGCATTCTTACTGGCCTCCTATTTTTGCCAGGTGACTTGAGAGAAGAATTATCTTTGAGGGAAAAGTCCTGGCTGTGTTTGAACTCCCTGACCATCAATCACACAGTAGTTTCCTCTTGGCACTCAGCTCTCAAAGGCAGAGAAACACCTTCCAGTAGCTGCTCAAAATAGGATGAGAGCTCTTAGGATCTATTCCACTACAGAGAACAAAACAGACTGTAGACTGCCCACTGTTCACTAGGCTGTGATCTTCCTCAAGCTGTAGGAGCATGTCCTGATCCTTTGCACAAGATGCAGTGGCCAAGGAAGAGCATCCAGCTACTCCATAGGCAGATCAGCCAGTGTCCCAAGGCTTCTAGAGGCTCCACACTATTGCCCAATCAGATTTACAATTTCTCTTTAGAGTGACAGGGCAACTTTTTTAATTAAGTAGGGCAGAAACACAGTAATCAACATGCCAGGAGCAAAAATGAACCAGCCTGCCGCCATCAGGTTAAGTTTCACATGGTACAGCAGGGCCCTTTCACCTCCCACAAGAGCATGTCACTTCATGCTTCCTGGACCATCCCCTGCATGTCTACTTGTGCACTCTCATGGTGAACCAGATCAGGGAACTGGTCCTGTTAAACTAAACAAAGAAAAAAAAAAAAAGACACCACCCCCCCCCAAAAAAAAACCAACAACAACAAAAAACCCTAACCACAAACCAAAAAGAAAAAAAAAAGTAAGAAGAGGATAAAATATCATGCAAAGAATTTTCCAGCAGGACCAGTTTCCCAATCCTGCTCAGTGCATGAATGCACAAGTGTTTGTGTTGGCACAGGGCAGAGCGTGGCAGCCAGGGCTGCTTAAGCACTCACACAGACTCAGAGCCTGCATTCTGGGCTGCTGACACTCACTCCCCAGCCCACCATGCATTATGGAAATGCACATCACCAGGCTGCAGGCAACACGCAAACCAGAGGCTGACTCAGAGGGCCACACAGGTTCACACAAAAGTGAGCAAGGACAGGAGCTGCAGGGAGAGCTCTCTTCTGCAGTGCTTGCTCACGACGGATAATGTTTGTTCCACGGTCTGACAGCAGTGCTTTGAGTCCTCCCAGTCCTCCTGGGAGTAGGAATACACAGCAGCAAAGGCTAGAGAGATGTCTTGTTCAAACCAGAACAGTTCTACTTTCATGCTGGGCCACCTGAGCTTTACAGGAGGCCCAGTACAAATGCCATTTATTCCTGGACAAAGTACATTGAACATCCTTCATCAGAGGGCTGAGCAAAGCTGGAGTGCCAGAGGGCTACGGATTCCTCAGCAGGGGAAGCTCACGGCCGTGAGCAGCAGGGACAGCACACCAGCTGCCTGTGCCACTTCTGATGCAGAACAGCTCAGCTGCCTCTCAACCCCCTCTCAGCCAGCTCCACTAGAAGCCTGCTCAGATCCTCAGCAACACAGAGAAGTGAGCTACAGTCTGTGCTCTTGCTTTTTCACCTGGACAATGTATCAAACAAGTAAGTTACTGCACACTGCTTTCACTCACACCAACCTGCTCCTTCCTGTCAAGCAGTGCAGCCCAGGCCAAAGACTGAATTTCACTGTAGATCAACACACTCAGATGTGGCACACAGCAGGCACACAGCTTAACTCTGTGTCAGTGACAGGCTGTCACAACATGGCCAAAAGTGGGGTCCCTTTTGTCTCCCACGTTCAAGGCAGCCTGTGCTTTGAAGATGCAGTCTAATGAGAAAGCTATTTCCCTGCAGCTAATCTCATGAGAAGCAGCCAGTTCAGTTTTATGTTATAAACCACTTTTCTTTAAAGATCCTTCCCTGCAGCTCTTTAACATACCTGATAGTTTAGGCATTTGTTTCTTGAGCTAGCACAAGAAAGCCACAGCCAATGTATAAGCTCAAAGGGCTGTGCAAAGTAGGTAGAGCTCACTGAGGCCATCCATCCTGGGAAATTGATTTCCATCTACTCAAGCTGGCTTGAGAGATGAGCAGTGAGCTGCATAAGTCAAGACTAGACAAACCTAGCTTGTCTTAAAACCCTCTGACTGAAAGTCGCCACACTTCGTACTTCCTAGTGTCTCAAAGCCAGCAGAGAAGATTCATTCTTGCAGCAGCAGCCACTTCATCTGCTTGTTTAGAAAGGAACAGACTGGTTTCAGCAGAGCCTAGAGGTGGGCCAGCCATCCCTGAAACCTGACAAAATAAGACTAAAGAGTGAAGCATGCTGGCAGGCAGAAAATCTTTATGAAATGGAAACCTACCCAGCAGAGGACTCCAGCAGCCCAAACCCACACATTACCTACACACTGGTAACTACAGCACAGATAAATGCGACCCTCTTGCCAGCAAAGAAATTAGAGGTGACAGGGTCTTCCTCCTGCACACATGCAGCCTCTGCTGTGGAGTTCAGGTGAGAATGAGCAACTCACCTCACACAAGGCATCAGCAGCCACAGCCACTTTCAATGAGAGACTGAACTTTGCAGTGCTACCTCCAGCACATACAAACACACTGAGCTTATGTCTTCAGCATTCTTTGCCAATTATTCCCAACCAGCTGACCTGTGGTGGAGGCAAATTCCTTTCCTTGCCCCATCTCTTGACACCCACTCACCCTGTTTAGTGATCAGCACCAAGGACTGCCATTGCAGTTAAACTTGCTGCAGAACTAGAGTTTCTGACAACTGCAACAGTGAGCTTCAGATTGCCTGACTGCTCCTTAACAGCATGTGTGGGCTGGAGAAGCCAGGCTCCTTTCTCCACACACCTAAGAAGCCACCCAGCTCCCAGTGAAGCAGAGCAGTTGGCATTACAGCCCTGAGGCTGCTGAATGGAGTCCAAGCTGGGTTTGCGGGACGAGCTGCAAGCGGCGAGTGCCCCCGTTTGTTCCATGTGGGACTGGCTTGTCCCAGCAGCCCTGTGAGCTCCAAGTGCTCAGCGTGGGGCCAGATCCCCACGTGCCAGGCTGCCAAGAGGCTCAGCCCTGCACGCTCCTCCTGCCAAGGCTGTGGCTGCAGGACAGAGCACAAGCCAGCAGCACGCCCGGGTCGGACACGGCAGAGGCAGCTCAGGGACTTCGGTCCCACGGGAGCACAACTGGCTCTTGTCATCCTCAGCCTATTGGCCCAGGAAGTCCCGGCTCAGAAATCAGAGGTGTGGCTATAGGAAAACAAGACGTGGTCTGTGGCATCTCAAGTCTTCAAACTGGGGTGGTGGCACCCCGTGCACCGCTGATGCCTCTCAGCAGCACCACAACACGTGTGCCTCTGGCCTAGGGAGGCCGGTTTCCTGGAGACAAATGCTGTGCAATTTGGTTCGTGGAACTACTGCCCATTTCAAATGAGCTCCATGGCAGCTTTTATGTGATCAGCAAACTACCACAAGCAATGCTACAGCTGCACAAGTGCTCTGACCGGAGCAGATGTGGTGCCAGAAGTCAAAAACCACCTCATCACTGTGCTGCACAGCATTCTGAGAGGGAAAGAAACTGTTCTGCTTCACCTGAGGAAGGGAAGCCAACATGCAGCCAGGAACAATTGTCAGACAAGAGTAAATGCAACGGCCTTCAGTGTCCAGACACACAGATAGGAAAAAACTCAGGTTCTTATCTCAAGAGTTTCCCTCTTCTCCACCATGAAGTCCAGCAATTACCTAATGTGAGGTATGCCAAGGAGCCAGGAGACAAAGCTCTAAGATTTCTTGAAGGATCACAGAAGCATTTTCAGTCTCCTACTGATATGTACATGTTTCTAATTTGAGCAAATTGCCTTCAGTGCTATATTAAATTAGTGAAATCCAAGTTTCAGATAAAAATCCCTAGCGTACCAAACTAAAATCTTGTACTTAGGGCAGGACTTGTGGCTCCTAGCAGCTAGGATGTTGTTTAAACCTCAGCAGAAAGATGAACTTGCAACCCTGGAGTACCAAAGGTCTCAGCTAAAGCCATTGGTAAACTTAAGTGAGACTACTTAAACTTACAATACTTGGCCTTACAACAACAAAAAAGCTGACCAGGTGTTCCAGTTAGTTACACAGAGTTACACTGGAACTGCCCAGATAATGTTTTATAAGAGGATGTACTCTACAGCAACCGGATATGCACAAGACAACAAAAGTTACCTTCTATTTGCTTACACCTCAGTGACAGAAACACCTGCCAGCTGCAAGGCCTGTTGCTATCAAACTCTGCTTTATCTTCCCAGCTGATCTGCTCACAATCTAACTTACAGAACTTATGTCAGCTCCTTCATATCAGGACAACATCCCAAGCCTCAACAACCCAAGACGAGGCCTCCTAGATTGCTTTTGTGAAAATTCCACATTTTCTTCAGAGGGATGCATGATGAAGTCTCCAAGGTTTGTGAAATTATTTTTTGGTAACAATTTGTATATTCCATACATGCATCCCAGACATGTGCTCCCTTGGAATGCTGTATTTCACTATAAATCTAACACTCAACTTCTCAGTTGCAGCATCACCACCAGCCCTCTCAACCACAACCCCCACTGAAGAGCTGATGGATCAGGGGACTGGAAGCACCCAGAAGGAGCTGCCTGGCTTGAACAGGCACCAATGCCATCTCTCTCTCACACGTGCACACCAGATGGCAGGACCAGGGACATCCTAAAACCTGATCTCTGGGTCCTGTTGCTTGTCAGCCTGGTACAAAGACCTTGACTATTTGCAGGGGAGCTACAGAAGCAAAACTTGGACAGCAAAACGAGCCAAGAGTTGGCATTCCACAGCACTCTTCTGATTTGGTCACAGCTAAGCTCCACCCAGTTCCAAGGGACTCTGTTCTTGCACAGCAGGGCTCACAGCAGCCAGCACCAGTCTGTTAGGAATGAGCCCATGAGTCTCAATTGACAGCCAGTGGCTGGACTCACACAGACCCTGCAGGCAGCTTTACATTGTGGGTTTGACCCAGTGCAAGGCAGATCCTGCATCTTGGCAGGTCTTACACCAGCACACAGTGGACTCAATGGTGCTTGTGGAGCTCCAACTCGGTATATTCTACGACTCTTGGTGTTCTTTTTATGTTTGTTCCTATGGCTCACCATTGCCAGCTTAGATCTGATGAAATCAAGTCTCTCCCTACATTATGAGGCATGCTATCACATTTGACTTATCCACAGCATCTCAGTGTTGACTAAGCCAAGGTTGTTTATAAGGCAGAAGTCATCCCTGCTAACAGATGCAGTTACACTGCCATGACTAAGCCATTCACTAAAGGACTGAAACATCTCCACCACATGCAGGAGGCACATCTCAGATCAGGAATACCCTGTTCCCCTATCCCAAGAGTCTTCTCAAAGAGGCATTTTCACCATTACCCCCTCCTTCCACAACAGTCCTAGCAGCTCCTGAAGAAAGCATCATGCAAGTGTTCTGGGTGCTACTGAGCAGCAGTAGCTCAGATGGTCTTTGGGCACAGGCTGGACCACATTTCACTGAGTTATTCTAAGGCAGAGCACAGTTCAGACTGCATGGATTCCTCTGGAGAACCATACATGCTCACAACCACTGGAGCACACAGCCAGGGATCTACCCACACGAAATGGCACAGACCAAGCTCACAGTGCCTCCTCCTAGGACACTAATGGTCTCTGTGCTCAGGTTCACATTGCCAGTCCTGCACATACTACAGAGTTCTAACAGCAGTTGCTCCATCCACAGTTAAATTATGCAACACCTCAGTGAGATTATGAGAGCTGACTGGTGTACTTCCATGCTGAGTCAGAGGGTGTTGAATTATCATTTCAGTGATGAAGTACCAAATGAAATCCTCCCATCAGAAATAGTCTTAAAAAAACCTGCTGCTGCAATTGTGCTCCAGTCACCTATTGTGCCACTCATTTAATTAATGGACATGAAGCATTTCTTGATCAAACACCTACTGGATTAAACTAACTCTGACCTAGTCACCCAGTTACACTGTTTTGTACCACATCTGTACAGCAGAGCCCTGAATAAGGGACTGTTAAAAGGTGAGATAAATCAGAGCCTCCTTTTGATCTCAGCTGTTATCCAAGCCTCACCTCATGCTGTCATTTTTGGGTAAATGGCTTGTTCACCTGTCTTCCCCATGGCCTTCCTTCAGAGCAGACAGCACATCGGGGGGAGGTTAGAGTTTAGTGGGAGATGCTACCATGTCTGTGCACTCTGGATGCTCTCCTGCCTCATACAGGCAACTGTAAGACTTTAAGTTGTGATTTGGACATCCCTGTGTTTTACACATCTATACTGAGAAGAGACAAGAGACACCACTAATGCCACCACTGACAGACTGACAGGCACCACAAGTCAATAAAACAGTGCTAAAATTGCAAGGCAAGGTGAATGCTTTACTACCAAGCTACTCCTAGCACAGCATGTCCCCTAGTTCAGAGCAGTTTCTGTTAAGAGGTCCCATCAGTATAGCCAAGATGTGACACAACAACAGATCAAACCTGTAAGATACTGTTCAAACACCACTAAGTTGAAGATATTTCATATATATGAATAAACTTCTGGGTTTACTCACTGACTACCAACTCTAGCCAGCACATTATCCCTCCAAATAAAGCAGAGCACGAAATGCTGAAGGACCACTTTATGGGCCAAGTCTAAAAACACAGGCTGAACCACTGGCATATACCAGGACCATCACAACAACACTGAATGCTGCCTCAGGTGTGTAGTATCAGCAATCCTCAGCTGATGGATTACACAGGACTTCTCACACAACTGTACTTGCTCATCTCTGAATGATCCAAAACAGGTTCAGTTTCCAAGAGAAGAGTTGTGATCCTCTATCGTGACTTTCATTTCTTTTACTGGATACTGCAGTTTTCTCAACTTCATAATATTCTGGGCCTGCAGCCAGAGACCCACTGGCTACAACATACTAGTAAATTAAATATCAGAGAACATCCCCAGGCACTAGAACCCAACCAATACCATCATATTATTAGAATGATATGGCATAGTTTTGAGCCTTGCCAACCAGTATGCTCCCAAATAAGCACAGGAAGGTTCTCAGCAGGCAGTCTGGTGAGAGGGGTGCATTACAAAATGGGCCAGAAAATTAGATTTCCTACACAATTGTGACTGTAGCACTTAAGCTGGTCACAAGACACCTTGTGTCTAACGTGCTTTACTGTACTGGGTTTGCATGGTAAGGCTTTGGTAGCAGGGGAACTACAGGAGTGGCTTCTCTAACAAAACAACACTTCTGCCTGACAGAGCCAGTGCCAGCCAGCCAGGACAGACCCACTGGTGGCCAAGGCTGAGACCATCAGAGACAGCAGCAGTGCCTCTGGGATAACACTCAGGAAGGGGAAAGAAGTTACTGCACAGGAGTAATTGCAGCCAGAGAAGAGAGGAGTGAGAATATGTGAGAGTAGCATCCCTGCAGACCCCAAGGCCAGTGAAGAAGGAGGGAGAGGAGCTCCAGGCCCCAGAGCAGAGATTCCCCTGCAGTCTCTGTTGCAGCTCTGGCCTTGAAGCCCATGAAGGTCCACAGTGGAGCAGAGGTTCACCTGCAGACTGTGGAGGATCCACAACAGAGCAGGGGGACACCCAAAGGAGGCTGTGACCCCGTGGGAAGCCCATGCTGGAAGAAGCTCCTGGCAGGACCTGTCACCCTGTGGGGGTCCCCAGCTGGAGCAGCATGTTCCTGAAGGACTGCACCCCATGGAAGGGATCCAGACTGGAGCAGTTGATTTAGACCTGCAGCCCACAGGAAGGACTCACACCAGAGAAGTTTGTGGAGACTCTCTCTTGTGCAAGGGACCCCACACTGGAGCAGGGGAAGATTGTGAGGAGTCCTCCCCCCAAGGAGGAAGGAGCAGCAGAGACTCTGTGATGAACCAACCACAGCCCCCATTCCCCATCCCCTTGAACTCCTGGAGGGAAATCTGGAGAATCTGGATTAAAGTTAAAGAAAAAAAAGGAGAGGAAAAATGGGGACAAGGGGTTTTTAAGATTTGGGTTTACTTCTTGTTATCCTACTCTGAGTTGATTGGTAATAAATTAAATTCATTTCCCCAAGCCGAGCCCGTGTTGCCTGTGATGGTCACTGGTGAGGATCTCTCCCTGTCCTTACCTCAACCCACAAGTCTTCTGTTGTATTTTCTCTCCCTGCCCAGCTGAGAAAGGCAGTGACAGAGCAACTTTGGTGGGCACCTGGTGCCCTGCCAGGGTCAGCCCAGCACATTTACTTACAAGCACCAGTGAGGAACGTTTGGTGAATCTTTTTAACCCCTTCTGGCTGCATGCTGGGTGGCAGGGGGAGGGCACCCTGAGCACTTAACACTGCCTAGCTACTAGAGTAATAACTTCTAATAATTCATAATCGCATCTTCCAGCTTGTGTAGAAAGAAGCTTACCAGTGTTTCACAGCTCAGTGCAGCTACAGATGCAGACTGGGGAACTTTCTGCAGGTTAAACACACTTCAGAGGGAGCCGGTGCTGCTGCAGGATTAAGCCAGAGCTTTCTTCTGCAGCCATGAGTCAGTCGATGTGAGAGCACGATAGCACAGCACTCCTTGCCACTGCCCAGACATGCCAGAGCCAGCCTCTTTTGTTCTGTGCTTTGTTCACTGATGGGAAAGTAGTCACGATCTAGATGATTCCTCCGTTAGGACAGAGATTTAGAAGTCAAAGCTGCCTAGCTGCAGGCTGTTAGGCAAGTTTCGATGCAAGCCTCGCCACCACTTTCCACTGCATGTAGGTGCCACTTACAGGCTGCCAGAGCCAGTGAGGTGGACAAATCTCATTTGTCCATCAAATCTGCTGGTGTGAGAGTCTGTCACAGTTTCATAAGCAACAAAGGACAGCAGGTGAGTGAAGAATATCACATATATTAGCATCTGTGTTAGATATGAATTCAAGCAAGCTTTGTGCTTCCTCTAGTTTGGGCTTTTTACCCATCAGCTTCCTGACTGAAGAAAGCCTGGACTCTGTCCCTAAAGAAGATCCCCATCAGCTGGTCAGTGGGATAACAGGTTTTCTCCTCTGCAGATGCTTTTACCAGAGACTGATGTTTTGGCAGATCAACAGGCTGCTCTGAGCTCCTGTGGCTGTGCAGAGCATAGGTACCAAATCTCCCAGATCACCATGCCAGGGCACACAGCCTCCAAACTCTGCTGTCAGCTGGATAACAAGTAGCACATGACAGGTATAGATGTCTGTCTCTATAAATATATACATACCTATATTTGAATTTCTCCATTCTTCTGGTCTCAAAGCATAGCAAAAGACAGCATGAGAATCCTGTTCTGGGACAGGAAAGAGCCAGGTAGTCTCTTCCTACAGCACTGCAGCTGCCAGCTCTGATCCCCAGAGAATATACAAAGGCTTCCTACCAGCACAGCCACAGCAGCACCACTGCTACGACATGGAGCTTCACAAGAGCTCTCATCTGGAACTCATTACACTAATCACCACTTGCTCTCTAGAAAGCAGACTGGCTCCACTCACCCCTGCCCACCTCTGGCTTCAATCTACAGTCTGCTCCTCCAGTAATCCCTATATGTGCAAGGGGCTGGACTGGAGCTGCTGCCTGCCTCTGACCAGGATGTGTACAGCCACCAGCATTAGAAACTAATTAGCAAGAGCTTTCCTGTGTACAGCACAGGACAACCACGGCCTGCAGGGCCGCCCAGAAAGCATTCAGCACGCTCCCCTTCCAAGTGGAATGGAGTTCAAGTTTCCTTGCATTTAAAAGAGGCAATGAACTCCTCATCACGTGGCAGAGGCAGACAAAGAGCACCCCCAGTCTCCAGCTATGGTTTGTGTGTGCTCAGGTGATGGGGCCGGTGCACTCAGGAGTCGTTTTGTGAACTGGCTGGACTTTGCAGAAGGTTGGCTGACAGGAGTGTGTGCCTGGGACGGCCCACAGCCAAAAATCGAGACTGTCAGCCTTTGCTTCTATGACTGGCAATCAAGACATTGACATTACTGCACAGGCAGTGTAAAAAAGCTACATAGTGGAGTATGACAACACAGAGCCCTCATGCAAGGCAGGATACCCATGAGTATTTTAAGCTGGTTGCCAGGCAGTTTCCTATGTTGTATCAGCACCCCTGATTTAGTCAGGAGTTGTTCTGCAACAGCAATCCAGAAGAACTTTCACTTATTAGAAAAGCCTGAACACCAAGACACAAAATGAGTAGACATTAAAGAGAACTATGTTGCAAAAACATGGGCTATGGAGAAGATAGTTCTGTCAGAGAGCAGAGCAGCAAGACACAGAGGTGAAGCAGCAAGAGTCCTTCAACTGATAATAGCCCAAGGAGTTTCTAACTAGAAGCCTAGCAGGGAAAGCCATGACTTACAACACCTCCATGACTCAGTTGTTACTGCAGCTCCAGTGACTCAAGGGGAAGTTCTATTGCCAACTCCATCCAAATCCCACTAACACACTGCTTCCCATCCAGCAAAGCAAGCCTCACTGGTGAGACTGGTCCCAGCAGCAAGATACAAACATTACAGTCGAGCATGGCAAGGAGCCCAAGCTAACAGACTCCACTGGACCCGTGCCGGTTCCACAAGACCCAGAACGCCGACTGCAGCCAAGCACTGCTTGAGAAACACAGAGCTTGGGAAACCACCACATTAGCAGATGTTGCCCCACAAGAGTTGCTTGTAGGAGGTCCAAATGTTATCTCACCTTGAGGTGAGGCTTCGCAGAGCAGTAACTTTTCCATTAGCATCCCCACCACTGTCCCAAGGTTCCAGCCAGGCCAGATAAGGCTCATGGCTGCGGCACACCAGTAGCCAGCAGAGCAAGTGCAGCACACTTGTCAGCCCTAACTTAGACCTGTTAACCAAGCTGACACTCAGCACTCCAAAGGAGGTACCACATGCCTTCTGCATTTAAGAGTATCTTCTCAGCTCAAAAGTGAACCCATAAGAAACATCGGAAGTCCTTGCACTGTTGTTCAAAACAACTTCCCCACTGTAAATTCATTGCCTGTATCAAAGTCTAGGGAGTAACAAAAGCTCCTCATGTCCAATCCACAAATAAACAGAGTCTTTAAATATTACAACGCTCTGATGCCTACTCAACAGCTCATAACCATCTCCCCCAAATACAACCACTTATGTTTCTGCTCACTTCAGAATGCTAAAACAGGACCCAGTTCTAATCTCTAGTTTCTTCCACAGTCTTTAGCAGAGCAAGACTACAGTTACACTAGAACAGGAGAGAGCTGCTGTTCTAGCCAGCACCTGATGTTCCCCACTGCTTTGCTGCTTCTCTTGGCAGGAACAACTGTCCAGTCTGTTTGTTTACGGAGAGAGTTACCATAAATTTCCAAAGATAAAAAGTCCATTACTTTGAGCTAAATCACTCTCAGATAAAGGCATCAGAGTAAAGGTGTTGTGCTCCTCTTATGGGCAACTTGAGATCTCACCAATAAAGCCTTGACAAAGCAACTCACCTTGGAGTAGACGTGCAAGGGCTGGTCAGATAATCGTTCTCTTTGGCTCCACTGATTACATCGCCTTGACGCTAATGAGGGCTTAAGCACCCAGCACACAGACACCTACATTCAGGTGCTTCAGCATCAGCTGAACGCTGTCCTGAGGAACCAGTGCCATTTGAACATAGCAAGCCCATCAATCTTCAGCTGTCACGGAGTGCTGCCTTAGACGTCTTCTACTCTTTATTATCTCAAAGCTATTAGGATAAAAACACTAACGCTGCAATGCTGAAGCACTGCAATTTTATAATTGCCAGCACCTACTCAGGAAAAGGCCCTATCTTCTGTCTCCCATGAAGCTCCCTCCTCCCTGTAAGGAGGGCATAAAATCCCAGCTCCTCAGATGCCAGAAACAAGTGTGGAACGTCCCTCTCAGGGGTATTAGTACGGCTCTTGGACACAGGAATCACTCCAAACAAGGTTAGGACAAAGTGCTGGTATACAGGCCACCTGCAGACATCTGAGTACAGACAATGCAAAACACATACTTAAAATGGACTGATTCTGCTGCTAAAACAGCAGCCTACATTTCAGGTTTGTGCACTAACTTAATTTTAGAAGGCTTACAGATTTCTTGCACTTGCTGTAACTTGTCTCAGGTTGTTAGAGAGGATTGTTTGTTTCCAGAAATTTCAGAGTGCTGCCATTAAAAATGTTAGCTCTTCTCACCACTTGAAACTGAGAGAAACCTGGAACAAAGACTACAAAACTGCACCAGAGCCCCCTTACACCATAGAAATTCCACCTCATCTGCTGCTGCTCTACTCAGAGCTGACCAGACACAGTAGTCACCATTTCACTGAGGTGGTCACCAGCAAGTGACTGTTCAGATGGAGAAGCTCTGTTTACAGTGCTAGATGAATATTGTGACACTGCTCTGTGCATACTATAGAACTATTCTCATCCACTGCCTGCATGTTTAAAAAGCAAGCTGGACTACCCAATTTCTTCTAATTAGTTTACGTTCAGATAGGAATGACATCACCCTTGGAAAAAGGTTTGGCCTGCTCTGGTAAGCTTGTGTCAACCACCAGCATGCAGCTACAGCAGACGAAACACCCAGAACTCTCCTTCTCTCACCACCGGGGCTGGACTGCCCACTGCCCTCCTGCAGCAGGATGTGCATCTAGGCTCAGTTGGCTTCCTGGCAGTGTTATACCGTGTAAAAGTTTCCATTTTAGAGAATAACAAGGTTAAACTGTTAAAATGGTAAAATGTATCAGCCTTCTTATTTCAAGAAAGTCCATGTCCCCATCATAACAACACAGGGCAATTACCCTCATAAAGAGTGTTTTAAGCAATAAAGTGTCACCTTGAAGGAGACCAGGAACTTCCCCAATCATTCCTACAGGTAAGAGCACTCAGGAAGAAAACAACTATTGTTTGGCCATTTGTTTGCTCCTGTTTATTATTTCAGTGACAATATGCATGGATGAGCCAAGTTACACAGCAAGAGCCAAGGGCCTAGCCCCGTGCCAGCAGCAGTGGCACCCATCCCAACCATCAGACCACCAAGAACCCAACACAGCCCTGGCAATGCCCACAGCACTGCAGTCTGGCAGGTTCAAAGTACTGTGCAAGGTCACTCTGCTTCTGTGTCCAACACAAGAGGTTTTCAGCCACTCAATGCAAAATCATAATTATTCCAGATGGGTGGGAAAGGCAGATTAGCCCCTGTCACTGACATTCTGACATGGGGAAAAAAGCCATGTGATCGCCAGAAGGGAAACAGCCTCAGTGCTGAGTCACCCTGGAGAGCCCCGAGGACTTCTGCTCCTCCGTGTGCTCACCCTTGAAACCCCTCGATCTGCAGTGCCACCCAGGCCTGAGTGTCTCACAGGCACAGGAGAACTCCAGACAAGCATTTACTTCATGTCCTTATCATTTCTAGTAAGGAGTATTTACCACAGGGGAATTTTATCCAAATAGAGTGCAGAGGCTGCAAATTAACTGCAGTTTCCCCACTTCATTAAGCAGAAGCTTACTCAGAAGTTGAGAGCAGAGCCTTCCTCCCATGGAACAGTGCAGCCTACACTCACATGTTTGTAATTTTTAGCCATCTCATAACGACTCACTGCCATGTGGGCCAGGAGGGTCCACGTCCAGAACTACAGGCAAAGTTCACGGACAGAATGGTACAAAAAAACCAGGGTATTTCGAACAGCTCAGATCCCACTGTGCACTTTGTTCTGCCACTCCTTATCCAACTGGCGCTGCAGTTTACCCCTAAGCAAGTTTTAAATCAATCATTTCAGAAAGAAAAAAACCCACCAGTTTTACTTAGTTCGAGCAGGCAGGGCCATCAATCTCATGCTCCACTTTTTCCTCCTAACTTATCCAAAGGGGAGGACTCCACACCCCGTGCACACTCAGGTCTGGTGGGGGCCCACATGGGAAGCAAAGAAACGTGTCCTTCATCTTAGAAGAAAGGGATGGGACTGGGGCTTTGTGCCCCTCGAGGGCCGGCCACAAGACCTCCTGCCCCGCACCCTCCGACCGCACACGGGGCTCAAAGCCGCCCAGGCTGCCAGCACAGACCCGAAGCAGCGAGCACAGCACTTGGCGGGGCTGCGGAGCCAGGTTTCCGCGGAAAGGCGCTCGCAGGCGGGGCGGGAGCGGGAGCAGGAGCAGGAGCAGAGCCATCCCCTGTCCGCCGCTGACACCTGGCGGCTGTGCTGCTGCGGGAGCAGCGCGCCGCACGCTCGGGGCTGCCCCAGAGCTGCTCCCGGGACGGGCCTGGCTCCCGCGGGGTCACCACGCTCCGGGGTGCACCGGCACCGGCGCGGCCGTGCGCCCAGCCGGGCAGCACCGGGACCTTTGTTTCAGTGGCAGAAAGCAGAGTCCGGGTGTGCCCTGCACTGGGCTGGGGCTCTCAGGCACAAAGGTGGCGGGGAGCCACCGACCCGCATCCCCGGCGGCTGTGCCGGGGCACGGCAAGAGCGCCCCAGCTTCAGGAGTCACCCGTGACTTCGGCTACAGCC
>VWZV01010179.1:161505-240968 GCA_013397155.1 Irena cyanogastra
TCGGCTCGGCTCAGCCCGGCTCCCCAGCCCCAGCCCCAGCCCGGCCCGGCCCAGCCGGCACGCCCTGCCCCGCCGCCCGCCCCCGCTTCCTGCCGCCGCGGTACCTGCGCCGGTGCCCCCTCCCCGGCCGCTCTCCCCCGCTCCCGGCCGGTCCCCCGGCAGCCGCCGCTTCCCTTCCACTGCATTCCCAGATTTCCTCTTTGGCAGAGGCATTGCTCCCGCCGAGCTTCCTTCCCGCTCGCTAAAAATAATAATTCAAAATAATAATAATAATAATGCTACTGTTAAAAGCCCTCCCTTCCCGTTTCACTGTGGGAAAAGCCCGGGGGCGCTCGTCGGGCTCCCCCCGGCGCCGCTCCCGAGAGAGGGGAGGGAGCGCTCCCCTCCTAGCCCCCGGCCACCTCCAGCGGGGGCTTCTGCCCTAGAAAATGCGTGTTTAGGGAAGTGAGGTGTCTTCCCTCCTGCCCGCGGGTCCCCGGGGCCGGCCCTATAGCCTCTGCCCGTGCCTTCGTGCACACGTTTTTCTGCCGCTCGGAACAGGATTTCTGGGAGCGTGAAATGCTGCGAGACGTTTGCGGTAAAAAACGCCGCTTTGAAAGAAGCGCCCTCCTGCAACTCGCCCTTTTTTTTCTGGAGTTGAAAGCGACTTCAGTGCTGCTGTGACTTGGTCTTCGCACCCCACCGAGGATGGCAAAAATGAGGCAACAACCATCCAGCAAAAACACGCTGCAGGATGAATTGTATCACCCTTCCACAGGGTCAGGGCTGGAGTTCCTGTTCCAGTCCATTCATTTGTCTTGTTTTATTTTCTCTGCTTGTGCCAGCACATGTTGAAATGTTTGCTATAAACAATACAGCTGAATGTGTGTGCAAATGTTATTAAAAAAAAAAAAAAGAAGCAGATTTTAGGAATTTTTACAGCTGCTGGAAGCAGCACACACTGGCCACATGGCCGATGGGCACAGCATGGCCATGGCACAGCTGGATGGATGAGGGATGTGGTTAAGGCTGCAGCCATTGGGCCCTGCTGCCCTGGAGCTCGGGAGAGAGGTAACTGAAAAAGAGCCTTAACTGGTGTTTCTTGGTTGTTCTGGAGGCTCTCAGTGGGTGTTGGTCAATGTGTGCCAGACCCAGGATCCCTTCCCACAGCTGTGGCCCAAAGGCTTTATAGACCTAATTGGATATTCAATGTGGCTAAAACTGTTGAGATTTTATCATGTCTTTAATTACCTTGCTTTCTTTCTCTGTCTCTTACATTACTCATGCAGCTCCTACCAGTGCCTTTCTCTCACGTGTGCTGTGGCCACCACGTTCTTCCTGCCATGTCTTGAACCTGGTGCAACCAGAACATTGGACATGAGACTTTTGGGACAGGGCTTGGGTCAGAGGTGCTGGTGCTGGGGCCTGTAGAGCATGAGGCTGAAAACGTCACCCAGACTTGGTGGGCGGGTGGTGACATCCATCTGCATGGTCATTACCAGAATCAGGAAATGCGTGCTGGCCGCGGCCAGCCTTCTCAGCAGATTTTGGTGCAGCAGGGGTCAGTTTGGCCAAGGCTAGATCTGGTGGACCCTGGCAGCACAGCAGAGGGAGGGAACAGTTCCACAGCACTCCTGGGAGCAGTGGAAGCAACTCCTGGCACTGCTGGGGTTGAGTGGCGCATGGGTTTCATGCCAGCCTGGGGCTGTGTGTGTCTTCAATCAAATAGGGCTGTGGTGCTTCTTCTTGGATTGGCCAGAAAAGGTTTAGAGCTTGATTGGGATGTTCTGGTCGGGATCTGCAAATGGAGTGAGAGAAGAACAATGCAGCGTTGGAAGCCAAGTGTTTTCAGTGACATTCCCGTGCCCTCTGCTTGATCATTGAAGCATGTTAAGTATTGTGGTTTCAGTCAAAAGAACTCCATGCTAAAAAGCCAGATGAGACTTGTATGGAGAGGAGTTTCTTGGCAGCCCGGAGCTCAGGGGATCATAGGAGTTGGTTGCCTCTGCCCAGTACAGTGGAGCTGTGGGGATTTCCCAGAATTGGATCAAGGGCTTCCAGCAGTGTAGCCCAATTGAACTCAGTCTCCTTGGGGAAAAGGAGCTGGTTTGAACTGTGTGCTGCCATGGGAAGAGAGGAAACAAGCCACGGGAGGAATCCAGCTCACTGCTTCTGCTACCACCAGAGGCGAGCCAGAGCAGGGATGGCAACTGCTGCTTTTGGGCAACCACCACCCTTCTGCACTGGGTTCTGGAGCAGAAGCCATCGTCCCCTATGCCCGAAGAATGTGAGTATCACACAGCAGCAGGAGCTGCCTGGCTTTCCAGGTGTCAGACCCACCCAGAGTAGCGTGTGAGGATGTGCCACTGTCGCTCCTGTCCACACCTCGAAGCTGCCCGTCAGCAGTGCAGCCTGCAGAGCAGATGACTGATGGATGACTCCTGAAGCCTGGTGCCACGTGTCCTCAAATGGTTTATTAATGGTCTGTGACCAGGTGGGGTAGGGTTAGAAAAAGGGTTAGATTCTGCTTCGAGTTCCTTAACAGGGCTGGATTGTACCTGTGGCATCAAGCTGGAGAGACTCACACATCACATCTCAATGATTTCACCAGCAGACAAATTTGTTTAAGTATGCTACAGCCTGACATCTTGGGATGGAGAAGAGAAATATATTCCCTAACATACAGTGGGAGGTTAGAGTATGAGCAAATATTGAGATTGCTGTAAGTGTCCAGGCTGCCCACCTACTGGGGTTGACAGCTCACTGCTCACATATGCTATTTCTGGTTGACTTCCAAGGTGATGGTTGCCATGTTCTCTGTTGTTGCTTTTGTGATGGAGAAAAAACTCTGTTTTTTCCCCATGTGGTAGCTCAGTTGGCCAAAGGGGATTTGTAAGAACAGGAAATGCACAGCTCTCGTGTTTCACTTCTCAGGTATGACGTGTAGGCAAGGCTTTAGGTGAAACCCTGAATTTCTGTGGTGATTGCTGAACAGGGGAGAGAGGAAAGAGGGTGCCTCTGGACACATGGGGCAGTAACAGGGTGTTAAATATATTTAGTTAAATGCATTCAGATTCACTCTGCCCTAGAAACTTAGTGGAGTAAGGTGGGAGATGCACCCAAAAAAAAGGGATGGTATCTGGGAAGGGCAAAGTACTGCTGCTGACAGTCCCTTCGACACCAGGGACACCAGTTTTTCCCTGTCTGGTGCCTCAGAATGGTGAGCTGGCAACAAGAAGCTTTGATCAGTGAGCAAATACCTGCAGATGGAAGGGGAAGGATTGTCCTGACAGGAGTAGGTTAGGACAGTGTGGCTGGTGGCCTATTTGGAGACTGTGTAGACCAGGAAGATTTGCAAAGTTTCATTTGCTGCTGGCCTGGAGCTTCTCTTCTTCTTCCCCTTTCAAGTTCCTCAGGCCAGTGCCTCTATTATCCATGGCCCACACCACATCCTTCTCTTTCCAGCTCCATGCAGTAACAAAGGAGCAATCTGCCCAGTCATTAAACCAATACAAGCATTAAGAACCAGTCTGGAGAGGAAGCAAGCTGGATCTTCAGCCTCGGATAACCAAGAGCTTGTCTGCCAGCGTGCAACATTTGGTGTCCAGCCGTTGTGCTACTCATCTTCTGGGTCCCCTGACACAGGGGCCACTATTCACCACGTCCCCTACTCACCAGGCCATTTCTCTTTGTTCAGCCTGGTGGCACCAAATACACTTAACTCTTCCTAACTCCTTGCATGCCTTAGCAAATCCTGTGCATTTTGGTTTGGATGTCCTTTAGCACTGATGTAGAAATAATTGATTCTGACCCTTTCACTGCAGCTGTGACTTGCAGCAGGATCACCTGAACGCACCCAGTTTGCTTGTACAGTGATATCTGATTTTGCTTGTTCTGTCCAGCTGCCTTTGCAGTGAGTCAGACATCTCTGAGCAACTCCATCTGCCTCCTGGCTTTCACTCCCAGGAAGTGAGAGACCAAAGGAGACTCCCCTGTGGCCCACCCTAAGGTGTGGAGTGTGAAGCTAGCCTGAGGTGATGTCTGCTCTGATCTCCTTTCCTCTCCCCAGTGTAACGCTCTGATGGAAAGGCAGACCTTGCTTACTTGAACAAGAATAAATCTTCTTGCAAAAACTCAGAGGTTGGGGGTTTTTTTCTGCTTAAACAATGCAAAATGTAATGGTCCAAGTGTTAGGGTAGCTGTAGTGTTGGCTTTGTAGTTGCTAACTGAATCAACTTGGCTGCCTCTCCCAAGAGTTTGGTGACCTTTTTCTTCCTCCTCTATCCCCTTTCCCTTTGTTCTGCTAGTGAGAACTTCTGTGTGGACACTGAAAACTATATATAAATATGTCTGTGCCACTAACCAAATAATTCTTGACTTAATTAAGCAGAGCTTCCTTTGGCAGAAGCTCAGCTGGCAGTGGCATGCCACTTTTGTGATAGTTTTCATAAACAGCTGTAATAAAAGCAGCTGCAATAAAAGCAGCTGCATTGCTTTGATGCTGTGTGTGAGGGCCTGGTAGGATCCTGCATGCTCATTACAGAGAGCCTCAGAGCTGGATTTTGGGGGCTGGTGCAAGAAAACCTGTGGAGGGGTTTCCCATTAGCCTGAAGTCACACGGGTGTTGCCCACAAGAAAAGACTGACTCTCTCTCTCAGGCTGAGGACTTTTCCTGTAGTACTGGATGCTGCTTTCACTGTTCAACAATTTTCTCCCACCACTTTCAAAGGTTGTGGACTAGGCAGGTATTTCTGAAAGCACTCACCTGAATAACCACTTTTTTTGTTGTTCTTTCCCTTGCCCAGGGAGATGCTCTGCTGCCTTTCTGTGATGCTCTTACGTGGTCAGCTCAGGGCAGCTCACTCACAGTGACTCATGCTGCCTTGCAGTGCGTGGTCCCTCGACCTCCGTGACCCTAAATGATCTGAGCACAGAATGGGATTTGCCCTGGCACGGAAATGAGCATGGAGAGAAGGGTATCATGACTCCAGGGACATACAGGCAGGCGGTGCTGGGAGCTTTGGAGAAAAGGCAAGCAGGGTCAGAAGGACAGAGCTACCCTGCTTCCACAGCAGCCCCTGCTTGGTGCCTGCTGCCTTGCCCTCTGGCAGCTGCCCTGCTCCTCCAGGGGAGGTATCCATTGATCCTGTGGTCCCCCTGGGAACAGGAGCTTTCTTCAGTGCCTTCAGTGGGGAAGTGCTGAGAAGAAGTTTTGCAGATTGCCTGAGCTGCAAACCCTCTGACCATGAGAGAAGTTGGACCCTGCACAGCTGCCTGCCACCCTGCAAAATAGGAACTGTGAGACTTGGTGCTTTTATAGTACCTCAGTAAGTGATAAGACAATAAAATATGTGTATTTTTAATCCTACAGCTGGCTCTGGCAGTGTCACAGAGACACATTATTTGCCTGGGAGAGATGGGGACTCCAGATCAAATGAGGTATAATCTCTTTTCAAAGGCCTCCTGTATGTTCTCTGTATTCCTTTATTGTCCTGATTTGTGATAGAGGCTTATGCTCTATCTTATGATAGGTTATGCTTGACTAACTTGGACAAAAAGTTCTCTTATTCAAGTCCTCCTTGTGAAATGTGGTCCCTGCTCCTCTCTGGCCATACCTGTAAACAACATACCCTTGAAATTAGCTATCAGTTTCTGCACAAACTAGAGCTGTACTGCTGGTTTAGAAGTTCCAGTTGAAGGGGAAAATGGAAGTGTTTTAACCAAAATACAGAAGTGTTCGGTCCACATGAAACATGTTGACTCTAAGTTTCAAGACTGTCACCTTTAAACAGCCAAGTGTCTTGAGTTAGGTGTTTCTGCTACATGGAGAATTTGAGTAAGCATGTCTAACTCCAGGAATTCTGCCAAAGCAGGTTTAATACTCCCACGTATGCAAAAAAGCTGGTCTTGGGAGAAGCAGATGCTGCAGCAGAGCAGTTATGAGAGCAGGGCTAGGCTGCATCAGAGATTTTAGTTCCCTTTCAGTTACAGCTGATTAGAACAGATATTTGGAACATTGTAAAAAATACTCTTGCTTTTTTATGTATTCATCAAGCTGAGGTGATCTGGACCCCAGACTGGCTGAGGGCCTTTGAGGAATGATGGCTGTGGGGCCAGCCACAGGTTTTACCATTTCCTCTTGCTACCAATCGTGACTATGCCGTGAAATTGATACGATGTAACATACAGGTTTTCTTCCTGATTAACCAAACGATGCATCTTGCTGCAATTATCATCCTTCATTTAGCGTTTCCAGGGCACTCACCCCCTCCCGCAGCCACTGGCTGTCTGAGGGCTGGTGCAGTCACTCCTGGCAGAACCCTCCGGGTGGTGCAAGTGCCTCCCGGCCCTGGCTGTCAGAGCATTGATTCAGCCCCATCCCACCCATCCTGTCTCATCCCTCTCCCTGGCCCTTCTCCTGCACTCATCAGGGGAACGCCTTTCCCGGCTCCTGGGGGTGGGGATGCCCCTACCCCGGGCAGATCGGTGCTGGTGCCAGGCCAGCAGAGACCAAGCTGTGCTCCAGTGTCTGCTGTCAGCGCTGTCCTGGTGCTGAGCCCCCTCCATGGAGCACCTGCCCCGGCGGGAGGCAGGCACAGGGCACAGGAGCAGGGCAGGGGCACGGCAGGGCACGGACACGGGTGAGGAGCTGGAGGGAAGGAGGGCAGCAAGGGCTGTAACCCTGGCCGGGCACTGGGGGGTTCCTGCACTGCTGACCCACATGTCTGTGGGGAAGAGAAAGCTGTGGGTTTGCCAGGGGTTCCAGCTTAGTGTGGCATGTGTGCCTGATGCCTGCTCCACTCTGACAGCACTGACTTTGGCAGGGTGAACACAGATATTTTAATTGCTTCACATTTTATGCTCTTTTGTTTCCTTTTAGTTTGATTTCTTTTTAGGTGACTGTGAAATAAGCTATTCTTCACAGGAGGCCTGGAACGAAGGTTTTGCAATGCATGAAGTGTCTTTCTACTATTATTACTATGTTATGTACTTTTTAAAAGCACTATTTGGTTTTCAAGGTGCTCCTTTTGGCTTCCCCTCCCCTTCTCCCATTATTTGTAATGCAAAAGGTCCTTATGGTTGTTTATTGCACTGTGGTTACAGCAGTTTTGTGTGTATAGATGTAGATGCTTTACTTTGCCACCTCTCATCCCATTCCATTCTTCAGTGTAAGGCTGTTCTCACTCCCACCCCCAACAAACCCTCTGGGCCTAGTCCTGCCTTCTCTCCCTTCTCTTCCTTCTCTTCCTTCCCCTTCTAACCATTGATTTATAAAATGTTGCTTACTGTTCCTGGTACGTGCTAGGTGCAGAGAACAACTGTGTATATTCAGGTGTCCAGTGATGTTCTGCTGGAATAGGTTTGCCCGAGGCAAGCTCCTAGGGAATGTTTTCCTACCCTGCCCAGGTGTCTTGGATGCTCAAGGGTCCCTCCAATGGCACCAGATCCCTAAGTATACAACAGGATCTGTTCCCAGTGTATGGGTCTGCCTGGAAGCATCCACGTTCAAACAGATTTGGTTTTAAACTGGGATGGTGTTTCCTCCATAGCCTCACTGGTGGGGTGTAGCTGCATGGCCCTTGTGGGGGTATCCCTTCTCCAAGTGGCCAATGGGGCCGTGCAGCACTTCACAGAAATGTGGGGTGGGTCACCTTGAATACCCTGATCAGACCTCTGGACTTTTGGTTCCCTGCATGTGGAGGGAGTGGCACATGGGGAAGGGCTGCATTGATAGACCCTGTCCCAGCAGGATGTGGACTTGGATGACTCCCAAACTGGGATGAATAATCAAACTCTTAGTTCTCATGAGACACATGATGTTTCAAGGAAACAGGAGATGTCATGTGAATTTTGGAGTACTTAAGATGTGAGTTTTCATACAAAAAGGCTTTTTAAGAGCCAAATGGCCCACCTGAAAGAGATCAGTGTATAGCTTGGATCTCTGATGGGGTTGAACTCTGCTGCATTCATCCCATCCCTCCATGCAAGGGGCTGGAATTGACTCTGTGATTTGCACCGAGTTTGCCCATCCTCAGCTCCTCAGCCCAACTTCAGCCCTCTGATTCTTGCTTATTGAGCGATTGCTCTGGTTGTTGTGGTAGCCTCTGGATACAATTCACACACAGGTGAGGAGCAAGGAACAGCATCTAGGCAGACCCACCAAAACTGAGCCCAGGCAATGGGGCTGAATCAGTCTCCAAGATCCAGCCTGTATGAACAGATGGCCTCCCAAACCTCTCCTCCTGAACTGATCCTGTGCAGGGAGGAATGGAAATACTTTCTGATGCTGTGTTTCAGCTGTCCTAGAGAAAGGGATTATACAGGGGAGGAAAGAGAGGTCTTCATTCCCACCAGGGAACCTCTAATTTTTGATCCTCCAGTTTAGACAAGGGTGCCTATATCTGGGAGAAGAGAATATAGCTGTGAAATGTGCTGTCATCATCTCCCTTGCTAGCCAGGCTGGCTAGTGCTTTCTGCCACCACCTGTGTGTGTTCCCTTGCTGTTACACTTCCCTTCTTAGTTCCCATTAGCCCTCAGTAAGCAGTTGTATGTCTTTGGGGATCTTTACTTTGGGACCTGACACCTGCAACTGTTCTGCTTCCCCAACACTGAGGAAAGCCCTTTGACAGGAGCAGACAGTGGCCTTGCAGCCTGAGAAGGCACAGCCACCATCACCTGTGAGGACAGGGACCTCAGCAGGCTTGGCCAATTCCTCCCCAGTCCCCAGGAGTGACATTGCTCTGTGCAGCCAGGTACTGGGGCAGCTCTGTGCTGCTGTGGGTACGATCTGCAGCCAGCACTCGGAGTGAGTGTGTGAAACTGCAGCGTGTGAACCTGCCCTGTGATCAGCAGACAAGCAGGCAGCCTTCCCCACAGCCTCCACCACCTGAGCACTGGGGAAGGGCTGCCTCGCTCCCCGAGGCTGGGCTGGGAAAGGATCCAGCAGCCAGGCTGAGGAAGGGCTGTGGGGCTGTGCAGCTGCCAGGAAATCTGAACCCTCCAGGCAGGTCTGAAGCTCAAACGAAGCTCATTAGGGCTCAGCTATGTAAGGGGTTTCTTTCTGCCTGATGTTCTTGTACACCAGCTGTGTCACCGGCAGTGTGCCCCAGCTCTTGTTTGCAGATCTGGGGAGTTTAGGGTTGGGTAGGCACTGTGCAAGCAGAAGAGGAAGAGACAGAAGGCCTCCTGTGCCCAGAGTACTGATGCTGGTGAGAAGGTGAACATTTTATTCCAATGTTTGTTCTTATTAATGAAAGGAAGAGGGTCTTTAGAATAGGTCTTCCTGCATGTCAGCTGCTTTTTATAAAGCCTCTGGGAAGTTTCCAGTCTGATAATGATGGGGGAATGTGGCTCCCGAGATATATTTTGCATTAGGTGAGTCTGGGAGAATCGAGGTGGAGACAAGGATCTCAGGTGCAGAACTTCCAACTCCCACCTGCGTGCTTTAGGAGTCATGCTCCATCTTGTGCTCTTTGTGATGCAATGAATGGTTCAAGCTGTGCTAAAAGCCCAGCCCAAATTCGGGAGTAGAAAGTAAACCCGCCCAGCTCCTTGTGGTAAGGAAAATGCCTGTGAAATGAGGGAGGTGGATTCAAAACCCTGAGGCTGGTAATGGAAACTAATTCAAGCATCTCGTTTGCTGGGCAAGTTCCCTAACCACAGAGCAAGCCTGCAGAGGGAGCAGGCTCCGTCCAACACAGGAAACGCTCATGCACCACCTCACTGAGGAGCACCGGCAGCTCAGTTAAATCCCTAAGCTCGGTCTTTCCTACCCCTCCCTGTGTCGATGCAGGGTTGTCACGCCCCCACCTCACAGCCTCTGTGTTCTGACACTTAACCTATGATGGTGGGATCTGGTTCATTCTCCTGGCTAAAGCAGTTACCTCCTTTCCTGCACCAGCTCAGGAAGGCCCATGTCCTGTATCAGCTCTGGAGTACTATCAACACTGGATGGACAGACATCCTTCCATCCTTTCCATGTGTGACTCTTTCTGTGACAACAGTGCTGGCTCTTAACCCCTTCTGACAATGGAGTCAGGGAGGCCTGGGGTGCTCTGCCACACAGGAGAGCAAACACCCCAGGCTCACTCTGCAGCATCTCTCAGATTGTCTCTTCCTGGGTGGCAGGATCTACACTTGCCAAGCTCTCCCACATCTCCCTAGCCCAACATCAGGAACCAAGCAGAGCCCCGAGAGGGATATATCCCTGACAGGAACCAAGCTTCCTCATTCGTAAGCCAAGAGGTGCTTGAATCAGCATCCTTTGGGCACAGATAGTGCCTGTGTGTCTGAAATTGTTTGGGCTGAGTAAAGCACTGCCTGTAGCTCATCACATCAGTGCTGCCCACACACTGAGACTTCAGGTGGTACTGGCAGCTTGGTATGACGTGAACCGCGGTGTTAACAAACCAACAGCCACTGCTGCCCTGCCATGGGCTGTGACAGCTCAGATCAGACAGCTCATGGTGTTCCCCTTTCCTTCCTCAAGCAGCAACAGAGAACTGTGTCACCATGAGGGCAGATCTGCCACTCTTAGGACAGATGCTCCAGGCATTGCTCCATGCAGGATTCCCCACCGGAGCACTGCGACCACCCTGACTGCAGGGCCAATGTGCTGCCCTGAGCTTCCCCCCCAGGTGCATCACTTACATGCAATCTGCAGTTTCAATGACCAGTTGCTAGATATTAAAATGCTTTTGCATTCTCTTAGCTTCCCTGAATGACAGGTGGCAGTTGTTGTCACACCACTGTTCACCCACTTTCCAAGTTACTGGAATGCTGAGCATCAAACATTCTCATGGAGCCCAACCTCACTGCTGTGCTGAGCCACAAGCATCTCTTCAAATGCATGTTCCTCAGAGAAGAGAGAACAGTGATTAAATTGGTTTCAGAATTTGCATCAGCACTTTAAAACATCTAAGCATTATGACCCCAAAACCTCGATTTTCTCCGTGCTCTGATGGAAAAGCCAGGGATGGAGGGATAGGCATTAGGACTGTTCTGTCCACAGGGGCCTCTTAGGTGAGTTATTTCCCACCAGGCTCATTTCCTGTGCTGTCAGTCCAATTCACTCCACACCTTCAGCTAAAAATGGTCTTTTGAAAAAATTCCTGGGCAGTAACAGAAATGAGTGTGGATCTGGGATGCCACAGAGAGCTAACAATTTCTTCTCTCATTTGAAAGCTAACCCTCTCAAATGCTCCAGAACTCATCCTGGATCCAGAGATGTACAAAGAAACTGTCACCAGGCTGTCACTGTAGGCTTAACTAGTCATCAGTAAAGACGTTGTACAAAACAGGAAGGTTTAGCTGCTCAAAACTGCCCTCTGAAAACTTAATGAGCTAATCCAGGCTTCTTCAATAATTGCCCAATTCCCACCAGAACAAGTGAGCGAGCACCTTCCCAAAGCTGAGCTCCACAGACACAGGTAAGTCACATAACTGAGAATATGGCTGGTTTCCTACAGGAAAAACGCAAGACCAGATATATTTCACACAGTGTTATTCACACATTTTCATTTGGATTTTTACAGTATATACATGTGAACATTACATTATTCAATACGAGCCACCTGGAGTCAAACCTAAGCAAACTGGTCCGTAAACAATCTATATCAAAAAGCAATACTTGAGCAAAAAGTCTAGTGGTTCTACCCAAACCCTAAAATAGTTGAAAGGAAATCCAGTGATTTTCATGTTCCTGGATAGAATTTGTGCACAAATGACCTCAAGAGAGCAAGTGGAAGATTATACTCAAGATATTGAAAGCACCAAGGATGACAGGTACAGGACTGTTTAAATCCAACCATGGCATGAGTGCTGCAGGGACAAAGTACAGGGACATTACCAGGTTCTGCCTGGACATCCCCAAAAGCCTGACATACTGTCTTACATGTTGAAGGAGTGTCGGCTCTGTGGATTATAACGCATGGCACAGGTACACAGGGCAAAGATAGTCACTGAGCAGAATTGATGTGTCCAAGGAAGTGGCTCAGAAGTCATCTTTTGGGTGACTACAGGAAAGCTCTGGCTCCAATGACAGGGCTGGTACCTCTGGGGAGGAATTTTGCCATGCAAAAACTACTTGGCAATTAATTAGAATTGTGCTTACTCAAAATAACGAGGCCTACTACTTCACTTCATGCAGGCACTGGAAGTAGGCCAGAAGAAACTTTGCCATTTGCCTATTAAGGAGTTATCACTGCCATTAGAAACGCAGCGCCTCAGGTGTCTGCTATAGTAACAGTTACGTAACCCTGGTATCAACAGTAACATGACAGAATTCCTCATACAAGTTCATACCACTACTGTTTTCTCTCTCATGATCACAACCCTACCAAAACAGCCTTTTATTTGATCAATGCTCAAGATGGTGTTTCCAAACTACCGCGTTGATCAAAACTTTAGGTTAAGCCATCCAAATGAACATTTTACACAAAATACTTACTTCAACAACATACAAAGCACTTTCTTTATCTTTCAAAAACTGAATATACAAAGTAAGCTTTTTCCAAAATATTTCCATAGGCAAAGGATTAAAAAGGATTTTAATTATACACATATGGTCACAATTCTGCCTTAAAAAGATCATTGGGAAATGTACATAAGGCCGCTTGTATATGTACATCATCTTTATGTTACTGTTACAATGTCATATGTCCAGAGAAAAAAATCGACAGTATCATACATATTTGCTTTACGCTGCGAGGCTATTCAAAAATACAGTACTCTTCTGTACAAAAAATTCATGCCACATTTATTAAGATGGAAGAAGCATTGGTTTCTGTAATAACCAAGTATTTCAGTCCACTTCTAACTATGCTTATTTATCCTGATTTAAAATTTGAACAGATTGATTTCCCAAAGTGTCCATATGAACAGATTCAACAGCTATGTTATAAACAAAACATAATGTTTCTCACAATAGATAAAAAGAAAGCTGGTTCATATTTTTGAAACCATATAAAGATAGAATTTTAAAAAAATCACTCTTGATTTGCTGAAATAAATTTACATTATACAACACTATATGCCAGGGGGAAAGAAGGGAATGAGGATATGAATATACACTAAAATGCAAATTTTTGTCCCAAAAAGGAGTAAAACAAATTACATTTACAGCATGAAGGTTTACAAATGTACATCTGTACAACCAAGGTAAGCATCACTACTAAATTAGCAAGGCTTTGTAATAAACATCGAAACGAGAGATTTGTTTTCAAACTGTAAACTTACACCTATTAACTACACGTATACAATGCATATATTTATAGGAAGCAAAAAGCTATCTGAATATTTAATCAGTCATGCTTAAATGTTGAGCTATCAAGTTTACTTTTCAGTGGCCCCTTCTCTTTATCATTACCTATATTTCACATCTACAGTGAGAAAGCAAAATAAATGCTCAACACTTTCAAATCCTTACAATTCTATATGCAAAATAAAAAAATACATATCTCTACTCTTCCTGCGTTGTAAAACTGACTGTAAAGTTAATACAGGGTTCACTCCTTTTCCAACAGAGTACTTTGCTGAATGGAAGCACTGCCATCATTTTAATCCCTCTACCTTGTACAACAATTAAATATATAAGTATATACAGCACTTTATTTTTAACACATCGCTAGAGAAAACCTTAGGGCATGATTTAAAAAAAAACCTGTATCCACAGCAAGTGCCAAAAACTAGTCTTTTAAAGTTTCCATAGTTTTGTACTTCCCTACTTGAATTTGCTGTGCCCTGTTTGTTATTTGGATAAGATGTTGTGAACCACCAAAATACAACTTAACTTTTCAACATGTTAAATAATGTTTATGAAGCTGATCAATTTTAATCTGGTATAAAAGACTTCACACAAAAGGGAAAAATAAGGATTAATTCTATATACAACTCTATAAACCTGTTGTGCTATGATGCTGGGTAGACCTACCAGATTGCAAGCCAGTGTATTAAAAGAATACTGTACTTTTTCCCTTTAAAAACTATTTCAGTGACTTTACAAGGTAAAAATTTACAAAATATGTGACAGCTATTTTGATACAATTACATCATATACAGGCATTCTGTGCTTTGCCAGCCATCCAATCTGATAGGTCTCCGGATCAGGGCTGGAGATTTTTTTTTTTTTTTAAACAATTCACTCCCCAAAAATATACACAAGAATAAAAATTTTACAAATGGATGAACAAAGTCAATAAATAGATTTAAAAAAATCAGAACATTTAGAGTTAAGTTGTAGGTTTTGATAATTCACAATTTAATTTTTCTTCCATTTCTCTGTCTTTTACAGCATCCCATTTGGTGGTCCACCAATTGGCCCCAGATCAGCACTGTTCTTCAGGTAATACTTTTCCAGCTTGGCCAGAATGTGTTTGCCATAGGTGTATTTACGCAGAGTCGTGATGTGGGGTCGAATCTGTAATAAGAAACACGTTTGGCTTTTTTTAACATCCACACTTCTAAGCAGAGGTGACTACACTTTGAAAAAATTATGCAAAAAGATGCCAGAAGCCTGTATTTCAAAGTGCTGGAAGTTTCTGCGAAGATGTAGAACTGGTGATTTTGACTCATCAAATAACTGATGTTCCTGTTGCAGGAAAAGAGAGGCAGTACTTTGTGGGAGAGCCCTGCTGGTGACCAGGGGAAGCAGAACTCCTGCAAGAATATCCTGGGCCCTGTGTTAAATAGCCTTCAGCCATTACAGCAACAGCACATTTCTCCATGTCTGGATATTCTTAAGTAGAAATGTGCCTGTATGCTAGGAAGTGTGGCTATCTCTTTTGAGGAAACTGCAGAGTGGATTTATACTCACAACCAGGAAATAAAAACAGAAACCAGTATTTCTTCTGTTATATTAACAGTGATGACAGATACTACATTTTCCTGTCAGAAGTATTTTCACATATAAGTTGGCACAAAGACAAGAGATGAAATCCAGCTATTGAAACTTTTCTTTTTTAGCTCAGTGCTCAGAGACCTGAATGTTTTCTGCTTTACCAAGCTCCACTGCAAGCCCCGGTTATACATCAAGTTCGAGATTACAGAAGCGTTGAGTTTTACATCTGCAGGGAAAGGTGCTCTGGCAGGAAAGCTCGCACAGACACACTGCTGAATCTCTACACGCACGCGCACACATACCTTGTGCATTATGATCTTCCTCTGGGCGGGCTCGGCCATGTCGATCATCTTCTGCACGACGTAGTTGGCGTACTGGTCCTTCATCATGGTGTATAAGGCACTGTGAGGGCCGTCGTTCTGGCAGCACACCTCGTCGATCAGCAGGGCTCGCTCCGCACGGGACGCGTGCGTCACGCATTTTTCTACCACGTTGCTGAAAAATAAGGCAAGTCCATGATGGGACTGGAGGTGTAAGATTCTTTCAGGTAACAACTACCGATTTCACTGGAAGTTTATCAGTTCTTCAGGGTCCTTAACGCCAGTAAAAAGCATATTGCGAATGCATCAGTTCCTCATTTCCAAATCTCCAGTCTAATAACTGAGGAAGTTAGTCACCACATCACTATTAGAGAAGTTAGTCACCACATCACCCATAAGAAAAGTTTATTTTCTGATTATTTTGTAGGAGAGACTTTTCCACTGAATCTACATAGGTATACTGGACTTCAGGCTGCAGATGTGTTCTAGCACATCTATTTTGGATGTGGGCCCTTTGAAGACACAACAGAGAAAGCCAGGTATGAAGATTCTGCTTTTTGAATAAATGCCCTTTCCAAGAGCATGCCTGCATCAGAGATTGTATCAAATATTCTTTTGTAGAGCAAGTCTCTGACCTTCCAGTTTATTTCAGAAGCTGGAAAGGCCATAAAAGCTTGTAACATAGCAAAATGATCCCAGTCCTAAATTTGTGCTTCAGAAATTAAGCAAGTTAGAGGGTTATGAAGTGTTCTATTTAGGCAAAGAAAAATAAAATCCAAATAAACTAGTTTACTAGCAATTTTTAAAACAAATTCCCACATGAAGTCACAGTGCCTTTCTACGTCATTTTGATGACAAGGTTAGTCTCACTAAATCACCTAGAATAATTATGAGGTGTATTTTTCCTTCACAAAAAGCACATAATCCATATTTCAGCAAAAAGCAAGACAGGAGGAGTTTTAAGTTCGAATTTCAGAATAGTTCAGGCCTCCTACAGCAGTCTTTCAGACTTTCTAAGGCAGAAAATCCTCGTCATTCTGAACTACCACTTTTTAAAGCTAGCTTTATTATACTTGCAAATTGCTAGGCTGGATTGAGAGTAAGCAAATCCCAGCTTATCATCATCAGCACATCACTAAAATTCCAGCAGAGCTTTTCACCTGGCTCTGGGCATCCTTACATGAAAACCTGGAACCTGTTCCCTGCACTTGTGAACAAAAGCCATTCCATAAACCCACAGAACCTCTTTTGTTTTGCTACAGAACATTGCCTCTTCCCTTCCCCAAACCTAGTATAAAAATATCACTACCATTCATCTCTATAGAAATATGAAATTTCAGGAGGCAAGATTAAAAAAAAAACAATTATCATATCCCTTTTGTAACACAAGAAATAAATCCAATATTACAACTTTACAAGGCTAAATTATCTTTAATATATGAAAGTTGTGCAATACCTGGCAAATTTGTGCTGACTCAGAGCTAGAACTTTTCCTCGTATTTCTGAAACAATTTTGCTTTTGTCTTCAGGACGACCATGCTCCAGTACATGTTGAATAACGTAATTTCCATACTGATCCTGAAAATAAGATGACTTCAACTTTCTTTCGTGTTCATACAAAGTAATAAATACTGGCAGCTTTTGTACATGAGCATAAAGTATGAAATTACTATTTGCATGGATATAAGGAAAATACAATAACATCAACATTAGAGAAGTGATGCAAGAAATATTTCATCAAGAATTACTTAATGAACCACAAATATTACATGAAAAATATAAATAATCTGTAAAACCAGTGTTTTGCTAGAGTATCTTTTATTCTCTTAAAGAAGTCCTCAAATTTAAGATCATATTTTTTAACAGCTGTAATATTCCCCTGAACACCAAGCTACAGTCAAAAGTGTAAGAAAAACGCTTTTTATATCTTCTTTGCCTCCCAACTTCCAAATTCATTTTCATTAAAACTATGGAAGGAAAGAAAAACAAAAAAATCCATGTCTGCAAAACTAAAAAGAGGCAAATGCATTTAAACTAGGATACAGGAGTAAATTATGGTAACAAAAAAGTCCGAAGTGCATTAAACATGAGCCTACATGCACTAACCTGCACTAGCTGTTCTGTGTGTTGATGCAGTTCTTCTAAGATCGGCAAAGTCTGCTCAGCAGTGCAGTGCTCCAGAATACGCTGAATTACTCTACAACCATATGGATGAGTTGAAAGTACAAATACCTTGAAAACAGGATTGCAAACTTAAGTTAAACAACCGAATCTCACATCTATTGCAATATTGCTGCATTCAAAATGGAACTGAACATACCAACTACTATTAAAAAAAGTTTTGTCTGCCAAGACCAGAATTCCATGTCCAGCAAAAGTCAGGAGAAGATGAAAAAGCAGGTTTTTGTGTGTCAAGGACTCCAGAAAACATACAACTAAGAACCCAAGTGTTCATTACAATGTTTCTAGCTTACACAGCTGCAAAGGAAAGCCAGGAAATATGATCCTTAGGTAATTGCTGTTCAACTTTCAAGCTTTCCTTTTTACTTTCTTTTCAATTTTTAAGACTTTGACAGTTATAAAAGGAATTCAATAATAGTGGCTGATTTTCACCAATTTCATATTCCAGTATACACAATAGGCTCCCAGTTACAGATACAAAGTTTGTAAGTATCTACTCAAAACATACAACTGAATCTTGCTTATTCCTTCTGCTTGCTTCTCCTGAAGCTGTATTTGTGGTTTGGGGATTAATTCCAAAAATTTCAGTGTTGGTCAGGACCGAACACAGAATCTTGTATGATTAGGCATCAACTCAAATGATGCAGACAGGAGAAAATGGTAAGTAATGTCACGAAAGTGTGTCATTTTTCATTTGCCATTTCATGTCAGCTACTGTTTTCTATATATAATTGCTTGATGCTTAGGATGGATGTTCAGTACATAAACTCACACTTTAGTCAAGGGGCTCTATTCACAGTTTAAAAAATGCATCTCGTGTACCTCATACACACTTTTTGGTGTAAAAAGACTGAACTCTAGAAAGCTTGGTATGCAATTTAGTACTACGTACAGCAATAATTCAGGTACTGCTGCTGTGTAAAATGAGAAAGATATTGTAGATTTTATTAGGAAATACATTTGGCCATCCATTAAAGTAAAATTTAGTTACATAGCCAAGTTAGTAAGATTTTTACAATTCTTCTCAAGACTATAAAAGCACACACTTGTCTCAGAGGATCAAAATGTTATTTAGCTGCAGCACATTCACTAGCCTGCAGCACAATAGTAATCTTACAGTAATAACGCTTTTTGGAAATGAAACAAAAACCCCAATCTGAAGTAAACAAATATGATGCCCCCTTCACACTAGTCCATATGTAGGGAATGTAGATTAGTGAATTTCATCACTGCAGTTCCCTAAGCACTGACATTCATTGGGAAACACTGAAAGACACATGTGCAACACAAGCAACAGGAGAGGAAAATGTAATTTTTAATGAAAATGTATAGCAGAGAGAACATACATTATTATTATATAAAAAATGGCTCTGCCAGGAGTTGTGAAGGAAATGTGAAATGGTGTTATCACAAAACATAAAGCCTGGGCATGCAAAGTCCCTTGTATGTATTTATATTACATAAATATTTATTATTATTTATAATACATACAAACATGTCTTTCTAGAGCCTTCTCTCCAACAAATTCATCTTTTTACAGCGTATTAACTGTCTCTCCAACAGCTTTTTCGATGTCATCATTCCCTCTTTCATTCTATTTAAAATAAGCTGAGTGCAAAGTAGTAAATGCTATCTTGTACATGCCAATGATGGATAAAGACCTGAGTATCTTTTTCTGTGAAATCTAAGCAACCTGCAAAGAGGAAATGAACCACTGACACTACCTGTCCTTTGAATGCATCAATGATGAACTGGAGCGACTGGGGCTGAACACACTCAATGCATTTTTGTACAACGTGGTTTCCATTTTGATCCTTCACACATTTGAGAACATGGCCATCCAGCTCTTTCACCATTTCATTCTGGAAAAACAAAGATTATCCTTGTCTTTATGATGGTATTTCCCCCGCTCCACCCCTTAAATGGAGAAAAATTTCATTTCCTCCTGACTCCAACCTTCATAGTCACTGCGTACCCCAGTACTTTCATTTAAACAACTATTTTAGCCCCTAGGATATTTCATAATGAAGAGAATACTCAATGATTCAATCAAGTAAAAAGAGGGACACTATAAAAATAAATAAATAAAATTAAAAAAGCATTGCTCTAACTTACAATTACCTGCTGGTCAGGTGAGATTGACTCGAGTGCTTTCTGGATGACACGACAGCCGTACATCTGGAGGGCCAATGGCAGAACATGACCACGGATACGTGTTGCTAGGGCTAACTTTTGATCCAGACTTCCAAACTAAAAGAAAATAAATATGCTGTTAACAAATGAAGACATATTGCAGCATGCTGGAATTTACATGTCAAGAGAAAGTATTTTCAAGAGGTATATGACTGCAATATTTGAATCATTTTTCATTTTTTATTTTGGTGGGGATATTTACCAGAAGCTTTTCTTTTGTAAATGCAACATTTTGTAATATTCCACATCCAGTTCACATACCTGCTATCAAATGCATGACCTTGAAAGACAACAGAAGAAATCGATATAGTTTATATTTGTCTGTCTGTATGAATATTTAAGTGCAATAAACCATTTTTTCAAATAAATTATACTGGCAAATTGATCACAGGTCACTATTACATATGAATCCAAATCAGATTTTCTATCTCAAAACTTGTATAGTGTATCTCCCATCTTGTAAGAGAGGACACAGAAGTGACCAGCTAGACAACCAGCTGGTGGCACAGCAATATTCCTGCAGCACTGCTGAGAATTGTCAAACTCCACACCTGCAGTCAACTCTGAACAAAGCTTGACCAACAACTTCACCTGCCTACCTATACAGTAAAGTGAGGTCCCCTATTACATGTAAGGCCACATCCACTTTTTTTCTTAAGAAGTGTTCTGCAGAATTAAGATGAAAACACTCAGCTAACAATGTTTAACTTGTATTCATTCAACTTAACATTATGGAAAAAATAGCAAATGATGACCCTTAAGCAAAATTAAGATCTTGTATATCATATGTCAGTGACACTTTACAGAAGATATTTTGATTGGTTAATTAAAAAAGTAAAAAAGCGAGCACATTATTTTATAGATTATTAAAAATTGCATTCTTGTTTACAGCAAGAATCTTATTTCTTACTGGACATTTTCCAGTGTCACCTTCTCTCCACCACTTTTCGATACAGCCCTTGATTTAAAGTACACTATACAAGATACCTTTCCTATCTAAAACTTTTCCCAGGACACAGGTATTACTTTTTTCTTCTCTCTGCAAGCTAAATCTTGTAACTCTTTGATAAAGCCTTTTTTTTTAACACATCGTTTTTACGAGAAGACAAATCTGTTTTAAATACTAACTGTAGTAATATTACATGTATCTTATGATAGATACCTCTTACTCAAAAGTCTTCTGCCTCTATACATTTTAAGGGAGTTTCCTCATACACAGGACTGGATGAAGTTCACACAGCTGTTTGAGTGCAAGTGCATTTTCCAGACCCATTCTGTACCATGATGCAGTAACCGATAAAAAGCATTTTTCAAATATTTATGTTCCCTTTCATCTGCTGAAAGTCTCTCTAAGTTCAGCTCAGAGGTTTCCGAAGCCTCAACGTGCAGCCTGTGCATTCCATGCACCACCAGTGTAAGGAGAAACCATGTCCATTCTGGCAAAAACCACTGGATACAGGACAGAAAACACCTACGCAGAGTTACGCACTTGGGTTCTGTGGAAACTGTGTAGAATTCTGCTACGGTGTTAAGGACCAGTTAAATTTAATCAGATTTACAGCACTTCATTTGCATGTCCATCCATACACTTAGTGCTATGCTTACCTCAAAGAACTTCTGTATTACATAGTTTCCAAATACATCAGTCATCAACTGATAGGCTGCTTGCAGGATCTCATTAAATACCATCTGGCGCTCAGCTGGAGTAGCTCGCTCCAGCTTTTGCTGTATAAATCTATTTGTGAAAAGAGGTACATTATGCTTTGCATCAACAACAGGAAAACCTCTCAAACACTGTTTCAATGAGACACCTCAACACTCTAAAGAAAGTCAACATTTATAAAATTTATTAAAATGAAAATAGTGCCTCTGCATATAAAAGGATTCATTTTAGTCAAATTAAGACTTGAAAACTTTCATTTGAAAAGCATTAAAGATGAAAAGAACAACAGTAACTAAGTACCTGATGATGTACTGACAAAAAATAGTTTTACATTCCAGATGCCATATATTTTGTTTCCTTAATCAACACCTTTTTGATACCTTAATACTAGAGTTTACAAGTCTAGTTGTGAGCCTATTTCTACACTGAGAACTTCTACAGGCAGTTAAATTATTTCTACTTTTACAATGAAATTTCTTAGAGAAGGTCAGCCTAAAGAATGCGTGCTCCAATTAAGATGCTTTGAATTAAGATGACAAGCACCTCATTCAGAAGTCTGATATTAATAAAATAATATCAAAGCAGTAAAATATCATTAACTATTCTTATAATAATAATTACCTAGAACCATGCTGGTCTTGGGAAAACTCAACAATATGTCCAACAAGGTCCCTTAGTTGAAGATTAGGGAAACGATTGTTTCTGAAATCTTCCAGCAGTCGGCTGCGTCCGGAAGGCATAATGTCAGACCTGCTGTAGCGGAGGCGCGAAGGAGGGAAGAGCTGGCTGGTGGAGCTAAAGAGACTGGAGGTGCTCGCCGCACTGCGATACTTGGCTTCGGCTCCGGGGGCTGCAGAAATATAGCGACCACTACCATTTGTCAGTCCTCCTACAAGGAAGCAGATCTGTCAGTAACAGCCGTGAGGAAAATAAGCAACAGCAAAACAGCAAGTGAACTAAAACTACGGATACACCCTGGAGCCAGAGAAAACAACAGTGTTGTCTTGTTATTTATAATTACCTCATTACGGTTGGAGGAGTTAGATAGCTTTATCTTGCAATAAATAAAACCATTCTCCTCCTCACTTTTATGTGAAGGGCACCAGGAAAAGAAATGTCATTAGAAGAATATATCAAGGCAGGTAAAGTGAGCACCCACTCAGCCTTACAGAAACTTTAAAACTGGGTGGGCCTTAAGCTTAGTGGGCAGATTTCCACTTCATGAGTCATACTGGCTTATACCCTTAGTAGTCTTGAAGTTAGCCAATTGTGTCAAAATAGACCATGAAATCTGAACTACCCTTCAGTCCCTACTGAGATACCTTTCCAGCTTACAGTGTGTTAAAGGCGTTTTTGGGGAGGAACATATGGTGCCTCTTGCCAAGCTGTACCTGCCTGCAGGTTATTTGATGACTTCAGCATCCCAAGCTTTCAATCTGGTACCTCTTCTCAGCACTAAATATGTCAAATTTCAAACCAGGTAACTAAGAATACTCTACTTAATTATCAAACAACCACGAATATATCAAACTGAAGCTCCTTTCAGAAATATGAAGTCCTGTCCTTGCTGCACAAGCACTCATCATTCTCACTCCATCCTTCCTTACCTTACTTCCTAAGAACTGAATTGCCTTCCTGTGTCTAGGTCCTACTCCTGTTTGCTAGTGATTCCACCTACAGCTGTTGTCACTCTACAGTCCTGTGCATTTCTCCTCACACCCTGCTCTCTGATCAGTTCCTGTCAGTCTGGACTCCTCCAGCATTCCTCTTCCCTCCACTTTACAACAGGCAGCAATTATCATAAAAAGAATCCAAAGCATCTTTCCCAACTGCTGTATGATTTTTAGAGGGATACTCTTACTATAGTACAAACAGAAATACTCAAAGACAAGTCCCACACAGAAACCTCAATTCTACTACTAAAACCAAACTAAGGAAAGAAAAAAATCAAACACTCCCTAAAAGTATTGACTATGAATTCAAAAAAGAAAACATTTTGTCTCCCTGTCTAGGAAGTGACACTGTAATTAAAGCCCTTTCAAAGTCAATAGAATAAATACCTACATTTGAATTTAAAACAAATTGCAGTATATGCTGTTTGAATGGTGCTCTATTACAAACTTAATTTTAAAAAAAGGAAAAAAAAAAAAAGAAAAAACCCCAGCTGACTGTGCCCTAGCCAATCCTTCTTTTAGTTCCAAGTATTTATAAGGCCAGGCAACAACAGTGTTACAGTGGACTGGCAATGTATTAATGGTAAAGTTATCTTTCTCAAAAGGTCAAATTCTAGTACCAGAATCTGAGATGTTAGTGCTCTGCAATATATATCAAGCATCACATTTATTGCACTGTATAGTATTGTACCCTAAAATAGAAATAATTAGTATTTATTTCATAATTAGTCTTCAAAATTCTGTGATAAACATCAATAAATACTTTATGCCCCGCAACATCTTTTAAAAACCACTAGGTTTTCTCTTAAATTAAAGCCTCTTAAGTCTCTACAGCCAGAAAAATCAAATTTTTGTAACTATCATTTTTAATTTCCATTGACATACACTATGGTACTAACAAACAAAAGGAAAAAAACCCCCAACATTCTGCAGGCAAAGCAGTGTGCAGAGTGATGCTCTGCCATAATTTCTCCTCTAGGAATGGACTTCTAAAAAACAAAAAATTTATGCAGTTGAAATGATGGTATATCTCATCTGGACTACGTAAACATTGCACACGAGTGCAATCCTGGCTTCCCTGTACATGCTGTGCAGTAACACTATTTAGTATCACAAGAGGGCACCAGAGCCCACCTGAAAGGAAATTATAGGCTACTTTCCTGTTGTAGGATCTCTATTACTCCACTGATCACATGCTCAATTCTGTGCCAGAAACTAATAGGGAAGTTTTGATCATATGCTCAGTCAACATACACAGTCATAGAATTAAACATGTGAATGAGGAATTGTTTCAGCTTGTTTTTTTTTTTTAACTGAGCCTTCATCTCTTTAAATTAAATGCAACAATTTATGCAGCAACTAAAATAGAAATTAAGAAATTTGGTAGCTTTCAACAAATATGCTATATATGTGTAATATACACTTCCTGCTCAGAATTATTAAGCCTTTTTTCAGTCTAACTTGGGAACCATCACTTTTTAAGACTTGTAAGACAACTGTGCTGCAACTGGGAGGCTCCTGTCTAGCCTATGTGAGACTATTTCAGACAATGATGTTAAGCAGGACAATAACAGAGGAAGACTGTATTGAGAAAGCACATCCATTGTGCCTAGAAGAACCTGTGGTACTCAGAAAGCAGAACCTTGTAAAACACTGGATACTATTATAAAAAAGAATAAGTTAACTAGTAATTAGCTTTTATTTTCACATAACCTTTAATTACAGCAACTTTATGGCTCAGGGTCAACTCTGCAGATTTGAAAAACAGTAAAACTCCCAAAATAAAGGCATACTGTCTTAGGTACTTATTACATGCAGACATAATTCTGAGTACAATCGCCTACTTTCTTCACCAAACTAGGAAAGTAACAGCCTACATCTTTGTAAGTTATTTGGGGAACATACCCTACTGAATAAAGCACTGAAAAATTAAAATACTTATTAGACATCAGTATAGCCATACAATTCCAAACTCTTGGGGAATGAAGTGTGCCATTCATTCTTCAGATAATCAATTAGCTGTCACTTCTGATCTCACAAAACAAAGATCTCCTAAGCACTGAGTTGTTCTACAGTTTGATTCAACCTAAACCCCTGTGGCTAATCTATAGGAAGAAAAAGGCAGAGAGATATAAAGGGGATATAGATGATCTAAATCAGAGCCTAAGTTTCAAGGACACAAAGCATGTTAAGTTATTGACTCCTTAACATATTTAATGTTAAGGAGAACATGAAAAAAACATTAAAAACTAGATACAGGCACATATATTTTGACGTCATTAGTCTGTTAGTATTTATCAAAGTATTTTTGAAATTATTTCTAATAAAGATAGAAAATGCATCTACTGCAGAGTAATTTATTTACGTGTCAGCAGTATTTTCTAGTAACACACATACATGTATGCTTTAAACTTCATTTCTATAAAGTATTTGTTCATCTGTAAAACAGTAGCTTAATCTCATCCTAAGCTTCAAGTTTCATCTTCACATGGAAAACAGAATCACATATATCTATGTATATTTTAGGAATCAACGCATGTGTTTATAATGACTGGTTTACTGCAGCCCTACAGAGGGACACAGCTGAGGCAATGCAAAGCTCCCCATACTGCCTTGCCAAGGGCCTTTACTCTTACCCAGAATGACCATCTCTGAAGGTGAAACATCAGTCCCAACTGCTAACAAGCTTGGCTCGCAACACACAGGAAACAGCTACCTCCAAAAGCCCAGATTTTAGAAATCTACTCTACACCAGAACTCTACTCTTAAAATGCTAAAATGTACCATCAAACAGGGTGAGGACTACCAAGCTAAAAGGATTTTTTATGACAACAACTTCCTCTTCCAGTTCCTTGTACTTGGGAGTGAAAGGGTAGTTCAAATTCATGACCTTACTGCTCCAACCGATTACAGTAAAGAAGCAGTTACAGACAACTGACAAATCCCTTCAAATACAGGAAAACTGACACTAGCACAAAGTCATTAGCACATTCCTATTTTAGGATGTTGGATAAAAGTTGGTGAGAAGAGATAAAAACAGTAAAATATCACAGATTTCTTGTAAAAGGGAAATTGTTCTTTTAAGCTACAAATCGCAGCAGTGTCTGACAAAGGGGTTATAAAACCATGCACCCTTTCCCAGTGTAGTGCTCTAGATTCTGGTGGCTGAAACAGGAGCAACTGAGTTTGATGCCCATCTTAAAACAAGAGTTAAACTTAGCTGAACCTGTTGATACAAGCAGGCAGGACAAGTTTGGAAGGTGGAGGGAGAGCTGCATTTGACAGGCATTATCAGAATACCAATGGAAACTGCATGCAGACATGAACTTACAATGTTGTTCTACTCTGAAAAGTGACTACACGAAAACCATACCCTTCTTAAAATACACTCCCTGATTGATTTCAGGTATAACTTCTCACTTGGTGAGAAAACTGTGATTTTTTTATTTTTTATATGTAAGAACAAAACATGCTTCCAAGAGTGGCTGATGAATACACCAGAATAATATACCAAGACAGACAATTAACTGCAGAAATAGTTTTTAACTCTGAGATGGTGCACTTTGAATGCAACTGTGCAAAAATATGGCACAGGGCAGAAAGGCTAAAAAAATTACTGCATTTTTCTGCATTTTTTGTGACAGCAAATATCCAAAAGTCCTCCAGTTGCTGTATTACAAAATCAGCCTGAAATTTGCAAAAAGTTTATCAAAGTCCACTTCACTTGGAGGATGAAGAGGAGATATGGAAGCCAACAAGGTTGTGTCAATTTTCAGAGTACAACTGTATATTCTGGCAGTTACACACTGATCTAATACGTTATTTTAAGAAGCTATTAGGCTTAGTTGACACTGCCAAACAGTTCAAAATGGGTCAAAGTCAGTATTTAACAATTTCTGCTGATAGAGGCAATCCTCTATACTGATCACAGCCTATTTTCTTAGAACTAAAAAAAAGTCTTTTAACATTTATCGAATGTGAAACAAACAAAACTTTGAATGTTTTAGATTTTAGATAATGCCTTCCAAAATTTGGTTTAAGTATAGTTTTCAGCAATATGAAAACTATGGTGAGAGTACTTTGAAAAGAAAGAAAGAAAAAGATTTCCATGATAACCCCATTGTCAGATGTTCAGAACTTTCTCAAAAGCCTCCATTTGGGCTGAAACTTTCCATGCTTGGTCTCAGCCCAAAGGTGCACTTTGTAGACCTGAAAAAGGAAAAAAGGTAAGTAAAAAAAAATAAAACGTGCTGAAACATCCCCTTGCCCAGTTATATTTTGGGTATTCAGCACTTAACCTTGAAGGGAATACTGTACTGCAAATGTAATATATTTTAATTATTTAACCTTGTTATACAAATCACTCACACATATCTCACTTAAGGTGTATTATGGCAGGCATTTAAATTTTTTTTTCCTGTTTTATTTCCTCTTAGAATTACAGGGGATTATGCTGCCTATTGCAAGCATGCAACTGTGCATTGAACAGTTACTGGAGCAACTGGCAACTCAATCATGAATCCAGTTTCACTGTATGATTTCAGCATCCAAATTAAATGACCACAAACATTTGCAGCAGAAAAAAACTGTACTAGGTAACCTCAGGTTAGAGGCTTATCTTCTACTGTATACTGTCGTGGGGTTTCTTTAGATCTTTTATTATATTTTAATTTTTTTAAAGAAAGGTTGAGCTCCCATGTCATCTTACTAGCAAAAAAAAATAAAATTGAGAAATTATTTCCAGCATTCCTTAAAAAATACATCTGATAACAGAGAGCCACCACTAACAATGTCTTTGCTACTTCTTTAACAAATGCTTTTTTTGCCTCCTTCTATCAGCCTGGTGATAAACTACTGTCTTCCTGGCAAACTTGGCCATGAGGTTGACTGATTAAAAAATCACCTTTCAATACATTTTACACGGAGAGAGAGCACTGCTCACTTTTCTACTTTATCATGCTAAGATCATTAATGAAAAGTCACTTCACTGTTAAAACACATAATCTAGTATGTCCTTAAAATGGTAACACAGTGGAGGAGAAACAAAAATAATGCACCTTTGCTTGTCATATTGTGGAAACATAATAGAAAAAAGGACCAATAAATCTTACTGGGCTCTCTACCGGGCTTCTGCAAGGGAAGAAAAATCAGTTGTTGGCCCGATACTGCCAAAAGCTGAGTGCCCTCCACTGTCAAATCAACGAGCATCTGAACGTGCTCTTCAGCTTTCAGGAATGGCCCCTCTTCATTACAAAACTGTTTAACAGCAAAGGTAATGTGACATCTCTTATGCAACATATATTTTACACATAGAAATACATACACACATACAAACAAAAAGTGTATTTTTGGTTTTTTGTTTTTGTTTTTTTTACCTAAATGCAAACTGGATGAGGATCCATGTGATGAAAGTGATGGCGGTGGCGTAAGTGAATGTCCTGGCGTTTGGCTTGGCAGAGGCATGCCTATTGGACTTGGAGAGGAGGAAAATCCCAGACTATTGTAAAATGGCTGCCCTATGGGTGCTAGGCTGCTACTAGATCTTTTGTACAAGTCAGAGCTAGTAGATAGAGAATCTCTCCTTGTGGCACTACTACTTGCAGAACTGCCAACTGAAGAAGAAATAAAAAGACCCTAATTACACAGTGTCAACTGAATAAAACCTATCCCCAACTACAGCTGGGCAACAACAGATGCGATCACAATAATTATAGCAATCGTTATGACAAAGACAATTACTGTGATAACCACACATGCTTTTAAGTAAATCTAAGTGGGTATAAACATACCACTGGCAAGTAATTTCACCAATGTCCATGTCTTTCAACATTTCACACTAGACTTCTTACAGTTATATTGCAGTACTCTGTTTTAAACGCCTGACTTCAGGTTTTGGGACAAATATGGAATTTATAAGATTAGATTACACTGTCACTTTACAGGATAAATGATTCTAAAAATATTGCCACTAAATTATTTGATAAATTTTTTTTTCCACCATAAATTTTTAGTCAGACAGCGATGTTCATTTCAGGAAAAAGTCTAGAGGAAATTAGTTGTTGTTTAAGGGTTCAGAAAATAATTTATATTGCTGTTCAGCTGTTTCTGAACTTCCTTGTTTGTGAACCCCTCACCTGTAGGAAAAAAAAATTGGCTACTTTAAATTCCCTATGAGAATTATGGCTCTCAAAGACGTGTTTTGAAAAGATATTATAAAGAGGGAATAGGCCAAGAAAGAAGATGAGAAGCACAGCAGAGATAGGAAAATTAAGTGAGAAATTAAAAACGTGATTTTACTGCTATCAATGTTTCTGAAAGTCAAGTTAGACTAGAGGCTTTGGATAACAGTGTATTAGTGAAGGATTGGTTATCCTGCACAGCATCGTTCAGCAGGGTGATGAGCAGCCTAGGATAAATTAGGAGAACAATAGAAAGTTTTTAGAAATGTTAAATTCTAGTATCTGCTGCATACTAGTGAAGTATTAAACTAGAGGGCCTGTTTTAAACACTGAACATTATTATACTCATGAACCAAACCACGATTATGGATATTTTAATAACAAATAGCTTTCTTAAGCAGAATTTGGAAAATTGATTACTACTATGAGTACTTCAACTTAAAAAGGTCAGAATTTTTACTTCCATAACCTTTATCCTTTTCAATTACCTTCCTACTAAAGCTGGCAGCATGGAACAATATAAAGGTCTCCTGAAACTTCCCATTTTTAAGACACTAATTTGTTTTCTCATAACATTAACAACTTGGCTAATATTTTTCATGGCAGGAACTTGCTTGGACAAAGTTTTCAATAGAACTTCTGTCTAAACACTGCCATTTCAGAAATACTGGCAAAGAAAGGTGCTTTATCCTTACCAAAATAATCTAGCTACCTCTTTGAGAAGAAGCTGATGCTTTCATGCACTCAGACCAAATATGCCAGCAACAGGAGACCTTCATTTTCACACTCTTAGACTGCAAATCTTTGCAAAACCACAGTTCATCCAAGTTCAGCACAGATCTGCTACAGACTCATAGCTGAAAACTTAAGCTCCTGACTATACACAGCACATCTGAGATGGCTGATTAAAGTTCTGCCTGCAATTAAACTTCTGTGTGCCATACCAAAAACAGACTTTGAAACTGCTGTCCAAGATACCACCTTGTGTTGGAAAGGCCCATGAGGCAATGTGGAAAGGAAGTTTTCTATTTCAAGTGCAGGGAAGACAAAAGCCAAACACAAGAAGTAGACTAGGGAGGGGGGAAAGAGAAAAAAGGAAACCAGAAGGAGGAAGAGAGAAAGGTAAGACAAATGAGCCAACAAAGAGACTGCAAGAAAAACTGGCAAGCACTTTCAGTGGGACTGAGGATGAGAAGAAAGCAGATCTGAAGAAAAGTTAGGCTGCAGAAGGTATATGTGACTGTGGGGCAAAAAATACTGGAATATTAAGCTGATGATAGGAACATCACACAGCACAAGCAGAAATAGAAACATACTTAGAAGGGAAGCAGGAGATAAATGTTGCCTGGAAACTGGGAAGCAAGACATACTAGAGGAGAAACTAGAAGGAAAAGATACTGGACTAGCTAGGCAAGGAGATTAAGAAACCAGAAGAGCAAATTAAGGCAGCAGTTGAAAGAAATCTCAAGCTTTGAGACCAGCTCTACAGGCTCCATCTCAGTGAACCATATAAAGGTTAATACAATGCTACATGATGGACTGTTACTTTTCCATCTTTCAGGGTTTCTTACTCAGCTAAATTACTGCAGCTTAACAAGTTACCACAAAGCAGCTGAGCTGCATTTTCACACACTAAACAAGCAAAGCTCACAAAACCCAGAAGATAATTTGCATTAGCTTATTCCTCTTCCCCCCTCACCAAGCTAATCCAATTTCTTTACAGTTGTTACAAACCAGAAGGCAGCATCTGGAAAGCTGCCATAGTTGATCTAATTCTTGGCTACCTGTTAAGCTGCAGTAACTTATCATCATGTACCTAAATCTTTAAAATGGAGTATGAATAACTTTATAATAAAAGAACAGAGACTGTGAGTACATACAGTCATTTACATGGTATGTTTGCCGCTTTCAGTTGTTACTTTGTTCAGTCATTCAAGCTAGAACATGCTCACCTTTGCATTTTTTGCAGCTATTTTTGCCCCCTGCAAAAACTAAAAACATAAGGGCAAAATACGTTCTGCCATCTATCAGTCTTCACGGCTATATTTTAACTGAAATTCAACTTTTTCAACACACTGATGGAAGTTACAAAGAAGGTGAAACCGTGGCAGATAAAAAATTAAACTTTTTTTCAATTTGCCTCAATATGCATGAATACCACTTGTTTAAGTGCTCATCTGTGTAATTCAATTCATATATACATTCAGGTCAGAACTCTAAAAAAGTAAATAAAAAAACAAGAAGCATTTTTTAAGTGGCTATTAGGGCAAGTACAATTTATACTTGGCAGAAGGGCACTTTCAATATACTTTTATTCTAGTAACACTACTAAAAATATTTCAGGTTTAGATAGCACCTTTCATCAGCACTTCTCAAACTGCAAAAGCATAGGGTTCTTGCTTCCCTGTGCAAACTATCATGCTAATTAAACCACCCTGGATACTGCTGCAAGATTTCAGCATGTGCTTTCTGTGCTGAGGGCTTTGGACAAAGCTCTGGAACTGACCTTTGCTACATGAAAAAGGCTTAATCTCCTGTGCCAGAAAAAGCTATGCTGATTTTCTTAAGTAGATTTACAGCTAAAATTTGTGTTCTATGGAGGTTCTTCATATAATGCTGGATAAAAACTTTTATTACTTTAATCTATTCTATCTAGAGACCTTAAATAGTTGCACTGTATTAAATATATGTATTTATTACCACTATCTACCATTGTAATGAAACTGTACCTAGAGTGAAACACAGCTGTTAAGGATTCACTGAAACCCTACAAATAGCTTAGGACAAGTTATATTACATAATATTAGATAGCACAATTTTGTAAATAAAATTTACTTGCTGTAAATTAAGGAAAAATTAAGAGAACCTACACAACTGAGTAGCCTCAATTTTTTTTTTTAATTGAACATAGGATGTTTTAGGTCTCTTCTTTAAAATCAAATACTGGACAGGACGAGTGTAAAAACCTGATTTTTGACTTCCTAGCATTAGTTTTGTTAAAGAAAATATTTTTCTGATTATTTTATGAAAAATAACACTGAGAAAAAAACCTGTGTTGGTATGCAGTATATTTGATGTTTCTAGTCACACAGTTACCAAATAACTACCATGTCTTAAGACTGAAGGGTGTGCTTTTCCTTCTGTTTTTTCTCCCCCATATATTAGGCCATTTTGTAATTTTTTTTAAAATTACTTTCTTTAGCACTTATTTTCCTTTATTTTGAAAAGAATACTGTGAGAGTACACACAATTCCCCCAATTTCTACCCATCTGCAAGGTACGCAACATTAAACATGCTCCCCTGATCTCATTAAAATAATATTAGTAATAAGAAGCAATTCAGTGCTGTAAACTTAAGAGATTAATAGCAAAAGGAAATATTCTTTAGAAAAAATGTTTTTCTTGCCTTATTAAAACTGAATCTGAAATATAAAAAAACCTACCTGGCATGTTTAAAAACTGTGTGAATATGAAATTTCTGCTTCAGAGTAGAAATGTGACAGAATGATTTTTTTTTTAATACAAACAGGTTGGAAATATTTAGAAGTATCTTTTGAAATAATTAAAGGCCCCAAAAATGCACAGAACTATTTAGGCTTACCTATATCTAAGATTAAACCTGCTAGAGCTAACAAGGACTATTCTTGGGTATTAGGTATTTTTGTTTTATAAATCCTTTAAAAATGTTATGGAAACAAGCACTTCAATATTAGATCAAATTTAGAAAGTCATACGCTGTTTAATTTGTTAAAAAGAAAATTAGGAATTTTTCTGATATGATAATTAAAACAAAAGAATGTGTATCTTCACTATCATCAATTGTTACCTTAAACCCCGAATGAAGACTTAATTGAAAACAAAAGCAGCTTACTGAAAAACAGTAACAAACTTCTGGGGCAGAGTACAGTGATCAGAATGGAAAAGTATTTTGGAGATACCTGTGACTACAGGATATTGTTCAAAAATGCATCTTCTATACAGAACCCAGGTGAATTTAAAAAACTTTTTTTATTTCCCTACAATTTGTTTTAAACTTAAATAACCTATTTTTGCATTCTTTTTAGAAATGTATGTATATATATGATGCCTGACACAGATACATTTTTTTGCTTAGCACAAAAGTCTCACAGAATGTCCTCACTATATTAACAACCTACCTGATGAGCCAAATCCACCAAGTGCAGAGCCGATAGCTGCTCCTAAAGAGCTGCTACTTCCAAAGCCAAGAGATGTGCTTCCTGGTTGGCCAGGACCATGTGAAAAAAGGGAACTGCTCTGGGAGTTATTGGTCAAAGAGTTACTGCCATAAAATGAATTGGATTGTAGGCTACTATTTGTTTGCTGTTGCTGTTGTTGTGGCTGGGCACCAAGTGGCCGAAATAGACCGTTCGTGGCTCCCGCGAGATTGTTTGCTGTTCCTCCAGCTGAAGCAGCTGCAGCTGTAAAACACATGTTTTCAATCATAATTACTCTCTCAAACATTTCTGACTGAAAATGGATTATTCAGAACTAAATTGTATTTTCTCGAAGCCCTCTTAAAACAAGTAGAAATTCACATATTAAAGGACTAAGAAACTTAATAGTATTACACAATTACTCAAGGAAAAAAGGTGAAGACAGCATGTTTTAGGCTAATCAAGGCTGCAAAATTGTTAATGTAATTGAGGGAATTTTCAGTGTAAGCATATAAGACATTACTGTTTACTGAACTTTTTATATCCAAATCACAGTGGCAGAGTTGCAGCTAAGAGTCATTCAAAGACACCTTCAGCTACTGTCAGAAGCAAGTTCTGCATAGAGAAAGAAGCTGATAGATTAACGTAAAATCTAATTTTCTGAACAGATTAAATTAATTCATCCAGAGTTAATATTCTGAATTTTAATTTAACAAATGTAATAAATGGTTCAGTAAAGTAATACTAGATCTTACAACTGGTAAAAAAGAAGGAAACTTAAGAGACTTTTGATGTAACTAATTCTCCTCTTTTGCTTTCCATTCTATACATAGCTTTCTCCTCACCACATTTTTCAGGAGAAAGTAAGTTTCATAAGAAAAGCATAGCAAGGCTCCAGAGCAGTCCATCTTCTGCCAGGCCGAAGCAATGAAATGATGCTTCCTAGAGGACACCATTTAGAGGACTGATGAGAAGTGCATGTTATAATGCATGGGGAGAGGAAGGAGAAAATGTTCCTATCTGACAAGTAACATTTGCAGAAACATGCCTCTGTATCTACGGGAAGAGGACTGTAAATTCCAATTAAAAATTGAAAACCCCACCTGTGAGAAAGAACAGGAGAAGACAGAATAAAAAAGCAGGCATGCACAGTATATCCTTCAAAACTAGAAAACTTCACAGATGCACAGAAAACAATGATGTCAAACACTAATCAACATTCCTGTTAAGATTCGGTAGAGAAGTAAAGAAACCTCTGTGCAGGATTAAATATTTACCTGCTTGTGCTGCTGCAGAACTGATTAGAACAGGAGTTGAGGCCACCAATCTGACCGGTGCACCAAGGCCAGTTCTCGCTCCAGGGCCTACTACTAAGGCACCAGTCTGATCGTAATAGGCAGTGGGAGCCAGCACTTGGTAGCCTACACAACACAGGAGACAAGGATTAGTGGCACAGATAGTCTCATAGAGTCAGCATTTCTTCTCTCCTTGAAATATTCTAACCACAAACTACAAACCAGCATTTCTGCCACACTGTCTTTGAACTGGACATCAAAGAAAAAGCAGTAAACACCATAAAACACTGGGACAAAATCAGATTTAGAAATGCTTCAAGCAATTTTTTTACAACTAAAATAACTGCTAAAATTAGTTGTCTAAAGTTGAACTTTATTGTCAGGGTTAAAGTTTCTAACACTGAGAAGATACAGGTACAACACAACTAGCAGTATTTGAATCATTATCAAATCAACTTCTTTCAGCAGTTTGTAAAATACTCTACATTTCTCTTGTACTCCTTTGTACATGGAGAAGCTCTTGAGATGTGCACAATTAAAGGGCTGAGCTAAATCCAAGTCTGGCAATTCCACACATTACCTAACCACACTTAGAAGTCCATCTGCAAAAAACACATTAGGAAAGGAATGTTGTGTGTGCAGGAGTACCTTGGACCAGTCAGTTTCACGGGAATAAAAAAAGACTGTAATCCAAGCATAACACTTAATTCAGTTGACTATTAAGAACTGGAACTGATGAAGAAAAGGAGGAGTTGAAAAAGGAGAAAAGGAAACAGTAGGAAGGAATATAGGATACAATATATGAATGAAGAAAAGCAAAAGAGACTAAAGAAAGCCAGGCAAGAAAACCCCTTGGTTTAGAACAAGAGCAAGAGAATTAATTTTAACACTTGACACTTTATAGTGAAGTAGATGAATTGGAATAAGAATCCCTCAAAAATGGAAGACAAGCTATGATAATCTAAGAAAGGGTGCTGATATTTAAAATATAACAATTTCTAATTGTTAGGTTGACTATTCTTAAGAAGCAATAAAACAAAACCCAATGGAATTTCAGTGTTCCTCCCATGTTCAAATATATACTAATACTATTAAGAAAAAAGACAAGATTGCAGAAGTCACACATCTATTTTTGTACATGTAAGAACAAAGATTTTGCATTCTATTTTAAGCCAGCTGTTCCCATCAGATGTCTTGTATGTTCAGAACTAGGTCTAGCAGACTTCTCTCTGAAATTCATACGGACCTGAACATAACTGGACCTCTGAATCAAGGTAAGTACCACAATCACCAGCATTCCAAGTCATATTTTCTCCTCCTCAACTTCTAAAACATCTCTGTAATCTCTTCTGCCTAGCTACACTCCAAAAAAAGAGCTGGAAACATCATCTGCCTTCTGGCCTGCTGGTTACACTGCTCTGCAGGGAAGCTGTAGGTCTAAATTCTCACACACTAAGAAAATATTAACATATGAAGGAGACTCAGGTAGCACTGAATAGGACAGGAGCAATGAAAATCCAGATCTTCAGGTTCAATTCATGGTTCTGGAGGTGAATGCATGATACTGGTTATGAAAAATCATCATTGCTATAATTCTAAACCTGTTTGTTCTCATTGCTCACTACTTGCTTTGCATTCTAGGCACATCTACCCTCTCTTTCCCACCAACAGGCAAAGAAGACAGTTGTCCTTCACATCATTTGTCTGAAAATCTGGCCAGTTAAAACCAACCAAAACAGGTTCTTACACTTGAACTAGTTAGATAACCTTTGCTAGAGGTGCCACTGCCTCTTCCACCTACAAAAATGTGCTCTGCTCTACCCCTTCACCACTAAGAAAGATTGCTACATTCCCAAGGTAGGTAAAGGTGACAAACTGTTGCCTGTTTTACTGTAGTTCTGTAGATAACACAAAATATTAGTGACACAGTAGGAAAGCTCGTTATAATAACACATGTTCCTGCACACATTAGCAATGTTTAATTACTAGTACCTATATAATTTCTGCTTTTACTCATAGCAGGCTTAACTGATAACAACATGTTGGTTCTGCTGTTTGTTCCTGCTGTATCATATAAAACCACTTCTCAGAACTCAGAATTGGCTAATGCTTACCAGCATTTACTCTGTTCACCTACCCTCTTCAAATGCACAAACCCACAGATAATGCTGTAACTGTTTAAGTATAACTGCATAAAACCCCCACTGATTTGATGTTTACACCCTTCTACTCATCTGAAACTAATACACAACTTTTGATATGACTTCAGGCCCACGATGTACACAAGCCTATTTTTCAATGCAAAATACCTGGAGGGGGGCAGGGGAGGTAACTTACACATTGCATAAATTAAATTTACTGAAATTAATGCTAAGGCAGTTTAATACGTTAATATTAGATTTTCTAAAATAATTTACTCATATTTACTAAATTAAAAAATGGAAGCAATTTGCCCTTGCTCTTTACATTACAAGATGCCCAAGCCCTCTTGATACTTCCCTGGCATTATATGAACCTGTGATCCACCCACAGATAATACATTTAAAATAAGTAATAAGCTAGGTCAATAGCATCCAGATACTGTCACAGAAGGTTCAAGCTATGAATGAGAACTGATGGGTTCATCTCTGTTTCCAATTTCTGAAATACATTCTGAACCAAAATAGGCCTCAGCTTTCTACTTAAATCTACTACAAAAAAGCAACATAGGACTATGTGTGAAATTGCCAAAACCCTGCTAAGTGTATCTGCAGCCTCAAAGGTATAAAATTTTTTGCTTTGATATAAAAAAAAAAAAAATCAGAGACCATCTAAGATCAGATTAAATAACTGAATAAGAGCTCTCACAGCAAAAGTTGGACCTTTTCCTTCCCTTTCTACTATTCCACAAATTGTGCCTCATCCCAGAAAGCTGAGCACAAATCTAGAATTTCCCCTGCCTTCTCTTTGATCAGAGGTAAGGTGGTGACTTGGCAGATCTCCTCTCTAATTCCTTCTCTTCCTGTTTCAATTTTTTTTACCTCCCATCATATCATCATCTCTCCCTGTGGCTGTGCAATTTTCCCTCAAAACTAACAATTATCAATCTCACTTCAGTGCCTTCACATTCAAGTTCACTGTGGTGTTCCCATGCAGTCAGAAAACTAAAATATACTGTTTCCTAATCAGACCTTTTATTTTAGAGTTCACTTGCTCTATCTACACTTACTGTCTCCGTATCAGCAGGGAATGTGAAAATAAACAATCTAGTTTATCACTATGGTGTTTTGCTGAAGTGATTTCTAAATGTCTCCAGAAACCACAGACTAAAAAACTTTCTGATTCTTATCACACAAACCTTGAATATATCTAAAGAATGAGAGGAAATGAAATCTGTTCTCTTGCCTTATGCAGCTCATCCTTAGTACTGCCCTTATCCATCCTGTAATGCAACTTCCCTCAGTGATGACATCCAAATACATGCCAGTTTGCCACTTCTCTCTACACAATTTAACAGATTGTGATGCTCCTTACTGCCAACTCAATTATCTGCTCCTTTTAAAAACGTCATCCTCTCCCCTCCCAACTCCCTTTGTCCAAAACCTGAACCCCTATAGCCTTTTGCTTGTACTGACGAAGACATGCTCAGCCTTATCTCTGCATGTCCTCTCACAAATCAAATTCAGAATTTACTATCCAGCCAAGAACCCATTTATGCCTTCTATAACCACTGTAACTTTGCCTATACTGTATATCTGCCACAATAAAATTTGACTTCTGTTTCGTATTACCCACTGCAATGTCACACTTTAAATTCCCCTAGGTAAAAAAACCAAAAAATGCTATGGCAATGGATAGAAATTGTTGATTTTAATGCTTTATACATGGGCATTTCCCAGACTACTCACTTTACATGTCCACCTGCAAGCCAGATGCACCATGACAGCTTTACTGTGTGAGCTCCATAAAACTAAAGCTGTTATCTGACATAGTCAGTGCTGTCAGTGGAGCCTCTGGTGGCATTTGGCTGACCTGCTGTTACAGACATATATTTTAGGGTAAGCTGAGCAGTCTCTTTATAGCAACTGCACAAGGAAGATCTCCACTGAGTCCGTAGACAGCTGAAGTCTCAAGCAGACTCCTGACTTTGGATGATTAAGCCAAGTCCAGAAGTTGCCTGTGATGAGGACTGGTTTTATTCATAAGCAGAATGTATATTGATTGTCCTATGAATTTGGGAATACCCTCTGACACTCTCTTGCACATATATTAAGGCAGAAACACTGTTTTTAAAGAATCTTTGTTATTGAATGACCTGCTCAATTAGGATAGGAAGAATTTAAAAGGGTATTGTGTAACTCCAACGCAAAATGCATTTCACATTTAGTGGTTTTAAAAAAGAATCCTAAGTTTTACCTTTTATCAGCCTTCCAGTACCCAGAGGGGCCTACAGGAAGGCTAGAGACTTTTTACAAGAGCATGAAGTGATAGAACAAGAGGGAATGGCTTCCAGCTGAAAGAGTGCAGCTTTGCACTGCATATTAGGAACAAATTCTTTACTGTGAGGGTGGAGAGGCACTGGAACAGGTTGCTCAGAGAGGCTGTTGCCACCTCACCCCTGGAGGTGTTCAAGACCAGGGTGGGTGGATCTTGGAGAAACCTGGTCTAGTGGAAGGCTCCCTTGTCCATAAAAAGGGGTCAGAACGAGATGATCTATAAAGCCCCTTCCAACCCAAACCATTCTAGCATTCTGTGATTTCCTGAAAGGAGACTTAACAGCGACATTATGTGAAAAGTAACCTGGATTTCAGGCACTTTCTCTCTGCAATGTAGAATGAGACAGGTATCTTAAGTGACACAGGAATACACTTTCCTAAACAGTTAACAAAGGAACACCTGAAATACCAAAATTTCAAAATAATGCCATCAAATAGTTGGGATAGCATGAATTTCATCCAATACAAAGTCTGTGACAAGGAGAAAGCAGCTCAAATAATTTCAGGACAGCAGCATGGACAAGCTGAACAATATACTCTCACTTGCTATCTCGCAGTAAAGCCAAACTATAAACATTCTCTTTGTAAAGAGTATTTAAAAGCTTGAAACTCAATTTGGACCTTCACTTCCTTGTAAAACATCTTAGTCCATCGAAACACGAATTCTACACTTCTTAATCTTCTTTATTACATTGCACGCATTGCTCAGTGGTTGTTGTCTGGGATTCACTCAATCACATTTTCGTATCTAGATATTATTTAGTCATCTTGATTCAATTTTAAGGTAATAGAAAAAGGCATCTCTGAAGTGAAACTCACTTTATCCTAAATCATGAAACTGAAAGAGGCGGACAAATCAAGAGTAAAGGTTCCTATTTCTCTTTGCTTGCTATAAATGGAGCCCAAGCATCTCTCTCGAATACAGACACCAAACCCAGTAACAAGACTCCCACATACAAAGGTGTGTATTCATTTCCTCATTGTATCTTCTTCTTACTCTAAAGAGAGGAATCAACAGCACTCCCTATGACGCACTATGAACTCATCTCATGATGACTGGAAAAATGTCTTTCTTTATATTTTGAGCTCTATTACCTGTAACAGTGTGGTTGGTAAGGCTTAAGTCAGTTGCACACAATTCCTATTATACAACAGTCTGAAATATATTCACAAGAATGAACTTCTTCTCTGGCCATCCAGGCTTGCAGCATCAGATGGGATAAAGCAGGCACCTACAATGGAAACTGAATAAAAAGGCTCCTGCCCTCATGGAAAACCTTTTGGGGCTTGTGGAAGAGGAAAGAAGTCTTCAAGTACCTTTTTCAAAGGACAGGCTCTTGCACTACTGAGGTTATGTATTTGACCACTCAGTATTACTTTCAGTCATCCACCTGGAGAAAGGGGGGTTTATGGGTTTTACAAACTAGTCTTAAGTTAAGACAGCTACTACGCCAGATCCAAAGTAAGAATTAGTAAGTAACTATAAACAAGCATACACCACACCCCCTCTCAAAAAAAAAAAAAAAAAAAAAGTTATAGCTAAGCCTTTGAGGCTTATGCAAAGATGGTTATAACATCTCTCACATGCCTCACTGTTTGTAGGCCTTATCCACTGCTTCGGTGAGGTGCAGAAGTACCACTTGGCAAGTGCCAAGACAGCACTTTGCTGATTCCTCATTTTTAGGAGAAAGATGCTAAAAGCTGAATATAACTACTGCATGAGAAGAAATAGAAATTGCAGTTATAAAAGAAAACAAGACAGGAAAAACACAATAGCCAGTCTGCTCTGCAGCTAGAATCTAAAATGTGCTCATGAGAGGGCAAGTGCACAGTGCAGCCCCAGAGCATGAAGCAAACAACTCTGGCTCCAGGCTGCGGGGCATCTCACAGTGGTGCTGACTAAGGAGAGAACTTGTACAGGCCAAATGAATGGATCAACATTATCTAACTTAACTATGTAAAAACCTAACTTTAAAAAAAACTGTCTTACTTAACTATGTAAAAACCTTAACTTTCATCCTGAAGGACAAGTACACTGAAATTACTCTTGCTCAGGTGACTGTACCAAACACTTATACGTTGAACTTCAAGCTAATCACTCCACAACACATGAACCATTTCTCAGGAAGTCAGAAGCCACGCACACTAAAAGAATCTGAGGCTCCAACCTTTGGAGTGCTTCCAAGCATTTTATGATCTTCAGATATGATCAAGCAGTAATTTTCTTTTAAATGTCTTCATTTTGGATTCTGAAGTTTAAGTATTATTATGTCCCAAATAAAAGTTATTCTAGCAAAACTTAGTATTTCCTGTTGCAGAGGAACCAGAGAACACATGACTTTTTAAGACAGCATGTGGTTTCTTCATTATATATGAAGTTACCTTGCAAAAATCTAGGATATTTCTTGTACATACATTTGTAACAACAAATACTGAGAAAATGCTCCAAATAACAAATGCTAGAGGAGTTTCTTGTGCTCTACAAATACTGTGCCAGTATTTTAAACCAACAGAATAAAATAAAACTGTAAAACTCAATTCTGAGCTGTTTATCATAAACGTAACATTTGTTAATCTGTTAACTACTAACACCAATATTGTTGCTTTCCATGAGTCTCTTAATCCACTGATAACATACATACCTGGCATGCCTGTAGCAAGACCCTGACCAAAAGCCAAAGCTGGATTTGCTGCTGCAGCTGCTGCAAGTGACTCCGCCTGCTGCCCTTGCTGCCCCTGGTTGGGAGTCAGCGGGCGCTGAGTTGCTCCAGCTCGCAGGACCTGGAAAAGGCCAACACAACACCCTTTCCTTAAAAGGTAAGGAAGCCAATCTATTGTGTGCTAACAAACGTCTAGAACAGCTGCTTTGAGTATCTGATGCCTCTCAGCCCTGATTTTCACTTTGGGAATCCGGCACCTTGTTGGTTTCCAGAACATACACATGGTATATACCATTTTGCTGACAAACGTGACCATAAAATACCTGCCCTGCTTTGGACATCAGGACTCAGGTATGTTCCAGCAATGGTAATGAGTATCAAGGAAGGAAGAAAATCCATAAGTGTGATACATTTTACGACCTACATTATTTATTAACTGAACACCTGACCTTCCTTGATAAACACATTTGTTTACATTACTTCCAGGCAATTGAATGATGTAAATCTGGGTATTTCAGCACTTGTAGTAACTTGTCTAAATAATTAACACTCCACTGCCGACAGTGGTGTAAATAATGCACCCACCAAGTTTTAAACATTCACATAATACTCCATCACCATGCAAGGCAGGCGTATTTTATTACGTTCTGACAGCGAATCTCCGGGAATCTGACTGAAAAGCAACCTAAATTCTTGCAACTACTCTATTTCTCTTGGTCAAAAATCAACTTTTTCAGGTCCGAAACAAGGGAGAAATACAACTCACAATATATTCACACAAAAAACTGTATATGTTATTTGCATAAATGGATACTAATTTTATAGAGAAAACAGAAAGACACTGCAGAGACAATATACATTCAGTTACTAATGCAGGTCACTGATAAAAACAGTAGAAAGAAATACCCACCTGAATATAAAAACAGTGAGGAAACCCCTGGAATTACAGGGTATCTCAGACTTCTTATATTACATTTCTAAAAATGGCATTGAAATTAACCATATTGCTGGTAAAAAATCTGAAATGCTTACATTCATTCAAGTGTAAAGTTATTGTAAAATCTGGGGGTTTCCTTTGTCAAAATTGCCATTCATTTATACTGAAACTTATACAATAGTTTAAAAATGTATCCAGAATAACAACAGAAAATTAGCATTTTTAAAGAAATTACTTAAATAAATTGAATTTTCAACAATTTTTTGTAACAATTGCTCACTCTTGCTTCGCCAAGGCAAAAACACCATATGGCACATGGTGATGCTGCAATACAATTAATGTCACAGAAAAATAAACTGGGCAATCCTTCCTTCCTGTGAAGCAATAAAACTACTGGTAAGACCTTTATTTCCTTACTTTTTCCCCTACTTTTTGAAGGGACAGAATAATGTGTAACATTCAATCTTCCAGCTAATTTATGAAAACACAGATCCATTTTTTCCCCAAGCTTAAAAGAAATAATATCCTCCTAAAATTGCCAGAATGTATATTTTCATCCCTTTATGTTGGTTTTGTAGATTAAACTTCACATTAATTTACTACACAGGAAGCATTACCTACACACATAACAGCACTGCAACTGGAAGAACAGAACTATTTTTAATGCTTATTGTCTTAAGAAACAAGACTGTAAAATAATTTTAACATGGTGTGAGATAGAGACAATGAGTAAGGAAACTGAGAGCTTTTAACATTCATTTATTATACAATACAATGCAATATCTGAATTATGTAAAATTTTCTAGCAGCTGACCCTTACACACTGGAATATTAAGGTAAGCCACCTCTGCTTTTCATGCACATACCGGTTGCTGTCCCTGCTGTGCCTGGGAAGCCGCTTGCTGATTTGCTGTGGTATTTGCTGCTGCAGCTTGCTGCTGGAATAAATTGGCTGGATATACGCCCCATGGAACACCATAATACTGAGGTGGAACTACAGCAGGACCTAAAACCAGAAAGCATGATTATTCCATCTAGTGCAGCTGCCTAAAATACTGTTTGTAGTATCCCTCGTTGATCCATCTTCTCAGTTTCAGAAGAGAAATCCGTATTAAAAAGAAAGAATTCCTGTATTAGATAAAATGATACATGAATACAAATGGGTTAATTTAAAAAATTCACACCAAGCCATATCTTCACTATGAAAAAATGAATACCCTTGTGAGACTCAGATGACAAACAAAAACCTTAAGGGATTCAGAGTCTGTGTACCAAAGAACATTCAAAATCAGTTTTCATGGCTGGAAGAAAAGATCATTTCAGAACATTACAGTATGAACAAAATTTATCCTCCTGACAGTGATGTACTGAGACTTTGATCATCTGTGACTCCTCTTTTCTGAATGACGCCCTTGCTTATAAACACTGTTGCCTGTGCCTCCCCTGCATATACATAATGCTCTTCAAAGTGGGCACACTTAACTCTTCCAGTCTATTGATGAAGAATGTGTAGAAGAAGAATCTCTCTATCATGGGATTGTACATATAAACCATTATGTGTACGTGTTTTTTAGTTTTTTTTCTACTGTCTTCCCTGTGAAACAACATATGGAAACAAAGGAGGTTTTTGGTTTTTTTTATTAATGTTATGCTCAAGTCTGAGCACTAGCTGGGACTTCAATACTCAGTCATGTTGTTTCACAGTGATATCTAGTAACTTTTTAAGAGATTTTCCTTGGTTTCTCTGTCATCTGGGCCTTTTAGCATCCTGGAGACTATCTTTATTCTCATGCCCACTGGGAATGAGAAAAGCTGGAATTCGAAAATTAATGCACTGAGTGAAAACATACAAGGAAAGGTTAGTTGTCACATCTTTTGAAAATAATACATGCTGCCAATGTCAAATGCACCTTATTAAGGATAAACACTTTTAGAACAGAAAAAAGCCCAAATTTTTGTATATGAAAGCCCAGTGGCAAGAGAAACCTGGAATCCATACATAACAAACTGAAATCCTTTCTATTTTAGTAAAGATTTTCAAAATGGCAGTATTCATTTTCCTACAAGTCTCTCCTTCCTAGAACTACATTTGCAGAGAATAACAGGACAGATTTAACTTTCTTCTCTTTTTGTTCGGTTGAATTATCAAGAGACACTTTCCAGTGTTCAGTTACCTGCTAGAGTAGCTGCTGCAGCTAATCCAGCTGCAGTGTACGGGTCAGTCCCTGGAGGAGCAGCACTGATAATATATGGGTTTGGCACAAAAGCAGCTGGGGCCAAGCCTGCGGAGAATACGCCTGCTGCAGTAACAAACAGAGTTTCATTACAGCCAACATTCTTAGCAAGCATCATCATATTCACACCACCCAAATCACACAGCCTATCTGTTAAAATCAGAACTGCTTGTACTTTGGAAGCTCTTAAGACCAGGTACGTAATTACAGAAATCAACACTTCTATGTCTTCTCATAGAAGACTTTCTTACTAATCCCAAGGCATAACAGCTTTGTTTTGTTGGATCTACAGACACCAAGGAGATTTATCTCATACTTGTCTATCCAGCCTTACACAGAAGGGATTATTCAAAGCGGAATTTATCTTGCCCAACTTTAACTATCTGAAAGTTAAAGTAGTCTTGCAAGGAAATCTGTAGCAGACAAGTCATCTAGTGTCTGAAGTGAATCAGTCAGATGAAATAAACCACCTGCTAGAGACAAAAATCTCTCTTCACTGACAATTAAGAAAAAACTTAACCAGATAGTTTAAGTCAAATACCTAGCTTTTAAACAGCCAGATATGAGATGCTAATCTTATTTCCCAAGAATCCTGATTTGATATAGGAATTGTAATGGAAGGAGACAACTGCAGAAACTCTGGCAAACAAAGCATCGCCACCCAGACTTCTCCCAGTCAGTCGGGTTCATATACTTTATCCAACACTGCATCAGCAACTGCTGCAGCAAGCAAGGCACATCAAACTATGTCCCTCCTTCCAAATATTTCTTGATAAATTTCTATTAATATGCACATGAGAAGAGGCTGAATTCTAAAGAGAGAAATTTCAGCTGACTACTTAATCAGCACTTCATACAAAGTAGAGGCTTCTCCAAAGTTTAGAAGACCAAAGACAGGACCTGTGGATTCACACAAACATCTCAATCTGCCATGCTTCCAGCTCTCAGCTTGTATTTGTCAGCTACATAACTATGAAGAGCTGCCACTTTTCAATCCCAGCTATAGGCTGCTGATCCCTGTCTGAGCAGATCTCACAACCTACCTAAACAAGCTGGTGGGAAAACTTATTTGCAGGAGAGCATGGACACAAGTCATTTGAGATGCTTCCTACTTCTGCCTGCCCTTCTGATCCTGAGAATTGATCCTTTTTTTCTTACAGAGAAGACATTTGTGCACACACCTCAACAGCCCAGTGGAACTGGAGAGGGTAGAAATCTTTAAAACCCAATTATCTCCCTTCCTTAAACAAGGAATTGCTTCCTTGCGTGTTCCAATCTCCCTCCCTCCAAACACCAACAGCTTCCCCACAGCTGAAAGTAAAACTATTGTCACTGAAATAAAGACTCCTTGTTGAGTTGCAGCACGTGAAGAACTTTACGTGTTTAACTAACTCACGGAACTAAAGGCACTGAAAAAATGCCTGCTAAAGAATTAGCTCTATCACAAGGGTACCTGGAAGAAGAAAGAGTTGTTTAAATGGTACCATTAACAAGGAAAAATTAAAACTTAATCAATGCAACACTATGATTTCAAAATTCTACTCTACAATGTTTTTTAACTGGATTATTAAAAATACTAAACTGCAGTAGAATCTTAGCATATTGGCTTTTAGTATATAAAGCTAGTGTTTCTATTACTGCTTATAGCAGTAAACATTTTTAACTTTTACTCCCATCAACATTCAACTACTATGCTACAGAAGCAAATGTAAGTTTTATTTCTTTGTATACAACTGTCCAAAGGGGAAAATTTACAACCGAAAACCTCCACTAAGGACAATACAGTCACAGGCAATCATTCTGAGCAGTTTTCACAGGAACCACTGCAACAGGCCAAGTGATCAATACCGTTTCGAATGAGAAGACTGGATAAATTGAAAGGATTCTATCAAAGCAACACACCCACTTTTGCCAGGGACACTTGCTGTATTGTACAGAAACCTCACCTATGTGTGGCTGCTGAGCTGCAGCCAGGGCATATTGCTGCTGCTGGGCTGCTGTCAACTGCTGAACTGTCAGAGCATTAGTCCTCTGGAAAAGCTATTGGGAAAAAAAAGAAAAAAAAAAAGATGCATTTCAGTTTTCAAAAGTCAGGGTTATAATATATTTGGATTTCCTTACAAAAAATATGTCACACCAAGCTTCTGTAATAGCAAGTTACTAAATAAGAAAATTACGCAACAATATTCTTCTAGATTAATTATACAGCCTTTGACTAAGTCACAGACAAAATAATATTCAACGCATTGCATGTTGAAATGACTGATTATCAAGAGGATAATCAACAACTTAAAGGATCAATTTGCCACAGTCCATTACTTACCTGCTGCTGAGAATTGTAGTCAAAAAGTCCTACAGTAGCTCCTGAAGAGTCCATTTGTACCTGATTGCCAGGATAGTCAAACTGTAGAGAATCAAGACCAACTTGTTCCATGGCATCTAGATTCTGATTTTCTGGATTTGAAAATTCTTCTACCAGAGGCTTGTGAGCTGTAGGATTGGGAAGTGGACCTAATCCTTCTGTGGTGCTGGGATTGGGGCCCAGGCGTTCAGCTACTTCTGTTGGGGAGGCTTGTCGACTTCCAGGGGTACGACTGTTCACAAGAAATTTAAGACAGACTCTTCAGTCTTAAATAAAGCTGTCCATGGACAGAGTAGAGTATTTCTACTTTCAAAGGTGCTCTGAACTCAAGAGACTTTACAAAGGGAAATGACAGACTCATTTTAACATTTTCAACCAGCATGCATTGATGGCTCAAGATAAAGGATGCATTTAACTCTAAAGCATAATTTTATTTGTTGTTTTTTTTTAAGTTTAAGACTGACTATAGAGGTCTTTAAATCACTTGTGAGAAAACCAAACTGATCTGTGAGGCTGTTTTGAGTCAAATGGAGTGAATTGTGGTCACCCGCGAATTTTGGGATGTCTCTTCACTATATTTTGGTAGTGACGTGAAATGTACTGCAGAGAAATTTAAAAAAAAGAAATGGCTAAGGGCATTTCACACCAAAGAACAGAAAGATACAGCAAAATTTCAATTGCAAAAGACAAATATACAATATAGTAACCATTCTTCACATCTGAAAAGCAAGCAATATGTTTTTACCTTGAGTAAAATGAACTAATAATCACTTCATTTAGCATGTGACTAAAACATTTCATGTCCTACACAACTCATTTAATAGACTATACTACACTGATGATTGGTGAGGGAAAAGTGTTCCTAATATAACCCTGAATAGAATATACAGCATCATAGATACAGTATTATATATAAAAGCTGAATTGCTCTCTCATCTGACTGGCAGTCTACAGACTACGGGAGACTTTTTGTACACCTATAAACACCTACAGGCAAACAGGTGAAGTGAGATGTCAACAGAGCAACATCCTAAAAGATATTCCCAACACTATTTGGTTAGATTTAGGATACTCTTATTTGGAGTGGTATCCCACCTTCTGTGGGAGGCAATATTGTTTAGACTATCAATTGTTACTGGCAAAAATCTAAGTTAACTACTAAGAAAGAGTTGTGTGAGAAAATCTATGATCCACTAACGTTATTGTGTTGGCAGAACTTCATGATTATATATTGTTTCTCAGGAAATGTAGAACATCTAGTTTAGTTTGCTTTACTTGTAAAAACTGGGCTCAAATACCAAATGCCATCTTGCAGGAAGAACCTATGTTTATTCCTGCAGTACAGTGCCAGACCAGTTTGCTGTACTGCTAATTCCAGGTCAGAGACACAGCCTCAGTACTACCTGTTCTGCTTCCTCTTCAGGGCTCCAAAGCTAAAGTATCTGCTCCTCAATGAAGTACATGACTAATGCAAAGAAATCTACTAGCACTTCTATAATGGTCAATAACAACACTTAAGTCTGTACAGCTAGAAATCAGCCTTTTAGAGAGTTTATTGCAGCAACACTGTATGATTTATTACTCTGGACAAAATATGTCAAAGAAAGGAGGAAGCTTTTGATAAGAGGTTTTTTTAATGTAACAAGCAACCTCATGAAGATTGTATATAACATGCTGGCTTACCAGCTAAGTATCCTAGCAAGCAACCATATCTTGCTGAAAATTTGAGTTTAAAGCCTTTTAATATTCCCTATTTTTCCCAAGTGAAATACAACATCAACAAAGTGAAGAACAAAAGGAAAAAAGGCAGTTATTTCAGTACATACTTAGTTTAAAAATGCTACAAGTATAATAAAAATACAAGGAGGAAGACAGGATGAAGTTCCTTTGTTAATACTTATGGTTAGCTAATACAGGTTGCTCCTTATATTGGTGCTGTTCTGTTGCTATAGTTAAAGTTGTGTCAATACTTCAATTATAAACCTCTGTTTGGAGGGCTCTATAACACCACTTTATATGGCTCATTTCATTTAGATGGCCTATTTTTTTTTTTTGAGAGGTTTCCTGGCTTTGGATGCTTTTTTGCATTTGTGGTTTTTTTTAATAACTTCTCTCTTTAAATAACACAGAAGGTACTTCACAAACACTTATTTCAAAATTGAAATAGATACTGGTAAAGAAAAGCAGGACAGAAGTTATTCTGTATTTGCCACGGGTAACTATGAAGGTAACTTTGTTTATTGTGTGTATTGCAGAACACATCTGAAAGGAGCCACTGTGAGCTCTTTGGTATGCTTGGTATTGTATTATTTTCCATGATACGTCTTGAAAAATAGACCTCAAGAATCCCTCTTTAGCCTCAGGTAAATACATTTTTTAAAGGGTGGAAAATACTTACGTATGTGATTTAAACATGCATTTTAATGTACTTGCTCAGTAATGAACTAATGAAGCCACAACTATCTGGTCATGTTCATCACATTAATACAAATTTATGAGCAGCACTCTAGTTTTCTATCTTTTTAATTTTTCTGTATGACACAAATGCATCACAGTCAATCAAGAAAGAAGGATCAGCCCTTGAAAAATATCCAATTTAAAATGCAATTTAGTGTTAGAAAAAAAAAAACAGACTGGCTGTGCTGTCATGTAAGAGTTCACTGTTCAAAAGCTTGAGCTTGGTCCAATCTATTTTTCCCTACAAAAACAACCAAAGCGCAACACCATTCCATAGGTGACATTTAATTATATGAATAGGAAAACACATTGCTCCACCTTAGTCAAAGACATGGCTTTTATAAAGACTTATGGGGAAATGATTAGTTGTGTTAGGCTGTGGTATCCACTAGCAAAATCAGAAGGAAAGTTAAAATTCTGTAGGACTTACTCTCTACAACACTCAGATGCAAAAGAGCATTAAAAAGAAGCAGAGAGAAAAAGAAATTTAGTTTGACATTGAAAGGGTTAAAGTTTTCATCCCTCTTTAATTCACCACATTCAGAAGGTACCCATTTACTTTTAATAGTTACTATGTTAAGATGAATTTATCTCATGAGAAGTGACACACACATTAATGACATCCTAAGAAACATGTGGCACAGTGGGAAAGGGAGGACTTGAGAGGGGAAGAATCAGTCTGCAGCTGGGTAATGTTTAAAGCTGACACACAAACCAGAACTGTAATAATGCCCTTAAGAGACATGCTCGTCTTCTTGAGAAACAGTTAAAAGCTTACTTAAAATCTTTGCAATCGGCATCCATTCCATTTGGCAAACCTCTGCCATTTATTTTAGTAACATCCTCATCATCTCCTTGTTTAAGATCTCTGTTTTTGTCCTCCTCAAATGGAGAAGCCTTGCCTTTCTGATCTCCTTTCTCAGGTCCATCTGTTTCAGCATCTCTAGTGCCCTGAGGAAAAAGAATCTGTTTGATTCTGAATATTGAACAGAACACAATAGGAGCACCACAAGGTGACCTAATTCTACACTACAGTGCACGTAAACAATACAAACAGTTCGTTGTCAATGAAATTGCATTTGGTGGGTCACTTGGTCATCAAGTTTCAACCACATGCAATTAATAACTGCCAAAATGTGAAAAGGAATGCCAAGATTTATAATGGAAGAGCTAACTCAACCTTAACTATAGCGGTGCTGTTAAAGCAGTAACACTTTGAATTAGAGAAAAGTTTATATTATACAATTAAAACATCCAATTACAAAACAAACCCGCATGAAAACATAGAAGACCTAGAATAAAGCTCATCACACGTTTTAAATTAAGCTATTTGCAGTCTTTTTCCTACCTTTAAATAATGTTTTTAGGAAAGCTCTTTAAGACAGGTATTAGTTAAGATTCCCAAACCACTTCCCTCTTCTGCCCCCTCCAACCAAGGAAGACAGACAGATAGCAACTACATACTTCCTTCTGAAGAGTTAAAAAATAAGAACAGACAAAAAGAGTAGAAAATATAACCATGTAACAAAGACCATAGCAGGTAACCAGGCAAGCTTAACACACTGCATTACTTACAAAAGCTCCTTTCCTAAACCGGGAATCCAATTTATCAGCTGGAGAGGAACTTAACACATATTCTACCATGCTCACTCCAAGGCCACCACTTTCTGATCGTGGAGACAATACAGCGTTTACTTCACTGTTTCCATGAAAACCCTGTCCAGGCTTTCTCTGTACCATAATAGGCTGGGACATAGAATGGTCTGTTAAAAACAAACAAATAAATAAAACTATAGTAATTTTTAAAGTACAACTTGTAATGTTTTTGCATTTCATTACAACAGCAATATTTAGAAAAAAATTAAATGAAACAAAATATTCCAAATCACAGTTTCAAAAGAAGTGTTATTGAAATACAATCACCATGCAGTATGCATTTTTACAACTAAAATGAAAGGAAAATGAAATTTAATATACAGTTACAAAATTTGCTTTGAAATGACATTCAGTAATCATGACTGATTCTTCAGTACATATACAACAATCACTTACGAGGAGTTCCCCATGCAGTCTCTCTCCACTCGTCACCAAGGAATATCCCTTTTTGTCCATCTTTTGCTGAATCATCAGGTTCCCAAAACTTTTTGGCAGGTAAAAGCTGTTAAAAAAGAAGATGGTTTAATTTAAATACGCTTATAGATAGGCAAAAATAGCAGGAGGATATTAAGAGGATATGCAAGTAATTAGTTTAATAGAATGCAATCACAGAATGGTTTGAGTTGGAAGGAATCTTAAAGATCATCTAATTCCAACTTCTCAGCCATGGGCAGGATTGCCACTTACTAGAGCAGGTTACTCAGGGCCTCATCTGACCTGTCTTGAACATTTCCATGGACAGGGCAGCCACAGCTTCTCTGTACCACCTGTTCCAGTGCCTCAATACCCAAACAGTAAAGAATTTCTTCCTTATATCTTATCAAAAATCTCTCCTCTTTTAATTTAAAACCACTTTCCCTCATTCTACGACTATCTGCCCTTGTAAAAATTTGCTCTGCCTCTTTTTTTTGTAAAAAAGGAATTGCTAAAATAACCCCAACAGTATTGAGATTCTGAAGCTTTGAGGAAGAAATACAGAATATAGAAGCAGCTGTGGAATAATGCAAATCAAATCCTGTGTTAAGTCAAGGCAATCCTGTCAGAAGCTTTAACTAACAGTGCCTTCCTGCCAAAGACTCAAAAGTTTGGCTGTTAACTATTACTGTGATAATCAGAAAGAGCAGCAGTTCATTGTGAAGTTCTCTTCACTAGGAAATGCATCATGTTCCAAATTTTAGAAAGTGACTAATACATACGGTAGCAAGGTCAGCTCCTTTAGACCATAGGGCTGTTAAAAATCTGTGACATTCATATGTGAAGTTCCACACACCAACACTTATTTAGATATATGTTTTTTTTCATTCCTTCTTGTAAAACAGAAAGCGTCATGTTAGATCACTGCCACTTCTTGTACTGTCTTCTAGGACAGAAAGACTTAGTATGACATGACAGAAGCACCATACAAGCTAGAATTCCTCAAATGAGGAACTGTGAAACTGCCAAACTCTACATGTCATATTTTCCTATATGTAACTAAAAAACTGTATTCTTAGACAGAACAGGTACTTTACAAGGTACATCAACAAAAAGTAAAGTGAAAACAACTTGCAAAATGTAGGAAAGAAGAATGCTGCACAATCTGTCAGATTTGTCAGGTTCTGTATAATGTAATGCTGTATTTGGAATTTTAAATTTTGTGAAATTAGAAAAAAACATAATCTGATGAAGCTTTTTGCAATAAATAACTATATTCTGGAAATTTGCTTCTTCTGTAACTTAAGTGACTAAAAAACCCTTCTGAACTTCACAGCTAGTTACTATCAGCCTTGATGAAACCACTAACAGGAGTCAGTATACAATACAGATATTTCTCAGTGTGACACTGAAAGCACTTGTGAAAATAGCCTCAAGAGGAGTTGGATAAGATTGCCACTTGCAGGCCCCAGTATTAACAGTGCAACAGAAGTGACAAGAGCTCCTCTGGACAAGCTTAAGGATTGCTGTTTTTCTGTGCTGCCCAGAGCTCTTACCAGAAATGAAGGGGTTTGACAGTTAACCTCAAATCCTTGGGTTCCTTACAGAAATTCATTACCAGAGAAGGATTCAGGTGCGAGGATGATAAACAGCTGAGGCTCAACAAAACTACAGGAGAATGTTACGCTTGCAAGAGGTGCTGTACTGCTGTGATCTGCCCTAACAGAGATGCCCACTAACACATGCATTGTAGAATCGCCACCAGGTGTCAACCCAATTTAATTTGCGAGCAGCAGGATATTAAGTTTACCTCAAATTTAAGGGCTGAAGTTAGCCACCGAAGGCAGAGAAATAGATTAATGGAATCTTACAACTGCATTTCAACTAAAAGCAGAAGATTACAAAATCCAGATCGGCCTATGGAATCTACACATCATTTTTAGCTTTCTATTTGTAACAGGTTTGCAATACTACCTTGTTTTCATTTTGTAGGAGAGTGGTAGAACAGAAAGCAAGCATTTAATGTTATCTACAAAACCTTGCTTTTGTGAATCATATTTTACTTTAAATGCTAAATGTCTAAGCCAATTTCAAATATGCGTCCAGCTGAGAGCATTGAAACACCTAAGTGAAGTTGTCACCACCTAACACAACCCTGTCAGAATAAAACAAATCTAGGAATATCTTGAGTTCAATAAAATGAGAATTACCTGTAGTATGCGTACCTTGAAATTAGTAAGTTTCAATATCAGACAGTTACATTCAGACAACTCAGTGTTAAGAAAAATAAGCAAATTTAGAGTAAAAGACACTGCAATCCTGGTTTTGCTATGAAAACTCATTCATATCAAATGATTTGTATGAGAGGGAAAACTGTCCCCCAGTAAAAAGAAGCAAGAATCCTCACTGCAAAAGTACAAGGTGTTTCAGGGGATATTTTGCTGCTGTTGTTGTTTGTGTGGGTTTTTTAAGGTTTCTTTTGGTTTTTTTGAGGTTTGCCTTTTTTTTTTAAACTACTTACTCTCAAATTCCAAACAGATAAATTCAACTGCTTTCAGTCTTCATGTACTTTGGTACACAAAGAATATAAACTATCTTTAACACAAAACATAATGCATGATCCATAATGAGTGGCTAAATTTAAACCACTGAAGATTAAACAGATTTATTGAAATTATTTCCACAAAGTTTCTACACAACAAAGTCTCTCAAATACTTAAATGAATGCAAATTTACAAAGTTAACAATATTGCTAATCCCTGAGAGCCACTGACTTAGATTTATTATTTATTTAGTAGATGTGTATGACATACTCTATGCACTTTTTAAATGAATGTATTAGCTCTTGGATTGTCAGATAAGCAGCCTATGAGTTGTCAATTTTCTTAACTGTAGAATTAAAATAAAAGAAGTACTTTTCAGAAAAACAAAACACATATTCCTCTTCAAGAGACAGGAAAAACAATGTGTTTGATTTGTTCTACCAAAAAAGACTTCATCTAGAAGTCATCTCAAATCAATAGAGGTAGTTAAAATCACTGTGCTTTACTCTTTGATAGCAGGTGTTTTCCTTAACATTTTCTGCATTTAGTGCAATAAAACACAAACTTTACAAAGATACATCCAATTATAAGTAAAAATAATGGAGAAGGTTGATGTATTTCTTACTAAATTCTCCCAAAAGTACGCTAAATGTGACCTTTTCAGTATCAGCACTGATTCCTGTTAGGTGCCTGCCAGATGAACAAAGCCCTTTACTACACACAAATAATAACAATCAGTTATGCTAATGCTGCCTCTTAACCAGGTCTCTGATATGAAACTGCACAGTCTCCATTACAGTCTCTTGAATTAAGGATTTTAAAATTATTTTTTTAAATTTATTTTTAAGATCAGAAGTTATTCCTACAGAGCTCAATGAACACCTCAGCTGAATTTCTCTGAAAAAAGTTTTGACACTAGAAATTAATACTTTGTTCCTAAAATGGGCTCTGTGTTTCAACACTGTAAGTTAAACCAACAGACATTAACAAGAGAGTATTCTGTTTGACAGTAAGTTTTGTGTGGCTGTAGTGGGTAACACTAAAGGTCCTGCAGCCCACTCTGGCTTGCCCTGATATAGCAAACAGATGCCTACAGAGAAAGAGCACCATGTATCCTTATTTCTTCAGAATACTAACATGATCTTACAGGTCACCATAGATTTTGGGAGCTGGAGTCAGAAGCATCACCTGTGTATAACCAATGTAACAATTTAACCAAGCTAAAATTTTAAAAGACATTTAAAGAAAGATGTCTGCAACACAGATGTAACAGCCTCCTAATGCCAAATATTTACACCTAGTTGTGAAGAAAAGTATAAAGTAAGGATTAGAATTACGAAAAAGAATTAATTTCAGTTTAGAGAAAAATCCTGGCAGACAGAGAAAATAAGGAACATGATTTCCTAATACCTAGAAAGAGTTCACTTGACATGACCTCTCTTTCATACCTTTCAAAGCATATGGAAAATAGCATGTAGGAACATCTACCAATTCTAGCTTACTTTATAAAGATGTTGCCTTTAATATTCTAGAAGGCTATAATCAAGAAGATTAAAACAGCCATGGAATGTATCCCAGAACTACTTTATTTTTGTGCAATACATCAAGAAAATTACTGAGTAAGTCGACCTAGCTACAAGAACCTGTATTACCTCAAGATACCTGGAAGACACCATTGAAATGAAAGACAAAATAACCTAGTGAGTGCAGGGTCACAATATAGTATCAACTTCTGACGCTGCTGTACTGTATCAAAACTCTGACTCTTTGTGTGTGGTATTTTTAAATATCTTTATAGATCCATTGAATGCCATGAAAACAAACCAAGAGAATCCTAATCATGCAGAAATACATCCCTCCATCTGAGATAACCTAAAATGAAGATTGGTATGAACAGTCATATATACTGTAATTTAATTCCCAGGCATTTATGCCATCCTTCACTTTCACTCCTTTCAATCTTTTTAGAGTACTGTGGGTGTCAAAAGGCCAAATACCACCATCAATTTTACCCATCCACTCTATCACACTGCTGGTACTATCACAGATACTTCACTTTTACTTTCCAAAAGGAGTTTTAAGAGCTGGGGGGGGGGAGCAGAGTGGCCACTCAGGTTTCTAAAGAACAGGGCTTTATCTATTATTTTTTTCAAATGGGAGACGGTTCAAAGATAACCCTGGATGAAGCAAAAATTGCTGAAAAGCAAGTGATTGCCTGAATGCTTCATTAAAATAAAAACAACAAGTAGGAATGGCCATGTGTCAGCTCAGAAACATTCAGCAACTAGAACACAGCATTTACTTTTCATTAGTAAGTTATGATTTCCATAAAGACCCCTACCATCATCTTAAGAAATAGGCTGCAATATTGTCACTGGTTCAACTATCAACTGAATTAGGTAAATATCCAGCAAGACAAAAGGATCTACATTTGAAATCTTAGTTTAATTATATAATTAATTTCTTTACCAGGTCCTGTCAGGGCAAATAACCCTAATACTTGTCAATTACTGAACTGTTCCCTAAACAGTTCAGGGAACTGCTTTTGAAGAAGTCAAGTCAGCCTTTATGTTCTTAAATTCCTTTCCCCAACCTTAAATTACACTGACTTAAAAAAACCCAAACAAATCAAATCTGTCAAAAGAAATAGTCCTTCTTCCCTCCAGCTGAATTACATAACATCATTCGTCAGCCTAGTTAAAATATTTTAAGGAGTAATTACCAGTAAAAAAATAGTAAATTATCACACATTTCTGCTGGGTATGTCAGTTCACTTTTTCTGGAACCGAACCTTTTTTTCAAATCCCAGTCTCCTTGGCTTCTCAGGAGTAGCAAGCAATTGTTTCACTACCTTAGATACAGTGAGACTGAAAACATGCCTTCTTTCATAGAATTGTACACTCTTACAAAAACTTACCCTTTCATTTTCCTAGAACTATCATTCACCTAACAAAAATAACACAGACACAGCAGAACCAGTCAATAACAATCCCAACTTTCTTTTAACATAATTAGTTTCTCTTAACCTGAGACAGAAACAATCAATTTGTTCTTAAGAGAAGCTCTTTGCTTCACGTTCTATTATTTAGACTTCTTAAAACGTATCAACATTTCTGAACCACCGACTGGATTTTCAGCCCCCAATAATTACCTCTCCCATTCCCCGAGATTCTAGGGCAAGAGCTTGAAACTCATGATTCATCTCATCCACAGATCGAACCTGTAGAGGGAAAACCAAAAGAAAACTCTGTTAGTCAAATATATTTTCAAAAGTTAAGAGTTTTCAATACTCCAGAAGATTTCTGAATATTGAAAGCATACAAAAAATGTGCTTCCCAATTTAGTCTGAACATGAGTCTAGATTTCATGAACAGATATAGTTAAGTGACCAATTTAAGGTACCCTGCTAATATAATAACATGCAAGAAATTCCAACAGTCTGTACAGACATTGCTCACTATAGAAACAGTAGCCAGTAGCACATTTGCAATGATTGTGAAAAAAAAAAGGGTAAAATTAAAGATTTGGGCATATAAAAATCCTTTAGAAAGGAGAGGAACTGTTGCACACTGTGTTACTTAGTACACCTGGCAGCAAACAAAGAAAAGCTCACAAGGCAGGTCACAAAACCTACAAGCAATGTATTGCTTTTAAAAGCTAGTAACTGAGTGCATTATCACAATTCGTCATGTTTTCTTCCAGGAAATCACGTTTTTCCTTCCCTGCAGGTTGGCTTTTTTTCCTGATTGTTGTAAATATGAAAGATATTTTACTAAAGTAAGAGTTGCTGCTGCAACAAACCACCTCCTTTTTCCATGGCACAGACACAGCGCACTTGGCCCATTCTTTTCTGAGAAAATGGTTTCCACAAGGACTTTTCAAAGCCAGGATAAGCTTAGAAAAACAAATTAAAAAAAGGAAATTCAGAGTTGCTTCTTCCCCTTCTTTTCTCTCCCAATAGTGACACGCAGCACGTAAAGTTATTCAAGTTGAAAGCAAAATTAATTTCCCTCCCAACACCAGTCTCCCTTGAGGAGTAGTTGTTTTTACCACTAAATCAATCTATTTACACCAGCCAATAAACCAAACTGAAGCTACTCCACACAGCTGATAACACAACTAACACTTTTCAATAGATGCTCAAATACTAGGCAAAGAAACAATCCGGTGCTTTCAACATTCTGGCACAAACAACTCTTTCTTAGCATTGGAAAACTGGCCAACAGACACTCCATTCTCAAAACTTTACTCCCAAACTATTGTTATTGCCTCAATCATTCTAAGCCATTAACTTCTGAGGTTGAGTGTCTCTGTGCTTTTGACAAAGAAATTTCTCAGCTCAAAGAAATATTCCCTCAAGAAGAACAATGTATTAGTCAAGATGGAGTCTGAAATCACTTCCCAACAATTTCACTGAGATACTGAAGAGCAAATTTAGTTTCAGACTGAATTATGGGGTGGACACATCAGCACACTGGCCTTATTCCAGTAATGCTGACACTTAAGTTAATTACATTGATTTTATTCTTTTAAAAACTGAAAGCAGATTTTAACATATCCTTAAAAATGCTAAAGATACTTTTCTTCAAATAAATATTTTAAAAACAGATTCACATTTTACGCAAAACTTTATTAGTTCCAAGGGATAATCAAATATTTCTGCATGCACACAGAAAATATAATGGTAGAAGAGCAATTACTTAAAAAGAAAAATCAGAAACTCAAACCTTGAAGACTTCTGAATTTGAGTATTACAGTTTCTGAAAACGTAATTTCTTCTACAGACTGATGAGAAAGCTGATTATCTTACTTATGCCACTGTTCCTGCTGAGGTCATGTAGTTTCGTTTCAATTACACACCAATATTAATTTAGGTACTTCTGTTTCAATACGTAGTTTTGATCTAATGATCTCTAAATAAATTTGCAGGTAAAGCTTGCCGAATTATATTTACCAAAAACACTACCCAAATCACTGTTAGATAACAAACAACCAAGCTTGAAAGAGGTATCATTTTTTTGGCTGTGGTGGTTTTTGGGTGGGTTGTTTCAGGTTTGTTGTTTGGGGTTTTTTTTGTTGGTTTTAACTTTCAGCAGTGGTGGTTTTGTTTATTTGTGTTTTTCTGGTGTTGCAAGACCTACTAGTAAGTGCTTATTTTTCACAATTCAGTGAAGTCCAAAACCATGGCCACCCCTCCTTCCATGTCTATAAGGAAAGACAATCCTAGAATCAGGGTAAGAGCACAGCTAACTCCTTTTTTCTTCTAAGCAGTTCAGAGACCGTTATAAGAAAGTGAAGTTTTATAAAACTGCAAATACATTTTAGTACAACGAACATTAATTTTGCTCACTGGCCTCTTTCTTAAAAATTTTTACATTTAAAGTTAGCATTATCTATTGCTAACCAGCAGCAAGAGAAAAAACAGTCTTTTTTTCCACCAAAAACAACAGCCCACAAGATCCTGCCCCATATCACAAATTTGTGTTTCATAGATCATTCACAAACTGGAGAAAACACATGCAGCACCAGTATCTCCATGTCTTTCTTCAACACTAACACAGCCCTATCATTACAACAACAGAAGAAAACATCCAGGATGACACCCAGCTGGATCTCCCATGTATAGAGACATACCCTTTCCCCAAAGGAGAAACTTTGGCTGGGATTATCTGTATTACCAAGGAGTTTTATTTTCTCTAATTCAATACCAGCATTAACCTAATTCACAGGTTCCAGAAATAAACCTTTTAATACTTTTTTAAACACAAATTTAGAACATTAAAAAAACACCACTTTTTCTATTTTTATTCATACCCTGTCATACAGAATAATTCATAAGTCAAAATGAGGCCTGTGGAACATAGTGCTCAACATTTACAAGGTTTTTTTTCTGGTTTTGTTACATTACATCACTGCCTCATCCCTGGAACTGCTCAAGGCCAGACTGGATGGAGCTCTGAGCAACCTGGTCTAATGGAAGGTGTCCCTGCCCATGGTAGGGGATTGGACAACGGTTTCAAACTTCCAGTCCATGGCAGATCATTCCACTGGGCCCCCAAATTATGCACAAACAGATATTACACACCGAGCTGTCTTTAGGTACAACAGTTCCTCCAATACTATTGTTAAGTAGGTAGAACGTCTTAAGCATTCATGATTTCTTCCCCCTTAACACACCAACAGAAAACTCTCATTTTCTTCCCCTTCTACAGGCTCTAGATACAACATACTAGCACATTTTAGTCTATTTTTCATTGCAGCATTAGGAATGAGATTTTAACACAAAATTTCTGTTTAAAAACAAAATTACGTTTAGTAGACTCTTTCCTCCTGAAGTTTACACTTCCTCTCTCTCCTTGAAATTTGAATTTTTTTTCCTAAATCTAGAGGCCTATGCAAAACCCATTCCTTTACTCTCTTTAAGACTCTGTAGAGGGCAGTCCTGCCACCCTTCACCCAAAAATTTTTACCACTCCCCTTAAATGAACGTGGTAACCATCAATGTAACTGTTTGATTCATGAAGTTTTTTCGGTCCTTTTCCATGCACAAGAATTTCACCAGAACACGAGAGATGAGACCACTGTGGTAAAACACCACCGAGAAGAGACCCCTACATCTGACATGGGCGGAGCAACAAGGAGAACCTGGTGCGGAGCGAGGTGGGACAGGAGTATCCACTCAGGGGTAACGCATCCAGAAACAAGAAACCGTGCCCTCGGTAACTCAGGGCAGAATTCGGGAGGCAGACTCTTGACTGGAAACCATCTAGGATTATCACAAGAAACACTGCTGACAGTAATATCCATTTCTAGAATCCAGGCATCCAGATCTTAGGACAACTACTTTCTTAAATAACCCTGAATCTTGCCAGAAGTAAGCTTGTAACCATTTTCTTGCAAAAGCAAAGAACAGACCCTTCTTTGAAAAAAGGCTTGTGGAAAATAGTAACAAAAAATACAGTATCAAAGAGAAAATATGACTTTATTTTATACATCAAAAGTGGTTAAACCAGATGACCAGAAAGTAGGAAACCCACTTTTTCTGCATTAAGAAATGCCAAATCCCATCCCTCTCCTCTCAGGTGAATACCCTAATCACTGTGACAAAGATGACATATTTTGTATTTGAAGTCGTGTCCTAGGCCAGAAATTCATCACAAAACACCTGATAATTAGAGCACTAGGACTGGAAAGAAAGCGAATCTGCTGTTTGCACTGCAATTGCTTCTGCTTTTTTCTTAATTTTACTGAATTACTTCACTGCAAAATACCCTTCCAGCAGTTTTCTACAGTGGTGGCTCCTCTGTAGCATTTATCTTATGTAAGATACGTGCTTATGGCAGAGACTTAACATAATGAGCAACTTGAACTATTTTGAAAACCCAATACATAGCAATTCTGCCAGTCCTCCATTAAGTTGAACGCTGTATTATAAAGCCATGTCAGGCACTCAAAAAGACATTTTAAAAACTCCCAAAAAGACAACTCACCAAAAATCTTTCAGAAAGGTGGCCAACTTGAAATTACTAAATAAAAACAGTATTTTTGATACAAATATTAGACAGAAATCTATAACAGATTCATAACAAAGGACAAGAATGGAAAACTACACAACCAGCCTAAACTGCACATCTCCAAACCTGTTATGCCATACTGCAATAAAGGGCTGCATATAGAAATTTCTACTCTATAATATTTTTGCCAAAATTACCTAAAACATCCTTACTTTGATTTAGAGACCAACCCACAGTGCACCCAGACAATAAAAGCTGTTGAGTAGCTGAACAGGACACTCCAAGAAGCGCAACTGAACTGTTTTGTTCACTAAACACCAAGTATCTTCTGTAACATTAAAAGAAAAGACATTTGATTAAAGCTGCTTTTGAGTAGATGCATCTACTCATACCTCTTTGAAGCATCAGAGAACCACAGGTTCACTTACTATGAAACTGGTTAATGAAAGTTGCTATTCCCAAGTAATTCAAAGTCAACAGGTGCTGTTTTGATAAGAGGCAAGGTTTTCTGAGGGCCACATGGAACAGTAAAACTGAAAATTTCACAGAATACTCCAAAATACCCAGGCTCCTTAAGCAGTCCAAATAAAGGTGTTAGGCACTTCTGACAAAAGACTGAGGCAACCAATTTTAAATTCTAACAAATATTTCTGTGGTTACAATCTCAAAAGTACATCTTCATCCAGTAAGTACTTAACTTTCACTGTGTCAAAATAATGTTCTAAAATCAACTAAAACTTTTTAGGGAAGTGAATAATTCTTCAATTGCAGTATCTTTGGCTTCCTAACTCTTTCTCAGACTGAGCAGTACTATACATCCGCACTCTATGACCCGTAGTACATTCAAATATTCTAACAAACCAAATTTCTTAACTTAGTTGGCTTGGCTCAGCAATCACTCTGGATTTAATGTTCTTGTGCTTTATTTCCTTGTGGGCTTTGTATTGTAGTTTGAGAAGCAATCCTAGCAGCACTGAGAATGTCATCAGTGACAGAAAAGAGCAGATTTTGAGGTGTGGTTTCTAGAGCACATTAAAGGAGCAGGGGAATACACTCAGAGTCCAACCTGCTGAAAAAGCCAGCTCACATTCTTTGCTTGCTTGTTTTCAATACGAATATCAATAAGCTCAAAGCCTGCACAGAGGAGAAATTAATTATCTAGGTTTTTATCAACAGCATGTATAAAAATGCATATATGTTATCTTTATGTTGAAGTATGCTGGAGAGTATCTCAAAAGTCACCATCAAGTCTGGAAAATACGGATTTACTTGCATAGTCTTCTGCCAACAGAAGATATGAGAAATGATTATTATATCATCACTATCCACAAAGAAAAGGAGAGGAAAATTATGGACATCCTGCCCCCTGTTTCAGAACTATGATGGCTCTGAATGATGGTTCATTGGCCTAAAAAGCCAGCTAAGGATTCTAAGAAATTGCACTTGCTCCCCCTAAAAATGAACTCTTTCATCATGTAAGAAAGTTGCCTCTTCACTGTACAGGCTTTCAGGATTCTCTTTCCCACCCAACCAGCTCAACCTTTGGTGTAAGACTGGCAGAACTGTTTGTACAAGTTTTCCTAAACTATTGTCAAATGTCCTCAAGCTCAGGATTTTAATCTGTACAGCCAAACACTGGCAGAGCTACCAGGCTCACATAAATTTATGTGTTTGTACTGAAACCAGATTTCATAACTATTTATAACAGTTACACTGTTTGCACCATTTGAAAAGCTGAAGTGATATAGTCCTACGTAAACAGGGCATATAGTTTAGACTAAATAACCTTAGCAGGTTTCTCATTTTTTTAGTTGTATAAGAAGTTATCCATTCAAAAGAGTTTCTAAGAAATGTACAGCACAGCATGGACGGTAATAGAAGTTTGCAAAATAAAAATTTAGAAACGCGATAAAAAGTATATAATTTTACAAAGTGGAAGAAAAAGCCCATAAAAACTTGTCCAGTGACAGCTTCTGTAAACAGGAAATTATTTTTAAAAAATTAATTAGAACAATTGATTAAAATACTATTTCCCATACACTTCTTAGCTTATTATTAAATGAGCTACAAGAAAAAGTAATCCTTAAAAAAAGTGGCTGACTGGTCCTTTACTGCTCAGAAATAAAACTGAAGAACTATTTTTCATACAAGAAAATATTTTTATACAGGTCTAATCTTCAATATGAAATAGTTTAGGTACAAATCCCATGTAGTCTGGTGAGACTCTTCACCTTCCTCTGCTGCACACATTATTCTGCAACTCTCACTCCAATGTTCCCTCATAAATATACCAGAAACAAAACAGGAAGTCACTAAATATATTCAGAAATTTGAAAACAAAGCTGTGAAATGAAATATGAGTTGCAGTTTCTGTCTAAACATGCTTAATTTAATTGGTGCTGATTACTTATATGCATGTGACTAAACTGTTTTTTTTCTAATTTTAATATCTATGCTTCTTGTTAAGCTGGTTAGTCAGCATCACTTTTCTGGTAGCAGTAGCAAGTGCTACAACTGGTGTAATAGAAGTTCAGAGGAATTTCAGAGTCAAATTTCTAACAATTATTATCCTGTTCTACACAGAAAGGCTCTGTCAGGGAGTAATAACTATACAGCCACTTCTACACAGAAGCGTGACATTAATTTGATGTGCTGCTGTTTTGAGACGTCAGCCTTCATTACTTCATCATTTGCCCTCATTCAAAAGCTTTATTTAGTGAATTAAAAAACTTAAAAAAAAACTTTAGACAGCTTTCTAGGCAATATACTATAAGAAAAAGCCTTAAAACTTAGCCATTTCTGAAGATGAAAACTCTGTATATACCCTAAAGATATGTACACACAAGCAGGAACTAGGGACAATTTACCTCAATGTATTTTGTAATGATTAATGAAACATAATTTTCATTCTAATAGAGTTAACAAGCTTGTCTTAAATGTCTTAACATGAATTGGAACACTGGAATTCACAGGCCTCGAATCAAGTAAAAATTTCCATAAATTAGTTTTCTACATTTTAATTAATATTTTTTTTGCTAATGTGTTTTCTTTAGAAATCTCAACTGTCTTCACTTTTCTGTTTACTACTAAGGAATCTGAAACAGAACATCTCCCCTACACAAATGCCTAAAAAGTAAAAAAGGAAACCTCAGACTTTGAATTTCTGGTTGACAAATTACGGGGTTTTAACACCATATTAATGTGATCCTAAGGAATCTTATGGAACATAACTCATTTATAAATAATATCATTTATATGAAGAGCATTATTTCATATATATGTACATACACATGGACACCACCCTTTTAAAAGTGGGGCGAGGAAATTCCAGAAGTCACTCTAACATAATTTATTATTTTGTGCTATTGTAGAGCTGATACCACAAACATTCCTCCCACCCCCAGCAACTGATACATAATACATAACAATCCCCTTCTTCAGAGCATTTACTTTCATTTTGTTTACTCCAGAATATGGAAGATGCATTTGCCACACAAAATATTAATTTCTCAAGGATTTAGTTGTCAGTAACACCACATGGAAAAACTGAAGTTCTCCCAGTAATTCTCCTGCTCAGAAGTTTCCAGCATCAAGGATTCTTCTCCCTCATGATCCAATACCATCTGAACAAGCTGTTGGCCTTTCTGTTTTGCCTTTTTTTCCCCTCCTGAGCAGGCAAGAAGAAAGTAGGGAATACCAACACAGTCTGATCTTCACAAAGTGGGCACTGCAAGCAGAGATGAAACTACCTAGTTGTTACGCAACAAATTGGAACAGCTGATAGTACAAAAAAAACCTCCGAACAAACAAACAAAAAAATTGGAATTTTTAGACTTCTCATGATTCCTCATTCCACTACAAATAATCAGCTTTTGCAAAGAAAGGTACTGACACAACACACAACTTCTCTGTATCCCAAGCATAAAATAACAGTGAAAACTTCCAAGGTTTCAAGTATATGTCAGTCTGCTTCAAAAGCCACCTTGAATTTTTTGTGCTTTTAAACCCTGCATAACCTCAAGGGGAGCCAGGGAATGGTAAAACATATTTTAGTGTATTTTTTTAGTTCCTCCCTTGCTACAGGGAAGCAAATGTGTTTTCTACTTATCTGTCTACAGCAAGTGAACAGACATTTAAAGAAATTGCTGTTATCAATTATTTCAGCTGTTTTCTAAGGATGTTCTCTTTGGACAAGACGCATTTAAACTACCCATAGACTTCTAAAATTGCCTAAAAGCTAGAAAAACCAGCCAACTCTGAAAAAAAAAACAACTAGAGACTACTTTTAACTTAGTAAGCATCACTTCTGATTCACTAAGAGTTGCAGCCTAGCCTCAGACATTAATATCTCATTAAATGCTGGCTAGCATAGTGTAGGTACATTGTAGGTACCCAGTCTGTGATACTTGGGAATGGGGCTGTAGCACAGCCTAATCCCCAATGGGCCTCAGCTGTGGAAAACAGGTGAACAGCATAGCATGTAAGAAGGACACAGGTGCAATGCATGGACCATGAGGGGTAGAAAAGGTTGGGCTTAAGAAGCAGGAGCAGCAGACGCAAGCAGATGCTTACAGCCTTTGGAAGCTTATGATGTTACTCTGTCTGGGCAGACAGGCTGAAGCCTTCCGACAAGGTACGGTGCTGTCCTGACGAGGTGTGATTCTAGATTATTATGTGTTATGGCTGTCTTGAATGTGACCTATGTTGTGGAATATGCCACAACACAAGCACAGTCCTTCAAAGGAAGTAAAAGACAGTCTAAAATAACACCAAAGACTTCATACCAGTGATAGTAAACAAAAGTAAAAAATAAAATTAAGTAGGCTATTTAGAATTCAAATTGAAGTGACAAAAGCTTTTTAACAAAAATTAGTTCAAAGATTTATATTGATACATCTGTGTTTCAATGGATTTAAAGTCAAATACTTCAACTTTTTCATTTAAGAAGCCAAAAATTTAAGAGCAGTTACATGTAAAAGCTGCTATCAGTACACAAATAGGCACACAGGACAGGCAAAAGCAGTAACTGTGGACAGAAATAATCTATATTTGAATTATCATCTAAAAATATATCAGATGGTGATTTTATGAGCAAAATCTCTGCTTAGATGTCTAAATTCCAGGTTATTCATCCTCACACAACATGAAGTATTCCCTGAAATCATTTAACCAACTACATGCTTCCTTTCACTATCTATCCACTTTGCTTTTCTCTCCGCCTTTACACTGAAGAGAAAAAAGCTTTCATATAACTCTTCATAAAGACACACAAGGGCCTTCTTCATCCTGACTTTAACATAACTGGTACCAAGTCAAGGTAGTTCAGAAAGCTAAATGGAGCTTCTCTGTGAAATACAGCAGTGTCATATTTTCAAAACCACCAATTTTAAATCACATAAAAAAAAGACAAACAGCATTCTAAATCCACAGATAAGAACTCAGATTAAGTAAAGGAACTAACACTAACCCATATTTTTATTCTCTTCATACCATGAGTAATGTAATGAAATGAATAAGAACATATCAAGAAATTTGCTGCAAACGCAAAATGCTTGAATGCCTATATGCAGTTTCTTTTAGCCAAGTTTACTGGCTCCCACCACCTGGATGTCATGCAAAACTCTCCTAGAGTAAAACTCTCCTAAAGTAAAACCAGTTTTAACTTTAGGACAAAATTCTACAACTACACAATAACCACATTTAGAACAAGGTCTCACTCACAATCTCACCTAGAACCTGGATCACATGGGAACAAATGCAAAAAAACTCCAGCTGGCTCCATACACCCCCAGCTCAGGTCTCTGGTTCTACTCTAGTGCTCCAAGGCTGCTCCCAGCCCACACTCCCTCTGGAAGCAGCACTACTGTTCAGGTTTATGCTGCTGTCAGTGATTCCTCACAGACCTGAATAGATTCTGTGCAGAGCCACTGCTGCATAGGCACACACAGTAATTCATCTATATGTAAATCCAAGAAAATGCACAGCTGACCACATGCTATTTGTCTGCTGTAATATCAAATCAGGATCTCCCTATGCTAATTACTGAATAAGCACTAAAGTATGAAGGACTCTGCTTCAAAGAACACTTAAGTGTAAGACATTACAAAGACTGATACAACAAGAAACCAAATTGGTAAAGGGAGAATAAAGCAGTCACTCACACGAAGGTGTTTGCCAGGTATTTGGAGCAACAAAGGCAGGTGGTAATATAAAGGAGTATGTTGGATAGTACAAGGACACTGGTGAAGGTATTTAATAAAGACACAACTAACACAAAGTCCATGTGCAGGAGGTAGCAGTTCACCACTTGACACCACATGAGACAATACGCAGTGGGGGGGGGGGAACTAGTCAAGTTCCTCACTGGCCAAAACCATCACCAGCAGTTTGAAATGCTGGTGAAAAACAGCAAATGTGGCTGGAAGGAGTGATTAAGAAAAAGTCTCTAAAGAACAGAAGTCACACAGAAGAAACTTGCTTGCACAGTCAGGTGACTGCAATTACTTTCCATTTCCCTGCCCTGATGACAGTTCACATTAAGCTGCCTATTCCATGCACTACATGCTGGAAAATACTAAAAATACAAACCAAGTATCTGCAAAATTCAACGCTGTAATTTTCTTCTCTCTATCTAGGGAAATGCTTTAAAGCACATCACCGAAAATTTCTCAATGCTCTTCTTTCAGTCCAACTACATGAAACCACATTGCAATACATCACAAAATACTCCTTTTTCAGCTACTTCAAATCAAAGAGATGAGAAAGACAGACATATTTCCTATTTCTAGCTATGTCTCCTATTGAAACTGAGAGTCACAAGCAGGCAATAAGGTGATACCTCACTAATCAAGTTGCAAGACATTTAATTTTAACAGAAAAAAAGGACCAACCTTACAATTCACTCAAAAAACTCACGGCATTTGCCCCATCTCATACAGAACTACTGTGACAGAAGAATCTCACCAGGAACTTATTGAACAAGATGTTTTAACAGGGAACAGATTTTCCAAAACAAGAATAAAATGCCCTCCCCCTCACCTCTCCTCTAGCGAGTACGGAAAATCCTGCCAGTCTAAGATTTCTTTTCTTAATTTGTGAGGCTTGAAAAGTTTTAGTTATTTGCAAGTTTGAGAAGCTGCTTAAATCATACATTCAACAACCATAATCTGGGTTTCTAGTTTGTTGGAGATAAATGCTACTGGAACTAATTGATGACAATGGCAACTCAAAATTAAACCAGAGTAAAAGACAATACTTAAAAAAAAGTTGTAAGATAACTTGTTGCTTGCAGAAACAGAAATAAATGACCTCAGAACACCTTTAGAGGGATGTTAACTTTATAGGGAGAACAACCCCATCAATCACCTAAGATAAAACTTGAGCTATTACAATAAAAAACTAGCAATTAAAATATTTGTGTTGTGCAGGTATTTAACATTTGATAAAGTCTTAAAAATCTGTTGATGAAAATAATTTTGAAATCACTTTAGTGATTAAATAGTTAAATTTCACAACTACACTTTTAAGCGGAAGTAAAAGTTGCAAACAAAGATAGGAAATAAAAAAATAGACTGGAAGCATATTTAGATTTCTAGGGACAGTTTTAAGTAAAATCTATAAAAGGAAGAACTGATGATTGAGGAAATGCAATTCCCACTGTAAGGTCAGGAAACAGATTATGTTGTTCTCAATTTGAATGAAGATATTATGTTCATTGTTTCAAGGGATGGCTACATGACTGTGAGGACTCATATGAGAAAATGATTTCCCAATTCCTATTGCACAAACATATTAATCTATCTTATTTGAACAACAAACAAAATAATCTTATTAAAACCAAGGCAGAATTTTTGCTAAGAATTGTCAGTTTCATCCTGTTAAGTATTTGCACATTTTGCTAGTTTAATAGCATCTACACGTTTTCTCATGGCTATATTAGTTCTAACAGACCCCCACAGAAGTCAGGATGGATACTTGCAAATACTGAATCGTACAGCTTCTCCTCCAGACCACAAAAGTGCCAAAAGGCTCTTGAACTCAGTGAGACTCTTCCCTTTGTTCTCTCCTCTTCCCCTCCAAGGAAGGGTTTTTCTTTGTTACAGCAACTACTCACAAAACTTTGAGATGTTTGTCAAGTCTAACACAAATGAGCTGCAGCAACTGAAGCTCAACTGAAACTTTGTGTAAAGACACAATTTATGTTCTTTTGTTTATAGCACCACTACCCTTTGGATTTTTGGAAAAGGCTGCAACAGTCAAAGCTTTTCTCTGTCAGTCTTGCTTATCAACTCTTGCTTCTTCAAAAGTAAGATGCAAAGACACCCAGGTCATGTTAAAATTCACAACCTAAAATATTTAGATTAAACTAATGAGGTGTTTAACTACCTTTGCCATGAGGAAGGGAAGTAGATTGAGCCGAACTAAGAAAATACAGGACAGGTAGCCTGGGCAGTATCACACTGCTGTAGCTGTTTGCTTCAGTATGTGGGAAGAACATCTGCAAGTAGTCCAACATCCTCAAAAATACATCCTGACTTTACAAAAAGCTTCTTCTCTGTAATGCCAAATATTACATACTGTTTGATGATCACTAAGCCTTTCTATCCTAGACAATTCTGTATTTCTGAAATGATGTTAATTAATGACAAACAGATCACTAACCTATCCGCAGCCCTAGGGGGATCTGAACAAAAGGATAATGCCACAGCACACAGCAGTCTTCCTCAAACGCTCTGCTACCAGGGACCGAAATGCCTTTTTGGTCTTGAGGGAAAGAAAAAAATGTCAAACCCTCAAGCGAAATAGTTTTCATACTTAGTTCATTATCCTTTATAACTCTTTTCACTATTAAATATTTTAAAGAAAGATTAATGAGAGTCAGGAATTACTATCTCTAGATTAGGGAGTTTATACTTAACCTTGTGAGTGGATGGCCACTACTATTTTAATATGAAAGGTAACAATCGTGGTGTCCTGACTCAAATTAACGGTGCTGGCTTTGACATCCTGTACTGAGGAGTTTTGCATGCATTACTATTCAGCTGAGTGTCCAAATTTTTTTGGCTGTCGCATGCAAAGCATGCTCCTGTAGCCTCTGCCCTCTTCTCTGCTGCAAATCATTGTTTAGAGCCCCCCTCTCAGCCTGCGAAGTAGTTCCAGTCTCCGAAGTGTTGGCCATTAGTAACTGTTGCCCACCACTTCAATTTTTACTGCTGCAGCTGAAGCAGATATAGAAGAACACAACAGACTGAGAATATTAACAATTTGCATGTTTCTATGCCTCTTATGCTGAAATGTTCTGTAAGACGATGATGTTAGTTCTGAGCCAGTGGTTGGTTAATTTGGACACCAAAGTGTCAAGTGTACACTTAGCAAAAGGAATTTTCCATTTCAACTAAGTGTTGAATCCATTTGTGCTGTGTTTGAATTTCCTGCTCTTCTCTTAAATGTGTGTGCCACCTGCAGTTCTACCATTAGTCTTGATAATTTCCAAATTAGGGTACACTAAGCCTCAATACTGCCATGGATCTCCAGGATAACCCACTTAATCTTTCCCCGGGCTATCACAGGCCTACAACGCTACTGTGAATTAATTCATAATAAAATATTTCAGCCGGAAGGAATAATCTAATCCAACCATTTGATCACTTCAGGGCTGACCAAAAGTTAAAGCATCTTATTAACGGCATGAACTGCCTTCCAACTATTGACACTCCAGTGATAATTCTCACAGTTCATCCCTCAATAACCCCTTATCAGGGACACTGACAAGCAATTCCTCAGTCTTTAACTACAGTAAAAATTAAGTATCCTACTAGACAAGTAATTATCTTTACTAAAGACATTGTCTGCCTTACGTTTAGTTCTTCTGAAGATATTTCAGATGGCTTTCAGAAGACCAAGATAATGTTTCACTAGTCTTCCCAGGAACTCATTTCTTGCAATTAATGAAGCATATTTATCAACTTCTTATCCTCCTACTGAGATTCTTTAGCACTTGAACTAATTTGAAGATTCTTCACAATCCATTAGTGGCTCCAGCCAAGTTGATCTGTTTGTCTTATCGCTCCCAACAACAACAGCTCTTTCAACTCACTTCCAGGTATCATTCAGTGTCAGTCAAAAAGTATCAGGTACCTTCTGGTATGAAAGTGGATATGAGGTTTTTCCATGTTCTGTATTAACTTGAAATCACCAGTTAAGCCTCAGGCTCATGGGACTTACTTGACAGAAAACTATCCCTGGTAAACTGGATGAAGCACAATGCTGTGGAGAAGTTCTTGGGGTTTTGGTAGAGAGCTGGGGTTGTTCAGCCTGGAGAAGAGAAGGCTCCGAGGAGACCTTAGTGCACCTTCCAGTACCCGGAGGGGTTACAGGAAAGCTAGACCAAGGCATGGAGGGATAGGGCAAGGGTAAATGGCTATAAACTGGCAGAGGGCAGGTTTACAGCAGGTATTTGGAAGAAATTCTTTACTGTGAGGATGGTGAGGCACTGGCATCAGTTGTCCAGAGAAGCTGTGGCTTGGAAATGTTCAAGGCCAGGCTGGATGGGGCTTTGAGCAACCTGATCTAGGCGAAGGCATCCCTGCCCATGGCGGGCTCTGTCTGTGGTTGGAACTGGATGATCTCTAAAGTCCCTTCCAACCCAAACCATTCAGTGATTCTTTGAACATCAGACATTACAAGATGTTTATCTACTATATTTGCTTCTAATAGTTTTCTTTCCATTTTTTCTTTGAATGTATAAAAAATTTCTATTTTTAATATATTAACCTACACAGTCTGTGTAGTAGACACAGAATATAATCCCAGCCAAACTCCTTCCACTGTTTGCATAAATATATATTTTAGAAAACCCATATCCTTGGTCCATTTAACTCTATAGTTTTCTGTTATTAAAAAAAAAAAACAAACCAAAAAAACCCCCAAAACAACAACAAAAAACAACAAACAAACCCCCCAAAAACCCAAAACCCTGTCAAAAAACCAAAACCACCTCCAACAAAAAGGTAACCTCCATCTTAACTACATCCCAAAGAACATTGGTACACAGAACTCGAATCAAAGAATTGAAATGGAGAAGTCCCCTGATCTGTCCTTGATTTCTGCTGGTTTATATTGCTACTGAAAAATGAGAGCAAATGAGTCAAAAAATGGTACAACACTAAGATGATGATTACAGTAAGTTGAAAACTACTATTCCCACACGCATAGTGCACAGCAAAGAGCAGCTTCCCCTTCAGCTAATCTTCATAATGCAGTGAAGCACTTAAAAAAAAAAATTAAGAGCAGTTCCTCTGCATCCCCCACTCAAATTACCAGAAAACACATACAAGGTCCATGACATTCACCTGCAAGAGGAATCTAGAAGTATTTGGATGGACCTAACTGAACTAAACAAAGCTGTGGATAAAGGCACGGCTCTGATCACTGGCGATGGAAAGCAGGTGGCAGAAGGGAGATGCAACTGTTATTCAGCATTTACTTATCTGTGAATAATTTTACCTACACAACATACCAGCCTTGAGAAATGCTAGTGAAAATCAGCACCATTACCTGTGCAACTTCCACTAGCGAGGAAAAACTCATCATTTTCATTCTCAGGAAGTGTATCCAAATGGACAATATTGTAGAATTTTACATTTACAAAACTGCTTTATGGCTTCTGTACAAGTAATAAAGAATGTGATACAGCATGAAGCAGGATGTCAGGTAAAAGGTTTTCGATTTTGCCATGTAGGTCAATATAAGAGGAAGAAAATAGTAAAAGGGAAAGCCAGAAACAAAATACCAAAAAATTAAAGAATGAGAAAGAACATGTGAAGAAAGAGATGAAGATACAACAGGCATTCCTGCTTGTAAGATCAGCAAATTTTGTTTATTTACTTTTGCTCCTATACTTACTATATTTTCTGAGTACAGTCCCTATGTCCTTGAGAACATGTAAGAAGTTCCTTGTGGACCTAAACTGTGGCATGCTACCAGAATCCTGGGGGAGAAAGTAATTCCTACCTTCAAATCCAAACAGAAGTTTTTAAAAGAAACTTGGGAAGCTGTATCAAACATTTGAGGGCAAAAGGCTTAAAACTGGATTTTTTTTTTCTTCTAGGTTACCATATGCAAAAGGAGAGTTACATTTTAATCTACATTTAATTCTACTTCTATTTCACCTGAATAAAACAGTCTTATCTCTAAGTGTAACTAAGACTCAGTATTAAATGCATATTACTTCTCATAAAGCCTACCAGGAATGAGTGCCTTTTCAAACTGAACCAATTACTTTGCATAAATTCAAAACTAATTATTTTACCATATTCTGATAAAAAACAGGCACTCAGAGAAATATGATATGCTAATGCAAGTTAAACAAATGGTTCCAACCGAACATTGCAAAATTATTTAATGCAGTTTCATGTATAACTGCTTTAAGAAAAATGAATGGCAAGTTTTAGGTTGTATTATTACAGCATTGAAAAATCAGCTTAATTCACACATAATGTTCTTAAAGACGTGGATTTGACACAAAACACAACAACTGTTTCAATGAAAAACAAATCAACTTCCTGTATAACCTATATGAACGGCATCTCCTGAGGGCCAGCAGTGTTTGCCAGACACACAGCTGCCCTCCAGCCTGCTGCTGGAACAAATTCCAACTGTGGTATGGAGAACATTCACTGAGGGGTACCTAGATACTGAGAGCACCTGACACCACAGTTACAGGGATGGTGTGAGGAGTGCTTCCATCTGAACTGGGCCCTGATGCTACTGCTCCAGGTGGGGCAACCCCTACTCCAAACCCCCTGGCTTCTGAACCAATGTTCACATGCATCATGCCTCTGATCTCCAGCCAGGACACTTCATCCATGCCTAGGAGGATACAAGAAATGCTCACTCCACATAGAAAGCTAAAAAGAAAAATTTTTGATAACAAAAAAGGCTCTCCTACACAGCTTTAAATATATAGCTCTTATAATTAGGACTGGGGAAAAAAAAAGTCCAAGCAATACAAAACCAATATTTATTGGGAAATATGTTTACTGATTTAAACTTTAAATCTTAAATGCCACTGCCAAACTAGAACTCTACAAGAAAAAAAGCACCACAGAGGTTTTACAAAACAATATATTAAAATGGTAGAGCTCCATACATTATAAATGCTTGCCCACGTATTTCCTTGCTAAAAAAGTCAAAATACAATTTTCAATCACAAAGGCAGCAGTTTTTTACATTATTACTCAGCATGATGTGTAAAACCACTAATTCTGTTATACTGCTATGTCTGATTCTATAATTAGTAGACTATGTAACAAAATAGCACAGAAAACTAACTTTTCTATGGGAACTACGTCTCAGTCTTACACCCCAGCCCCAGTTGTTCTTTCAAATGTGTTAAACCACATAACATTCTGACATAGTAATTGACATTAAGCGTCTCTAACCCACACAACAGGACATACAGGGGGTCAGGGGGCCTTCAAAAAATAAAGATTTCAGACTCAGATTAAAATTAAATTCATCAGCTCACTTGTGAAATATTTAAGACTTGGCTTAAAACAATTATAAATGACAACAGCAAAACATTCTGGTATCAACAAAATCCTCTAAGGAAAAAACACCTGTCCCTGCCTGAACACCCACACTTAATGATCTTCACACATTCCTAATGTACCACAACTGATGTATTATCAGCCTTTTAGTATGTGAATGGACATAAATAAAACCCAAAATACCATCTACAATCTAAAATAAGTATTTCTTACTTGAGAAAAAAATATTCAAGTCCAAGAAATGTCTTATTTTTCATGCTAAAGGAAAGTGGCAAGTCTAATTAAAATCTAACATAGATATTTAATCAGGATACAACACTTAGATCTCAAATACAGACAAAATAAACCAGTCCTTTAATCCCTCTACACAGTTCTACCTTACTCACTGAGTCTTACAGACTACCAAATGTCGCATCTTTAAGAAAAAATATAATATATAGACAGTTATATGGTAGGAGTATTTTTTTATAATCTTGAACAAACTTGGTTTTGTGAGCAATGCAAGACCTAAAACTACTTTGTCTTATCAGTACTGTTACAGTAGGTATTTGCTAATTGTCAAAATCCTGTAGTAACATGACTTCTGTAACTTCTTCAGACTATGTGATTAACTCATCACTGTACCATGCCAGAACTAAAATTTAAGCAATATATATCATAGAGGAGACAAACAGAAGATACTTGAAAAATATGAGTCAAGTCAGACTCCTTATTTTTAGATCAACTACACAGTCATTTCTTGCAGTCTAGCTTTGTATTTAATCAATACACACATGTGAAGAGTTACAGAACTTAATGCAGCTTTTAAAAAATCACTTCCTCGTTGAAGAGATTTATGATCTAATTCTACATGAAACTTCATATCTGCCATGCAAAATGACTATATGGCTAGTTCAAGCCATCACTCAAAATTCTTCCAAAAAAAACACGGATGAAATCTAAGAGCAAAGTTATGAACATAATTTGATATGTTCATAATATAATTTGATATGTTCTGATATGACTCTACTTATTTCCACTGGGATTTACATACTGGAAGCATTATATGGAAAGACAGACAACAAGACTTATCACCTGTAACTGAGACTTTTGGCAATACCTCAAGAGGTAACCTATCCTGTAGTTGTATGAAAAATTAAATTAAAAATAATCACAACTACAAAATGTACACCAGATTACTTAGTCCAAGGTACACAAATATTTGTTGTCAAAAAATAAGCCTGCCTAGAAAGGCTGCAGATATGTTTTCAGCATAGCCTGCAGAGGACAGCGGATCATATCACCACTCAAGTTTAGTGCAAATAGATGCATATACAGAGAACTGGCAAAGAAGTCAAATGTGGCTTATTACTGAGATGCTTTTGCTACGGAGTTTTGCATTTCCTTCTTAACTCCTAAGATGGTTGTCATAACCTCCTCAGATGTATTTCTTCTACATACCTATAACTGCTCTTAAATAACCATGTTTAGAAAAAGTATCTGTTAAGCAATAATGGAATATAATCTTCAGAGATAAGTGGTCTTTATTTGTAAGCTAAACGTTGCACATATCAGCTCTTACCTACTATTCTAAAAGCCACAGCAGGTACTCTGAGTGAGATCCAAACTAAATCTTGAAGTTTCAGCATGCAAGCCATTGTGTAAATTTATATAACTTGTTTGAAATGACATCGAAGCAGCTAGAACCAAATCCTTTACATGTTTTGATATAATTTAAAATGCTTTTCCACTATATGACTGTGAAGTGCCTCAAACTTCATTACTAGCAACACCACTTGTTGCGGTGTGATGTCGACATCACACCACAACAACTACACAATTGGTATTACTTGTTGCAGGAGCTTTTAAAGGAAAGACTTCTTTCCTCATTGCCAAGACAAAGGCCTGGGCACTGTCTTATGTGGAATAAGCATGAGAACAGTTATGTTACGGGTGGAGAAATCCCAATTAAATGAGGCAAACATTTTCATCTAAATTACTCGAAGAGAAAGTAGATTGCTAACTCTTACATATGTACACTCTTGATACAAACAATGAGAAGCATTTATACATCATGTCTACTGTCCTATGTTGTTTCCTCTGTAGGGTTTCTACCAAACTTTTTAAAAAGAAAATACTGATGCTCGATTTACAGGAGATTCTCAACACAGAACTTAATATTCAAGAGAATTTTGGTTTCTTTTTAGTGAAACAGACAGTTAATTTTCATATAATTCCACATGCAAAAAAAAAAGCAGGAAGACATGCATGCAGGAATTCAAACCCTCTACTGGTTTACTTGCCTCTGTGCAGAAAAACTTGGTCTAATAATTTTGGGGTTTTGTTAACCACTGTACAAAGAAAAAGATGAAATTATCAAGGAGAATGCTTCTACACATGCTGATTGTTCAGTGTACACTCAAATATCATTAAATGAAGGAGACGGGGCAATATCTAAAAGTGAACTAGAAAGTGCTGTTCAAAAACGAGACCTAGTTCACAGTTTCAGCGAGCTGATGCTCTCTTAACACACTTGCCCTAAACATCGGCAACATCAGGCCCGCTGAGAACATTGCAGAGAAACCCAAGGAAAACTGCTACATAAAGCCCTCAGTGTACTCCGCAATCCACTGTAAGATTTAATATAAACTGTCATAACAAGAGGCATCTTCTCATAAAAAGACAGGCAAGCTCAGCTCTTTCAGCCAACTGCTTGCACTATTAGCTCAATCGCATACCAGATACAATTACAATTGCCTCAGCACTGTGCCAACATCCCCAACACAGAAGAAAAGAATTTATTACTACAGAGTGATACTACAGGAAAAAAATAAAAACAAACCATTCTTATTAACGCAGAAAAAAGAGTATTCAAATAACATGGACTTTCCTATGCACAACATCCACATAATAAACTGCAGAATGTGCATTATCAAGCAGTTTCTCACACGCATTTGCCTACTAACCATTCGGCTGGGCCAAATTCCAAATTTTCAACTCTGAACACTTCAGAAAACTGTCAGGTGATTTGGTGTCATTTCCACATATATAACCCAAACTACATCACCACTGAATTAGCATTTCCCTTTTCATTCGAGTTTCCTTCTCCCACTTCCCTAGCATATTTATACTCGCATTGACACAGAGTTGTTGAGCAAAGAAGGCAACATTTCCCTCAGCTTCTCAACAAAACTGCGTCTGTTGCTAACATCTGGTTTTAAACCTAGACGTGACTAAATATAACAAAAAACCTATGCTTTATGTGTAAAAATGGTAACATGGCATAGTAATTATATTTCGAATGCATTCATACCCCACATACCTGAAGAGCTACACCATCAGCTCACTGAAACTATGAAGGCCTGATCTCTCAGTGAAGATGCAACAAAGAGAAAGTAAAATAAACCTCAAAGTATTGTGTTAACATGTAACATATAAGCGAATATTAGGCAAATTACGAGTTTTACCGATTCACATTGCTCATACACATCTAATCGCTCAGAAAAAAGCATCCCGAAATCAGGTGATAAGAACCTCTTTATCAAATCTCAAACATGCTGCACGTTTTGGTATTAAGCCATCTTGCTACAAACTGTAACTATAAACCGTCCCAAAAATTTTTCTCTCAAGGAAATAGGAGTCTGACCTTAGGAAATAAACGAAAGAAAACAACACCAAAACAAAAATCAAAAATCTTCGCACAATAACTGCCACGGAGATTAACCCCAAACTGTCCGCTGTACGCACGATCCACTCAGGACAGGAGGCATTTTTCTCAACTTTTTGTTATTGCGGTCTATACAGGCAGGTTTGAAGCAGAATCAAACCCCACCGCTTCATTGTGTGCCATCAGCTAAAAAAGGCACTTGGCCTTCTCGCTGCACTCTCAGGAAGCGGTTATTATTTTTAAGAGCACTAAAAAAATAACACAAGTTTTTCGAACGTTCGAACAAAGCCCGTGTGATCTCAGCCACGGAATGGCCCGTGGGGTCCGAGCGCCGCCCTCGTCTCCGCTCCCCCCGAGCCGGAGCCCATTGTAGCCCCAGTGTTGCGTCCGCCCCCGTCTGCCCCGGGCCCCCGACGCTCCTCTGGGCACCAACCCGGCTCCGCAGAGCCCGCCGGGCCGGGGTCGGCTCCCCCGAGCCCCTCCGAGTGCACAATGCCGCTCCTCCCCCCTCCCTCCCCCG
>VWZV01010179.1:240978-294691 GCA_013397155.1 Irena cyanogastra
CGCCCCGGCCTCGCCGCGCCTGCGCGCCCCGGCCCGGCCCGCGGGGAGGCGGAGGGAGGAGGCGGCGGCCCCCAGCCCCTTCCGCCGCGCATGCGCCGCCCCCCGCCCCTCAGCGCGGGCACCGCGGCAGCGGGGATGTCCCCGTCCTTGTCCTTCCCGCCACAAGACAGGGTTAGTATTCGGCTGTGGGTGTTTGTGCGCACTTTGATTTACTGTGTCCGGGTCTGAGCTTCTCAGTGCGAGAAAGACCAGGGGCTTCTGGAGAGGATCCAGCGGAGGCCACAAAGATGATGTGGGGTCAGGAGCATCTGCCGTATGAGAAGACGCTGTGGGAGCTGGGCCTGTTCAGTCAAGAGAAGACAGAGAGGGGATCTCATTAATATATATAAGTATGTGAAAGGCAGGTGCCAAGAGGAGCACAGAATCATAGAATTTGCTGAGTTGGAAGGGGCCCATTTAGATCAAGAAGTCCAACTCCTGGACCTGCACAGGACATCCCAAGAGTCACACCATGTGCCTTACAATGTTGTCCAAGCACTTCTTGAACTCCCTTGGGCTTGGTGCTGTGACCACTGTCCTGGGCAGCCTGTTCCAGTGTCCAACCAACCTCTGGGTGAAAAACCTTTTCCTAATATGTAACCTAAATATCCCCTGACTCAGCTTCAAGCCACTCCCTTGGATCCTGTCTCTGGTCACCAGAGAGAAGAGATTGCTTTTTGCTCCTCCACTTCCCCTCAGGAAGATGTTGGAAGACTGAAATGAGGTCTCCCCTGAGTCTCCTCCAGCCTGAAGTGCCTGGCTGGTGCCAGACTTTTAAGGGGTGCCCAGTGACAGAAGCAGTGGCAATGAACTAAAACAAGAAGTTCCACCTGAACATGAGGAAGAACTTTGAGGGTGGCTGAGCACTGGAAAAGGCTCCCCGGGAGGTTGTGGAATCTTCATCTCTAGAGACATTCAAAACCCACCTGTACACATTCCTGTGACCCTGCCTTGGCAGGGGCTGGACTAGATGATCTCCAGAGGTCCCTTCCAACCCTAACAATTCTGTGATTCTGTGATTTTAGGCCTTTCAGGAAGTGCGGCGGTGGGTGGTGGTGCCCACCTGAGGGCCTAGGAGACAAAGGGGAGGCAAGGCCTGTTTGAGGGGTCCCCAGTGGTCCCTGGTGACTCCCGAGGTCCCCATACTCTGCACCACCAGTGTGTTTGCATGTGTGTGTTATACCAAACAAAACCGCATCTCAGCAGTTGATAATTTATTAGTAAACTGCTGTGCAGATAGTTATTGTGTGGTGATTTTGGGCAAAGAGCCAATTATTCCCTTCCCTGAGGGAGTTAAAGATGGAATCACTGGTACAGCAGGGTGGTGCTCTTGGTAAATACAGTTCTGGTGCTGGTAGGCATTGCCAGCACTGCGTCCTGATAATCTCAATCAATATGAGCATAAATTCTGCATACTCACCAGCCCCTAGAAATTAGAGGGGTCTCTGCACATCAGTGGCATTTTAAAACATGGATTTCACAAGAAAAATCCCCTATTTTGCCTTTTTACCCATTCTTCAAGAGCCTGGTTGGAGAACGCTCCATTGCAGGAAGCAGTGACAGATGCCATCCACAGATCAAACCTTCAGACAAAGCTGGCTCACGGTGCTGTGGGCACTGCACAGTCACTGCTGCCGACCCCTGGATGTGCAGGCAGGGAGGAGTCAGGCCCTGCCTGTTGCAGTGATTCCAGGCAGGCTGGGCTGCAGGAATAGCACCTGTACTGGTGCTGCTGCTGGCACAGCAGTTGTGTGGATGTCTGTGACTACCAACTGTGTTCTTAAAAATAGAGATGTCTCAAAGGAGAAAATTCTCACTGTTTTCAGTATTTATAGACATGGTTAAGAACATAAAAGTTCCCAGCTCCTGATAAAGATAGAAACATTTCTGCAAGAAATTAAGATGATTTCTTGAGTCTAATACTAGTCAGCTAAATACTCAAATGTCTGCAGCCTCCTGCCACTCGCATGGCTAATCTCTGTGATCCCCAGTGTCCCATCCCGCTGCCACCCAGGGCTGTCTCCAGGGAAGCTGCAGGACTGAAAAGCCAATTCCTGTTGTAACGGAGGAGAGAAGGCCTCTAAGTCACAGCCCCCAAGCCAGCCCTTCCCTTCATGCAGACCAGCTGGGACTGAAGAAAACCCTGTTATGCTTTTGGCATCCTGAACACTTACGGCAGCTGGTCTACATTACACCAGCTCTCCAGCTCTTACTCTTCTGGGGACCCTGTTTGTCCTCAATGATTATAATCAGTGCTTGTATAAAGCATCAAATCTTCACAAAGAACTCAACATGCATTTGATAAGCATGAGCTTGAATGATTTCCACATCAGTGTGCTTCCCAGTGTGCTTTTTCTCAGAAAAACCCAACCTGATCATGAAACAGAAAAATGTTTAAGTGCAATCAGTTTGGGATTTGATCTAATAAATACAATTATTTGATTATTTTCTAAAGTATTTTTTTTTAAAAGACTAAAACAATTCCACCACCACACATCTCACAATTTAATAATGGCACTAAAGTTTTTGACTCATGCTAAAATAGTTCAAGAAATGCTTTTATCTCTTACCTTTGTTCTGAGTGGAAACTTTAAAAATACTTAATGCTTTAGATAGTTTTACTTTATATTAGTCCATTAGAAAATGTTTTTCCTAGCTATTCCTCTTTTTAAGGATGTATTAGCAGCTGTCTGGGCTCTGCTTACACTCCAGACGTTTCAGATAAACCCCTTTACACAGTTATGCTTTGGCTTTTTCTGTGAATAAGTATCCTCAATGAAAAATACTAAACAAATACACAGTCTACAGTTTAAGACAGTAGCCACGGATATGGAAAGCCCGAATGCCTTTGCCTTCCTCCACAGTCTTCCCTGACATCTTGGGTAAGGCACTTAACTGAGGAGCACTCACAGAAACTGAAAGCTGCAGCCCTAACCACCCCTGCTCAGCTAGTGCCTAATCATGAAGAGGTCTACATTCTCTAAAGCCACAAACTTCAGGACCTAAAACTCTGGACATAAACAGAATTTATCCTGCTGTGCCATGACATTTATGTCCCCCAGCAATTTTGATAAAGAGTGCTGTTGGATCCATCAGGCTAGCAAATAATTAACCTGTATTAATTAAAACAAAGGTATTCTGCCATGAAAATGAAACAACTAGATGTGGTAGACACTCTCAAACCATCTCCACAAAAGATGAAGGTCCCTGCAAAAGCTTGCACTCTTTTAAAACAAGGTGTGTGACATCCTTCACTGCCAGTATGGGGGAGCACCCAGATTTGATTCCTTTGCTCAAGATTTACAGGCATGACTTCCTTGGAAAGAGTCCCCAGGTCAGCAGCCTACTTTGGCTGCCCTCTGCTGCAGCTGGTCTGTTCAGCAGGGGGGAAGTCACTATCTTCATCTCAGATCTTCTGCTTAATGGCCTTGCTGGCCTTGCAGTCAGAGAAGCATAGAGTTGTTTGGGTTGGAAGGGATTTAATGACCCTCTAGTCCAACCCCCAAGTCTAACCATCCCCTGTCTAATCCTTAGTCTGGCTGTCATCCTACATCTTAAGAGGGGCAGTCATCGATGTGTGAACCTCTGAGTTCTCTGAAACAACAGTTGCAGTTGACTACCCACACCTTCACTGAGGGATAGTCCTGCAGCTCTGGAGCCATTGGAGCTATCTGTCCAAGTTCCTGAGCAAGGCCTTGGAATAGTGGTTTATATCCTTAGCATGTCCCTTGTGAGCTACATCTTGGTAAAATACGATGATCTGGATCTACGTTTCATGCATTTGCAGGAGCAGATCCCATCCTGAAGTTAACTTTCCCACATCACCACTGCATACCAAATCTAGGCACCCAACGCATTGGGTTCTGCATTCCATTTTGTCATGAGACTTAAAATTAATTAATAAAATCAATGAGTCTGAAATGCTACAGTCACTAGACATGCTGCTAGATGCATTGCTGTAGGAATTTGTATTTCATGTTTTTGGCTGGCAGTGACCATAATACATAGGAGGATTTACTGCAGTAAGGACTTTGTCCCAGTGAGCCAAGCTTCCCCCTTGGCTAATCTGTTCCCAGAGGCTCAGAGAAACAAGCTTAGGAGCTGCAAACTCTTTTCACAGTGGGACTTTCCTATTCATGCACCATTTTGCCCCACCATTGCTTCAGAAGCACAGCCTTTCCCTGCCACAGCCATTCATGTGCTGAGTCAGGGCTGATCTGTTCTATTGCTTTTGACCACTAACCTGTTTATTAACTCAGTGTCTGCAGCTGCTCCTTGTACTGATATTGTTCTCTGAATTCCCTCAATCTTCACAGCCTGTCACAACCCTCTCTTCTGATATGGAAACATTTGACCCATATTATGCAACTGCATCCATTACCTAGTTTTAATGTTTAAAACTACGTGTTTTAAGCTTTTAATCCCATGTGTGGGAAGAACTCTTCTGAGTTACTTATCCTTCAAATTTCCCATTTAACACAAAAACTGGTACAAAAAGGCCTTCTCCTAGTATTATTCCCATAAACCCATTTGACAACAGCCAGCCTCTCAGTATGCTGAAAAGGCCAGTCTGCTCTATTCCTCAAAATTATGGTATTATTTCCATTTGTTTCCCCTTACCTGTATGTGCACCTGTAAATTTCTTCAAGGAGGGCCATGTAATCGGTGTTTTTTACAGACTAGATAGCAACTGGCATAACATACTGAGCTAGTGCACATGAGTTTAGCACCAACAGGAAATTCACAATTGTATTATAGTAAATTTTGTCACTAATCCCATTTTTGAATGACTCATTACTATACTACTGTTTTAAATTGCTGGCTCGCCATTCAGTTGCACACATGGTCATTGTTCCTGTAGATATTATTAGCAAGATAATAATTCTGCAAGATAAGAACAAGATGTTTAAAGGAAATGCATGAGAGGAGATGACAGTGAGTGGAGTGCACAGCCCTGCAGCACAGATCATCATGAACTTACCCCAAGAAAGAAATGTCTCTCCTGGAAATGCTTTGCTAAGTAGTCTATGCTATAATGGCCGAGGAGGTGTCAGCTGAAGACTTGTTTCTCTTGCAGGATGGCTTTGGTCCCCGAGTCATTCATCCCTTCATAACTGTCTGAGTTCTGAACAAACTTCATAAACATACCTCAGAGTCACAGCCACCAGAGACTGCCATTGTAACACAACAAGAGTCACTAATGGCATCACCTCAAGTACATGAATGTGCCTAGCTGTGGAGAGCACAGCCAGACATAACGCCAGCTGGTTTTATATTCACATTCACTTCATTGATAACAGAGTGGGATCAATGCTTATCTTTAAAAGAAAGCCTGCATGTCTCAACAGAAGTGTATTTTTCTTTCCAGTGGAAAATTGAGTTCTGGGAACTCTCTGTGACAGAGGCAGGCTGTGGCTCTTAGAGCTGAAGATTGCATATGATACTCACTACAAAAAAGGAAGCCTCAGAGTTGGGCATCAAATTAATTGTCAATAATTTCATATATTAAGCAGTAATGACTAAACATTCTAATTTCTAAAAGGGGGAGAAAAGTTCAAGGAAATATCCAAGGCAATGGAAGCAAGCACAAGAACTCCAAATAATAGGGAGGGGAGTTTTTTCTCACACTTAGGATGACATAATTCAGCCATATCAGAACAAGGAAGAGTGGGAAGAATACATTTTTTTTCTCTCCTAGGGAAATACATTATAAGAACCCTAAGAGCATATCCAGAAGTTTTGATTTTTTTGCATAAAATTTCACCAACTTGCATGAACTAGAACTTCTCTGTATCTTCAAAAATGAGAAACTGTAATGCAAAGGATAAACTGAAAGATCTGCAACAGTACTTTGACTTACATAATTTCTTGTCTTAGGTTCATTAACACCCTTCTACTTCATGCCATATCAAATACTGATCCTCCCAATTGCCAGAGGTTCTTCTGAGAGGGCTCTGAACCAGCAGCCTTGACACCAAGTGGACTTTGACATTTGGACATCTGCAGTCATCTCAGTGAAATCACTAGGCTATAATTTTTTCTTCTATCTTAACTGCACCTGAAGCTCACCAGAATTTCCTGTTCTTATACAGTGTCAAGGGGGCCCAACCACAAGCAACAAGATGACTGGACACATTATTTAAATACCAAAATGGAGCACAGCTGTATTAGCTCAGAGCTAGTTGAGACCTCTGTTCTGACTCATCATTACAGCATGAAGACATAACACTGGTCCCCATTTCCACACAGAGAACCCAAACCTTCTGTGCCAAACATGTCTTCAGAGGAGCAAGGCACAGCACAGTGAGTACAGAATGCCAGACACAGACTGAAGAAGGGCAATTCCATCTTGCTTCCTGAGCATAAACAAAGTGGTTGAGCACTGTAATACCGAAAAGTAGGTGCCAATGTTATGCACATATTACATAAATAATAACAGTGTTTTCATACCTCCGTGGGCTTACCTTTAATTATATCTGCAGACTTCTAAAGTACTTCTCTTGTTTCTGATGCATCTTGCTTCCTAGACAGTTAGTCAAATACAGAACAAAACAAGAAATTCATTGAGCTGAAACAATGCGTTTTTAAATATTACAAAATTCAAGTTCTTTTTGTGAGTCAGCTCTCCTTGTCTTGTAGTACAGGACCTTGTCTTCAGCTAATCTATTATCAGAGCCCAACAGCCGTTTGTGCATCCGCACCCCCAGTGCTGGGGTGGGGACCCAAGAGTGAGCCGGCATTTGGATCAGAAAATGGAAAAGGCAGGGCAAGAGGAGCTGCTGGGGGGGAGGAACTCACCACCCAGCCAGCTATACCTTTGCTGTCTCTGTGACACTGGGAACGAAGAGCTTTGCGAGTGGGAAGCAGAGATTAGCTCTTCAAATGGGAATAATCAATTCCCATTTCCCTGGCACAGGAAGAGTAGGCACGAGACCACACCCTGCAGCTTGCTTTTGCCTACTGGCTTGAGCTGGCTCCAGATGGAAATCCAGTTTGTCTGGAAAACTTCAGCCCTTGTAATACATCCTGTTAGTGGATTTCAAATCAGCAAGTTTATATGTGTAAATAAGAGTGCCTTTCCACTCATTTTGGCTAAGGACTAAGAATTAGAGGACATCATCTGTAGATGCATCCAATTTTCATTCAAGAGAACAATACTACTTAAGAGTGATTCCTGTACATCCATGTTACATCATGCTCACTGCATCATTGACAAGGGTGATTAAGGAGCTGTGATCTCTAGACCAGGAAGAGTCCTCCAAACCTTTTAGCACAGTTCTTTTCTTCATATGATCTCAAGTGAAAATCTACCAAGTGGAATGAAAACCTGGTTCTTATCTCCCACACATACTTCCATGGAAGGCCAAGAAAAGATGCTTAATCCATTTCACCCTTCCTTTTATTTATATCTATTTTTAGCTTTAACCAAAGCATACAGATAGGAGGAATTAGTCTCAACACATCACTGTCTTCCCAAGATCATTCGTTTTTCTATTGGTAAAAATGCACAAGATGAAGCATTAGTTGGGAAATACATATTCGTTGCAACTTCATAAAGCAGCAGCCGGAGATCTTAAAGAGTGTCATAACTTACTTGACTTTTCCAGGCAAACATTGTTTTTTCCTTTATATTTCACAAAGTCTAAGTGACGTCATAGTTAAACAGCATTAAAATTACCCCCTTGTCCTAGCTCTTTGAGAAGCTAGGCAGTTAGTGGTATGGACACTGGCTGAGCCCCTTTGGCCCTGGCTAAGCTTATCCCAGGAGATAACTTCACAGGGCTGGAAGCATGGATGGCCCAGAGCCCATTGTAGAGCTTATAGCCACTCCGCAAAGAAAATGTTTTGGGCATGTAGGGGCAAACCCTGCCCTCATGCTGGCCCTGACTGCGAGCTGAGGCACATCCCACCCCTGCGTGGGGGGAGAGCAGTGGAAGGGTGATCTGCCTCACACGTGTTGACAGCAGCAGTGCCAGGCAGGGATAAGCCACCCAGCCCCACCCTGCACTCCCGACTGTGGCCCAGGGAAAGCAAACAGGTGGAGACAACTCACAAAACTTTCGCCAGCTGCTGCAAGCAACGTTACCCTGTTTTCCTTCCTGGCTGTTGTTCTCCATGTGCTTTTCCTAGTACCCTAGTAGCAGGGCGGGTCCTCTGCTGTGCCACACTACCAAAGCTGGTGCTTCCCTCTCTTTTGTGATTAAGAAGAAAAGAGGCGGGTGGACAAACAGCCCTTTAGTCCTCGGGTTTATTGGGAAGATGTGGCAGCAGTGGGACAGGCTGGGGAAGGGAGCTGCCTTCTGTGGGCCCGGAATGTCACTTCTGGTCCAGGGTTTCATTCAAAAATAGGGATCAGTTTTCATGAAGTTTTTAAGGAATTCAGTTTAGTACCTGCAGTTACTATGTCCCCTTTTCACCTGAGGAAAACTGGAATTATTTGGGTCAATGTTATTATGATGTTTCTGACAGGAATTGTACAGAGAAAACTATTTTATTATAGAATGCTACCTAACAGAGTGAATATAGATTTACAGGTTAAGCTCTAAGCATGTGTTGTAAAAGTTTATCTTAAAAATAATAAAACTATCTTGTGTTAGTGAAGGTATTATTGTGCATCTACTCAGAAATGTAGGATTGTATTTCAGTGATTAAATAGAATTTTGGCATGTTCTATTTTTAATCTTGTTTGCTAGAAAGTTTTCATGAAAATGTTTATTTGTATTCTGGCAATGATAGCATTCATTTGATAAAGACTTTGTATAGGACAAGATAATCTAATCTTGAATTAAACTTAGTAAATAAATGAAAACTTAATTCCAACATTTAAAAGGAGTTCTTAAGAGTAGAAACTAATGCAAATAAATTATTAAGGCTAAATTGCTAGGAAAAGAAAACAGGGCAGATTGTGTGTATACACACACACATTGTATACATATATAGCTATAAACGCAGGAAATACAGAATGAAGGAAGAAATTTGTATAATTTCCCTCAGTTGCTGAAAGAAAAAGTACCAATAGCACTTGATTAATTAACTTGACCTGTGCAAGCAGCAGTGGGATCAATACTTTTCCCAAGTTTTAATTATTTCTTTTCAGCTGTGGCTCTCATTTCATCAGTGTTTCCCCTTACTCCATCAGTGTCTTCTAGAGCAGCTAGTATCATACAATCATTAAGGTTGGACCTCCAAGACCATCAAGTCCAACCTTTGACTAAATACCACCATGCCAATTAAACCCTAGCACTAAGTGCCATGACCAGTCATTTCTTAGACACCACCAGGGATGGTGACTCCACCACTTCCCTCTTCAACCCATTCGAATGCTTAACCACCTTCTCAAAAAAAAGGGTGAAAAAATCCAACGTGAACTTATATTCTTCCTGAGTTGCCTGCCCCTTCTTCCAAGGGTCATGAACTCTTTTTTTTCCCCCTGAGTTTCAACAAAACCTCCTTATTCAGTCAGGCTGGTTTTCTTTCCCACTGCCTCATCTTTTGGCACATAGGGACAGCCTGCTCCCGAACCTTTGAGATTTCCTTCTACCTGGATCCCATTGTTTTTAAGGGGTTCAGTATGGCACTAGCAGCTTCCTCTTGAACACAGTAAGATAACTAAACAAAATATTCAGTGCCTAATTGGAAACATGGGATACCAAATACATTTTAATAAAGAATAGCTACAAAACAAAAGCAAGTCTTTCAAAGTTTAATAGTTGCAAAACCAGCATATGCTGTGCCCTTGCTCAGCAGGATCAGGGAGGCTCAAGCTCAGCTGGAGGCTGTCTGCAGACCCAGACAGGGAGCAGTAACTCAGCTCATGGTAAATTATTGGGTTTAAGATTCACTCTTAACCTCCCAACTTCAGATCCGCTATTGTAACATGACAGGGAAAGGCAGTTAGTTACTCTAAATATAAACAAGCTCAGTTTTAGTGATGATTCTTGTTTAGAAGCCTAGGGCAGTCCTGCATCCTCGGAAATGTCATTTCTACCCCACCATCCTACTCCCCGTAGCCCAAGCTGTGTTTTTGTTTTGCTAGCTGCAGCTCACATTGGCATTTTTAAAATCCCAGCCAGAGCTCTGCTGCACAAGGAGCCCTGGTTTTTATGCCAGGGGCACTGTTGCCTTGGGGACAACCAAACACTGCTGGCTCCGGGCACATCATGAAAGAAGCTGGTGGGTCCAGGCCATCTTCAGTGGGATGTGGGCCCAAAGCTGCACTCTTTCAAGGCTCAGATGTGAGAAGTGCCAGGATGCACTGTGGGTGTAGAGTATTAGAGTCAAGCTCATGGGGCACCCATTCCCCAGGCAGATACCTCTCAATGAGTTCTCTTTCCTTTGCCTGTTTTCACACAGGACATCTGGGGTGTGTTGTCTCTCTCCCTCGATTTTTCTTCTGGGCTCGAGATGTATTTCAGGGCTCCATTTTCTTGGCCTTTATTTCCTCTCTGTTTCCAGTCAGGCATCTCTACTTATATGGCAAGTGCAGGCATCAAGATCTGCCTGCAACTGCATTTCAAATCTTGCATTTTGGAGGTGAGAGTATTCAAGCTGAACTTGTGGGTTTCCATGTTCTTAAGTAGAGAAGGCCATCAAACTCACATCTTTGTCCTGAATGAATTCTCTAACCTTTAGTACCTCTCATCCAACTTGGTGTTTATTGTTTGGTGGGTTTTTTTAATTAAAAAAAAAATCTTGATCCCTGCACAAATTTATAAGTACAGTATTGGTGTCTGCTTCCAAAGAAAGTTATGGGCAATGGTTTTGGCCACTCCGTCCTCAGATTACAGGTAATTTTCAATCCCATTTGGAGATCTGTAACTCTTTTTCAAGCATGTGACAGAAAAATCAAGACCATAACTGTGTTCCAAATACCACTCCTGAGACCTAAAATTAAATATTGCAAAATATTTGCCCACATGTTTTGCCTAGTTTTTACCACTGACATTGACCTTTAAATTAGTTTTCTCTAATCCTCATAGTTACTTCTGAGATAAAAAAAAGCCATAAGGACATTAAGGAGAGTTTTCATTCACGACTTGAATATAGTCTATTTGTGCTATCTTAATGTTGAAGAAGTAATACTTACAGTAGGCTTTCTTTTCAGCCAGGAATGCAAAATACCAAACCCAAATGCAGACTGAGCCATGTCGCATTATTGCTCGGGACCAGTAGATGGCAACCACCCATTGCAGTGTCAAAGGTAAGTGAGACTTGTTCAGGTAGGGGATGTATTAGGTAACAGCTTGAGCAGGAAAGCTCTGCTACTCCACACGAGGAGAAGGCAGAACTTGTATTTTTTACTCCTTTTTTTACTTCTCCCTTTTGAAAGGGAGCAATGTGTTGCCCTTTTCCATACTCAGTTTTGATAAATTATAATTGTGACAATTCATTTGACTAAACTGTCTGCTGCTGCTCCTATCTGAGGCTGCTCCTTACTGCTAATATCAGTCAAAAAAAAGAATAAGACAATAGGAAAAAAAATCCAAAGCAATCAGACTGCCTTAGCTTCCACAGGAATAGCCTCAAATTCTTATCATTATTAATTAGATTCCTTATTACTTTAGGTGGAAGCAGTTAGAACTGAGTAACAATGAATCTGGGATCGGAAATAGACTTTCCTGTAGGAATTGACTGAGGCTATTGACATACGGGTTAATTAATGCTCGTTATATAAGGGGCCTTAAAGATTTTTTTTTTTACACGATAAAGTTTGAAGACATTCTAATTTTTTTTCCCCTACTACATTAGATTAAAAGTTATTCATTTCTAGGAGCAAGAACACTAAAAGTTTGAAAAAATCCCCTCCAAGAATCTTGCATTTACACTTCAGAACAGAAGTTCCTTCATTAAAACAGGAAAGGAGTTAATGAAATGAATGTATAGCCTTACTAGAAGAATACTTAACTACCTGTAGTCATATGAAATTTTCCTTTAGCGTTGATTAGCCATATTTTGTGCCTTTGTTTTCAATAAGGATTGATATACATAATACACGTATTGATGCACACGGAAGTAGAGTGTCGGTAGTGCAGGAAAAAAAACCCAGACCTTTGGACCCCTGAAGGATTCCTGCATCCCCTTACAGTGTCATTTGCAATTTAAAGAAGAATACACTACAAATAGCTAAACCAGACAAGAAGAGCATTGTCACTTAGTAAAAGCAAACCCAAATACTCTGCATTACTGGGATGCCTCCCTCCAAGTTCTCAGCCACTTTGCAAACCATTAACTTGAAATGTGTTAATTTGCACCCTTGCAGTACAAAGTGTATGTTTATTCTCAGAACTTACACCTTTGCTGGGAAAGCTTAAAAAACCTACTTGACAGATAAAGTATAAGCTTTCGCTTTTGTTACAGCTACGCCTTGAATTTCTCTAAGGGACTTCGAAATTAGGAGAAAACCACCTGGCATCCATTTCCTAGTGAACACTAGAGAGGTGATATTTGGAATAGCTTCTGAAATCCCTTACGAAGCCCATCAAGTTTTTCTCATTATTTCGTTAATCTAACAATAACATTTATACTCTAAAACCCTCTACTTTTTACTGATATTTGAGAACTTTTTTCTTCTTTAGAGAACTTAAAGTCCTTCAACCTGATGATAAAATTTGAGCAACTTTATTTGCCTTACCATGAGAAGTTATGCGACTTGTATATGTTGTTTTTCTTGTGGACCCACGAGTTTCGTTAAGGGTCCGAGAGTTACCTTGGACTCTTCTTGCAGAGAACTGCAAAGCTAGTTAGATTTCTTTTTTTTTACAAAAAAGGCAAAGAAAAAGAAGTCTGAATTATTTAGAAGAACTTTTTGGAGAAATATAAATAATAGAAATACTGCTCTGTTTATAGTAATGCTTTTTTTAGCTCAAATGTTTGAGAAGGACAGATAGTTTAAAAGATTCAAAGTCTGTTGTTGCCATGAAGGGCGGAGAAAGGTCTCACTTCTGGTACTTACTACAACAGAAGTTTGCAAGAGACTTCCAAGGTCAATAATTCTCCAGTAAAGCTTAGTTCATGTTCAAAGGAATCCGTGTGGAAGTTCCCTTCTGCTCAATACTTCATACGCATCACGGATCACAAAATACCCTCATGCACTGTATTAGTCATATTTATAGAAGAACCTGCCTCAAGGTCTGGAATTTTATGTGTTAGATATCTTATCAGGGGTATCTTCAAAAGCTTGTACCATGTTTCTGTCATGTGTGCATTGAAATGTGTGTATGATGAGCTGTGACAAAGCACTCTGACGATTGTGGTCTGGTAGGAGTGTGCACACCTTACGTACAATGGTGAAAAGGCCCTGGAAAAATGTAATTGTAGCCTTTTCACACTTCTCCTCCTACACTTCTTAAAATTAGAAAAAGCCCATATTGCCCTCTACTGTGCAGAAAAAGAGGCTCTGGACTGTTTTTAGCAAAACCTTTCTGTTTCTTTGATCAAGACACTAGAAATGTTCCTTGTTGAGCAAAGCCTTAGCATGTTGGCCAGCAGACTTGTTTGTTTGATCATGTTACAGTGAAGAATGAAAATATGATTGAGCACTGAAATGAGTGCTTGAACATTGACTTTTAAGCAAAGAATAAAGTACAGATTTGCATGGGGACTTTGCTTACCTGATCCTTATTTCAGATGCTGTTTGAGGCATGATTTAAAGGAGAGATAACCAGGATCACAGTCCAGTAATGTGCTGAGTGATTTTGAGGTGGTGCTGAATACTATCCAGGTGGAGATTGGTATTGCTAATTACCATTGCTTGCGATGAGATTCAGGGATAATCAAACTTAAAATTACCAAGATAAGATGGGTAATGAAAGAATGTGAAATGCAGAAGATAAGGTTGTGCTTCTCATCAGTGTTCAGTGTGACTTTTGTAATTATTAACTAAACCTTAAAGCCTGAGGTAGTCCTTATTCAAATGCCTTAATCCTTTTTCAGATTCTCTTCTTACAGATCTCTACACATCTCTTCAGATTCTCTTCTCCCGTCTCCTCACATTTCCACAATGAGGGAAAGGAAGGCAACAGATCCACTCCATTCATCCACAGATCTGAGTGAAGGGAAGGAGAAGTTAAGACTGAAACAAGAGGTCGGACTGATTAGCGGCGTGTCATTAATTGCAGGTACCATGATAGGCTCGGGGATCTTTATGTCCCCTGAGTGGGTACTACATCACATGGGGAACCCTGCCAGCAGCCTGCTGATCTGGGCCGCATGTGGGCTCCTGGCCATGTTTGGAGCCTTGTCGTACGCTGAGCTTGGAACAATAATTAAAGAGTCTGGAGGAGAATATATTTACATTTTGAGGATTTTTGGTTCTTTTCCTGCTTTCCTTTTCGCCTACACTTCTGTCATCCTGGTGAGACCAGCTGGTTTGGCAGCTGTCTGTCTGAGCTTTGCTGAGTACGCCATTGCGCCATTCTACCCAGGATGCTCATCTCCGCAGGTTGTCGTCAAATGTACAGCTGCCGCCTGCATCCTGATTTTAACTATCATCAACTGTCTCAACGTGAGGCTGGCGACATCTGTTATGAACATTTTTACAGCTGCCAAACTCTTGGCTTTGTTGGTGATCGTGGTGGGTGGGTTGGTGCTGCTTGCCAAGGGACAAACTCAGAGTTTTCAGAATGGTTTTCAAGGCACGACTGCAGGTGTTGGGGCAGTTGGAGTGGCATTTTACCAGGGACTCTGGTCCTATGATGGATGGAACAACCTGAATTATGTAACTGAGGAACTGAAGAAGCCTGAGGTGAGTGAGTGAGCAAGCAAGCTGGGTTTTACTTACTTAATCCTGCTGTTAATATATCTGATTCTGTCTGTGATTGTCTTAAGAGTGGTAATCAAGGGATTTACAGTGAGGGTGGTGAGACACTGACACAAGAAATGTTGTGGATGCTCCATCCCCAGAAGTGTTCAAAGCCAGCTTGTGTGGGGCTTTGAGCAACCTGGTGTAGTGGAAGGAACCTCTGCTCGTTGCATGGATGTTAGAACTAGATAATCTTTAAGGTCCCTTCCAATCCAAAGCATCTTGTGGTCCTATGAAAGTCCTAAAATAATCCACTGACTTGAAAGAAATTATTAGGCAGCACTTGGGTGCTTTGGGGATGAAGTTTTGTCTTAGTGTTTAGAGGATCTCACTGTAGACACCTAGATTTATTCAGAAAAGCACTCACTGCTATAATCCATAAAGGATTCTTAACATGTATTTCCTTAAAGACTTGATCCATAATCTGTGCTTTAGAAAACTATTTTATCTCTCCCTGTTGCATTAAGGGGCAACTTCAGAGCAAGCCAAGCCTCACTAGAAAGGGAATCTAACTCTGTGAATGATCCCTGTGTTTAAACATCTGTATTTTAGCATTGTGCAGTCCATGCTATAGGCACTGAAGTAGCTCACCTGCATCTCACGTCAGCCTTCTCTGTGCCACGTTACCCATTTTTACAGATCAAACACTGCAGCAGTGAAGAGCTCTTATTTTGCAAGAGTTATGTGAGCGGAGAGTTTATAGAGTGTGCTTCCTACCAGTGCAGCACACAAGATCCTACAGATTAAATGAAAATGCACAGTTAAATATTAACCTAAATGACACCAAAGATCCCAGGGCCACTCTTTCCCACAGGATCGTGAACACTGATATTCAGGCCCTTCCAGAGTGGAGACTCCACCATTAGGAATTGCTGTATCTTGTCCTGTGTTGAGAATGGGGAATGCAAACATTGGTATTTCAGGTTCTTAGATGCATACAGTTGCCATTTCCCAGTATTTTCAGTTGCATAAAACACTGTTGATTTTATTGAGTCTTAAAATGATCCTGTGGTGTTCTAAGACACAATCCTGCTGCTAAGAAAAAAGAAATATTTCCTTCCTAGAGCAAATCCCCTCTGAAATTTTGAGATCAACCCCCTGTTTTAATTTAAACTGTAGAGTAGTTAAACTTGTTGCAACACACACTGGAACTTTGTCCGTGGCAGTGAGGTGTTTATGGGAAGATGCAGCACACCAGGAGACATAACATACTAATAACAAATAAATCAATATTAAAATAATCCAGAAGTATGCAAAAGGCATCTTGGGCAGCTACAAACCAAAATCTTTTAAATAAGATTTGGTGGGTTCTTTTTATTTGATTTATTTTGGTTGGTTGTGGGGTTTTTTAGACTAACTTTGGAACTGTACAAGACTGGTGTGAAAACTGCCATGTGAATCTGGATCTACATCTTGTTCTGAGGAAAAGCTTAGGGAGTGGAGGAATTTGAATGAGAGTGGTGGCAAATTTGAATGGATGGTGGCAAAAACAAAACAAAACAAAAAAGGCACAGTGCTGCACCTAACACTGCTGTCATCCTTTTTCCAGGTGACCCTTCCCAGAGCTGTGATGATTGCCATTCCTTTGGTTACGTGCCTGTATTTGCTGGTAAACGTGAGCTACTTGGCAGCCATGACTCCCTCTGAGCTGCTGTCTTCAGGAGCTGTGGCTGTCACCTGGGGGTGAGCTCTGCGTGAGGCAGCAAGGGCAGTGCAGCCCTGAGAAACACTGGTTCTCTCCTGAGTTTCAGGAAATTTAAATCTTATTCCCAGAGGGAATGGCAGCACTGCATTGGTCAGGCCAGGAGGCACTTGGCACCTGGAATTTAGAGCAGATCAGAGTCTTTTGTCTCAGTTTCTGCATCTGTGGGGAAATGGAAAATGGCGTTGATCTCAACAGCACCTTTGAGAGAGGTGTTATACACAGGTTGGGTAGCCTTTAGTAACTGTGACTTCAGTTGGCTTGTGTTTTTCCAGAGCTGCACAGTAACAATTTCTACCTTTCATCAACCTGAAGTATTTGGTGACATTAAACAGTTTCTGTACAAGACATGGAATTTAGGAAAAGAAGGGACCATCATGAGAGGTATAGACACCATCAATGATCTTCCACCAGAACATCCAGCCTTAGTCTAAATATTTCCAAAGACACAGAATCCCTGATAGCCCTAAATGAGTTGTCTGGCAGAAGTGATGACATGGTGTATCGACAGATGGGTACTGCTCATCCTCTTCCTAAAAAGTCAGCATCAGCTTTGCTTCTGTGTGCATTTCACAAGATCTCCCATATGAAGATCTGACTGGAGCTCTTGCTGGATGTGTTCTCTAATAGCCTTTCACGTCATTATGGGTAGAAACTTTTAAAGGTCTAGTGCTTTGTTTGGGCATGTCACAAAGCCTCACTAAGCTGCAGTGTCATGAACTTTCCCTGCACTTCCTTTCCCATCATTCCTAATTAACAAGTTATTTGTGAGCTTCCTCCTTTGTAACACATCTCCTTTTCCTGCCTGATTAACCTTTTCACCCAAGAGTGCAATTCAGGAAGAAATACTGAACTAGTGAGGGGAAAACTGGGCACTCAAAGGCTGGGGAACAGGTAGGAAACCAGTCTGAGGAAGAGGTGAGGGTTGTGGCTCACAAACAAGAGATGCAGCTATTCAGGCCATTAAGAAAGAATGGGAGGTATATAAAGAAGCCAGAGGAGGACTTGTCACATTTAAATGCATTTATTCCCTATTTAAGAGGAAAACTGCCAGAAAGAAACATTGTTCAATGGTGAGAGGTGCAGCCACAAAAGGAGCTCAGGAAACTCTTCCCAGCATTTCTTTGATGACAGTGATTTAACAGCAACCACAGGTTTCAGTTTGCTTGTCAATAAACTGATCTAAAAAACATTTGAGTTTTAGATTTTTGCCAATTAGATAAACAGTGTTTATGTATGTGATAATTACCCCAAACACCAGCATTTATTACTCAATTAATACTCTTAGTGCTGCTTCATTCCAGAAGACAATCTTCACTTTTAGGTGAGAAAATTATCATTCCTTCCAAATGTTTACCTTGGACTCTGTAACTCTTCTACTTCTTCTATTAAGTAGAAAGCAAAACAGAAATGTCTGACCGTGTTGTAGAACCAAACGTCTGGAATTCAAACCATTGTTTTGGCTTAAGTCAGATTCACAGAACAGCAGTAATAGGTGCATGTGGGATTAAAGGGTTAAAATCCTATGCATTTTCAGGAAGAGGTTATAATGCAGAATATTTCTTCCAGTGAGATGGGAACAGTTTTTCTGTGATTTCCAAGCTAATATTATTGATGGCAATATCTTCAGGCATTTCGCCACAGCATCAGTACACAAAAAAGGTGGTTTTGCCTGTTGTGACTGCTTTGTACACCATTGCAGTGTGGAAAGAATATATATAGCAGGAAGAAAAGCTGTCAGACAAGACAAACTTACTAGTTACTAAATATTATGGGAATTGCAAGAAGACTTTAAATCATTAGAAAGGCTTCGGAAAAAGATTGTGCATAATACAGAAATAATGGAGGGATGAAACCTACCTAGTTCTACAGTGAGTATTCAATACATGTACGAACTGTATCTTATGCTGTGAACTATTTCACACCTCAGGGACAAAGTTCTGGGCAGCTGGGCATGGCTCATCTCCCTGTCGGTGGCCCTGTCTACGTTTGGTTCATCGAACGGCACATTCTTCAGTGGAGGCCGCGTGTGCTACATCGCTGCCAGGGAGGGCCATATGGTAAGCACAAAGAAAGGAGTCTGGCTTGCTTTGAGCAACTTCACCTTCTTGTGACACTAAAGCAGAGAGGAAACACTGTGTATGTTCAACTGGCAGAGTGATAGCTCTTCAAGGGGTTTGTTCCTTGCTCAAAGACTTTAATCCCCATCTCTTTCAAATGTAAGGCGAATGTTGTCTCTGGGCTTTCTTCTTCAGTCAGGTGCTTTCAAAAAGATACATATTCACATCTAACCTGAATTTTAAGAACAGCTTTGTAATGAACCACTCAAATATTGCTGCACTGGACCATCAGGCACAGGCTATGGGGTGACCTAGTCAATATACCTGCCAGGAAAGGAGAACCTGGCCATGCTTGTGTGTTTTGAGGCACCTTTGCTTGCACTGGGAAGGTAGCCCAGGGCCAGCCAGCTGCCTTTGCAGCTGTTATTCTGACTACACAGATTGGTCTCGAGTGGTCCGGCCTTCACACGGGTAGTCCAGCTTAGATGCAGCATAGGATATCTCTGCTCTTCAGGCTTCATAGCAATTACAAGGTGACACCAAGCCTTACATCTCTCCTAGCTTGAGTTTATCTTTGGTTTTGTTAGGCGGGACAAATCTGGTAACCCGGTGGAGGTCAGGCTGCTGCAGCTCCCTCCCCCCTGGTCCAACCAGTAAGTCCAGTATGCATTCCCAGTAGCCACACACACGCAAACACAGGTATGAAACATATTTATATACATGCATCTATGTATAGCTGTATATATACATACAGAGACAGCAGGGAACATAGAGCTCCACATACAGACATACCTGGGGCTCACACAAACACCAGCACTAACAATACCAGGGGCCTTTCATTCCTTCTCTGGCTGATCAGGGGTCTATTAGTGAGAAATACATATAAAACATATGTACAGTGGGGGTCCCTCCAGCAGCTGGGCTCACATACTCAGCCCCTGGATTCCAGTCTCCCCAGTTGCTGGTATCTGAGCATACAAGCCCCCCAGGTTACTGCTACATCCCAGCTGCTGATACAGACCCCCTCACTCACAGGTACACCTCCACACACACTTAACCACACTGCTCCACAAAGAGGAGAAAAAAGGTTGAACTTCATTTGTCCTCTGTTTTGAGCAGGCCTCTTATGTTCCTCCTGAATCTCTCTGCTTTTTTGGTACTTCCAATCCACAACATCTGACTTTTCTGTTCTTAGGTGTGAAGGCACTGAAATAGGTTGCACAGAGAGGTTGTGGGTGCCCAGTCCCTGGAAGTTTGAGGCAAACTTCATGGGGCTCTGAGCAGCCTGGTCTAGTGAAAGATGTCCTTGCATACAGCAGGGATGTTGGAGCTAGATGATCTTTAAGGTCCCTTCCAACCCAAATCATTCTATGAATCTATGATTCCACACCAGCTCTGCTCCTGGTTCATAGCAGGGAGTCTTTCATGCATATGAATGACCACGTTGGTGGAGATGACTGGACTGGTGGCTGCTGGTTTTGTTGGTTCCTGGTTTTGTTGGTTCCAGGTTCCTCAACTTCTCTCTCTGAGAATAGTGCCTGCTCTATCATGGCAAGCTCTGTGCTGAGAAGTGCACAGATGGTCTGAATCTGACCAGACTATGAGCTGAATGCTTATGTCATTTCTCAGACACTCATCTCTAGCAAAGGTCCTTGCATGATATTTTGGTTGAGAATTAAAAATAAAATAAAATAAAATTAAATTAAATTAAATTAAATTAAATTAAATTTTAAAAGCAGGCTTTCTCATTAAACATTCCCAATGAAACAATCAATAAAGAGGCTAGTAATCCTGAAACAAATCCTGGTTTAATTTGTATTTACATAAATGTTTCAGGAGTAGTCCTTGTCTCATTTTCCAGACATCCCAAGAGAAGTCAAGCCCCAGAGAGATGTGACAGTGGGCAGAAGAGTGGGCCCATGGCAAAAGGTCCTCAGGAAAGCTCTAATTTGACTCATTCTGTCACATCAGTAGTTTGAAAACCTCATTTTGCCTGCTTAAACTGAGCATATTTGATATGAAACCAGTAAGACACAATAAAAATACTCTTGAAGGAGTTTTCTGTATTTACACTCCTTGGAGTTGGTCTAGTTTTATATGACTCATTTGCTGATTATGAGTGGCTCTGGCTGCAGGCAAAGCTCCCACCAGCAGCTGAGGGGGATGAGTAAGGACCTCTAAGTCCATGGAGTGATGATACGGTGTTTTGCTGTTTTTCAGCCAGACATTCTGTCCATGGCTCACGTGCGATGCCTCACGCCCTCCCCTGCTCTACTGTTTACGTCTGTGATGTCTNTTCCACACCAGCTCTGCTCCTGGTTCATAGCAGGGAGTCTTTCATGCATATGAATGACCACGTTGGTGGAGATGACTGGACTGGTGGCTGCTGGTTTTGTTGGTTCCTGGTTTTGTTGGTTCCAGGTTCCTCAACTTCTCTCTCTGAGAATAGTGCCTGCTCTATCATGGCAAGCTCTGTGCTGAGAAGTGCACAGATGGTCTGAATCTGACCAGACTATGAGCTGAATGCTTATGTCATTTCTCAGACACTCATCTCTAGCAAAGGTCCTTGCATGATATTTTGGTTGAGAATTAAAAATAAAATAAAATAAAATTAAATTAAATTAAATTAAATTAAATTAAATTTTAAAAGCAGGCTTTCTCATTAAACATTCCCAATGAAACAATCAATAAAGAGGCTAGTAATCCTGAAACAAATCCTGGTTTAATTTGTATTTACATAAATGTTTCAGGAGTAGTCCTTGTCTCATTTTCCAGACATCCCAAGAGAAGTCAAGCCCCAGAGAGATGTGACAGTGGGCAGAAGAGTGGGCCCATGGCAAAAGGTCCTCAGGAAAGCTCTAATTTGACTCATTCTGTCACATCAGTAGTTTGAAAACCTCATTTTGCCTGCTTAAACTGAGCATATTTGATATGAAACCAGTAAGACACAATAAAAATACTCTTGAAGGAGTTTTCTGTATTTACACTCCTTGGAGTTGGTCTAGTTTTATATGACTCATTTGCTGATTATGAGTGGCTCTGGCTGCAGGCAAAGCTCCCACCAGCAGCTGAGGGGGATGAGTAAGGACCTCTAAGTCCATGGAGTGATGATACGGTGTTTTGCTGTTTTTCAGCCAGACATTCTGTCCATGGCTCACGTGCGATGCCTCACGCCCTCCCCTGCTCTACTGTTTACGTCTGTGATGTCTTTAGTAATGATAACATCAGGAAGCTTCACCAGTATCGTGAACTTTTTCAGGTATGTGTGTGTAGAGTTTCTGTTTGCATCCCCTGTGCTCCTGGGTTTTACACTGTTCATAAGTGTTTTCTTGCATTATCTTTTTGAGCCTCGGCTATTGCTTTCTAACCAATACTGGGGAGAGGAGGAGGGAAGAAAGAAAAGAAAGAGATTGGGAAGCAGCACCTTTGCAATACATGAATGCTCCTGTCACTAGAGACTTAACTGAATGTGATTCATCCCCATTGAATCAGTAATGTTCAGATAATTCTAAAGTTCTCATTGTTTGTGCTAGAAAAGAAATTAATGGAAAAACTACTAAATTTATGTCAATAGTTGCCTTTTTAATTGGAGATATGAACATCTGGGATCTGCAAGGCAGGACTGACTTTCTTGGATTATCTCACCCCAAGTTTAATGCTGTCTATTTTTTTTTTCTTTTCTTCAAGTTTTATGGCATGGCTTTTCTATGGAATGACTATTTCTGGACTCCTGTATTTAAAAATCAAGAAACCAGAACTGCCAAGATCTTACAAGGTAAAGTAATAACATAAAACCCTCAAATATTTTCCTGTATTGTTCAAATGACTAAGAGAAAAGAGATTTGGAGAAAAGAGTGAGCACTGGTAGCTTGCAGATTCAATGTAGTTGTCCTTCCTTTTTTAATTTCAAGTTTTGTGTCAGCAAAGCCAACAAGGGGTCAGACAGTGTGCACATACAGGCATAAGTCAAGGTTGGATTCTCTGTCCTGATAAGCTAATAATGCCCTGCCTCCTCACTATGAAAAAATATCTACCACATCCTCTTTCTTTCTAAAATATTTAAATGGTGAATGAAGGATGATTCTGATCAACATTGTAATCACCTGTTTATGCTTGCAGACTTTGGGCAAACTCCTTGGAGGGATGTAGTGTTCTGTTTTCGAGTTAATTTGATTGTTCTATTTTATTAACCTCAGGTGTAAGAACTTTGCAGAGGAAAAAATAACTTAGGTAGAGTGCCCCAAGTTCTTTGAGATGACATAGAGACAGGTTTGTTCCCTGCAAAACAGATAAAAGGAGGGAAATCAAGAGTCACGTGTTCTTCCCCTGATGCCATGAGTGAGCTGATCTTCAGTGCTTCCTCAGTGACTGAGGATTATTAATGAATGCACAAGCCACCCTCCTCTCAGGAAAGGTGGCTTCAAATTGAAGTTTAAATGCTTTCTGACCAGGCTTACAGAAATTGCCTGTGAGATTGCCTGTCCACCTGTCTGTCAACACATGGATAAAACTTTTTATGCAAGGGTGCTAAGGTACAGTTGATTTGAATACAATTGCTCTGTGTTTTGTCTACAGCTTGGCTTTTAGATGCAAGGTAGTAGAGAGAGCAAGAACAGATCTGGCACTAAACCCAGTAGTTTGCATCCTCAGGTCTAGGAGGGCAGGAAAGACCAGGGGTTAAGGTGTGATATGGTGGTATAGCTCTTGCAGGGATGTTGAGCCTTGGAGTGAGGGTAGGCTGGGAAACAGGATGTCTGGATTAATTAGTATTTCTAGGTAATACCTCAGGTTGCACAAAGGTTTAATCTAAAAAGCCTTCTGCAGAAGTTCCAGGGTTGTCCAGACACACAGAGGCCCAGAATTACATGAGTCTTTATGCTGATGTTTTGCTTTTACAGGTCCCAATTATCATCCCCATAATTGTGCTGATGGCAGCTGTGTACCTGGTGTTAGCTCCCATCATTGATCAGCCCCAAATAGAGATCCTCTACATCGTCCTGTTCATTTTCAGTGGCATCGTTTTTTATTTCCCACTGGTTCGCTTTAAGTACCACCCTCGCTTCTTGCAGAGAGTCACTTTACACCTCCAGTTGTTCCTGGAAGTTGCTCCAACTACCAGGGATGCAAACTGAGATAACATCCTTCCTTCACGTGGCTGCCTGCCTGCCTGCCTGCTGGTTTATCCCAGCACCTTGGTTCTCAAGGCTCAGAAAATATTCTTCTGTAAAGAGCAGTGAGTAGAATGCGCGTGATGCTAAGTGTCCAGGTGAGATGGACACTACAGCTATGACTCCTCATGTTTCCCTAGAATTCTGGGACACATTTTTCTCCTTTTCAGCTCTGCCTTGGCATTGCATTTAGATTCCAAAGGAATATGTGCTTTTGTATTTTTCATGCTGTTTCTCAGGATCTTATCTCCTACTTCAAGATAAAAGGCAGCAAAAGATAGACAATGAAATATTATTCCTATAGCAGGCTGGGTTCCATAGGCATTCCTGGCAATGCCTTTAATTATTTACACCTAGTTCTGCCCACTGTGACTGCAGAGCATCTCAAATCAATAAAGCAAGGGCTCACCATGGCCACAAGAAATAAACCCTTTTTCACTCAGGTCTTCACTCTGGGAAGATTATGCTTTTTCCAGTCCACAGTCACAACAGTCCTTTCTCTGTCTCAGAAATCATCCCTCATCTCCCACAGAAAACCCTCTGACATGAGACAAGAAGTGCTTTAAAGCTCTGTCAGTTTACTCAGTTGAGAATGCACTTGTCATCTGGGACCCATCCATTCATGATGTGGACACAAGCATCATCACTTGTACCAACATTTAACTTTTACCATTATCAAGTACCAACATTCACCCATGTGCTTCCTGTGACCTCCCTGGAGAAAAAAAAAAATATATTTTGTGACAAAGCGAGGAAAAAAAACCAACCAAAAACCCCTAGAGCATATGTGCCAGCAAGATACTGTGACTTGGAATTAAAGAAACCACAGACTGGGCTACATTAGGAGAAGTGTGGCCAGCAGAGCAAGGAAACATTCTGTCTCTTTGGACTCAACGTGTGAAATGATGCACCTAGTTTTGGGCCCCGGTGTTCAAGGTGCAGTTGTGAAGACCACCTGGGCCCTTCTTTGTAATGGCAACTCAGAGCAGTGGTCACAAACTGTGGCTCGAGATGTTCAGGCTGGACTTAGGTGAAATGTGCCCCATGAGGGCAGTGCAGCCTTGGAGCAGTGTGCAGAAAGGTGGTGACATCTCAGGTCTCTTGCATTTTCTACCACAGCCATTTCCACCAATTTCTATGATCCTAAAGACACAGCACAAAAGTCACAGGCTGTGTTCTCGCCCACACCTAACACACTGAAGTTGCTGTTGTGTCCCATTGTCCTGAGGCGCAACTGCTTTTTTCCTGCTCTAGGGGAAGGAGAGGTATTATAAGCTGTTTTCTTCACATTTTTCCAGATGGTTTCAAGATGATACCTGTCCTGTCATAGACTAAAAAGATCTAGAAGTCAGTCCTTAAAATGCCTTGTTAAAGTACTGAAAGTTAACTTTCTGTCAGCATTTTTCTATAGAACCTGCTACAATCCTGCTACCTTTCACCTAACCTGCTACGATCCTAGAACACAGGTACTTGACCCTCCAGGCCTCTTTCAGCCCATCTCAGAGTTGTGTATCTGATTACAATCTCATCCTGAAGTGTTACCCCTTCTGTTCCTCTGAGTGGTGATAGAGCAGCTACACGGATGCACCAAGAGTCTGTTTTTCCTAGTGTTAGGTATGATAATGGATAGGCCAGATGCCACTCATCCAAATCCTTAGCTTAAACAGGGTTTAGGAGGATTTCCTTCCACTGATTTTACTGGAGTTGCCAACAAAGGCCAATGAGGGAACAATTTTTTCTCCTGAATCCCTTGACAACATAAAATTCTTGGGGTGTGTCTCTTAAAGGAGGGGATGTTCTAGAAAGGACTAATGAGGTTAGGAGCTCTAGGTTACCTTCCCCCCATTGCCCCAGGCTCTTCATCTGATGTCAGGGAAACTTCTTAAAGGAGCTGCATCTCAGCTACTTACCTAAAAATTAGAATAATACAATTTCTCTGATGATAATTTTTTGGAAACAATCTTTTACCTACCTATTTATGAAGCCTATCACACACGGCTGTGCTCTAATAAAGAACATGAAAAGACTTAGCACTTTGAATAAATAGCCTTTATATGTTATTGGTTTGTGTATGGATGTAGGGGAACTGGAAAGCTGCAATTATCATACTTTGCACCAATCTCATTTTCTATAGATATTATTGTAACAAGATGTTCTTTTTTATTTATGTTGCCTAGGATTTGCAGGTGTTTATAGTGCCAAAACAAGATGCTGAAAGCTCAGAGAATTGCAAGATAATTACAATAAAATGGGCATTACAATGAAGTGAGTTAATGTGTCTGTTTCTGTTTTTCATCCAAGAAAAACAATTCCATAGAAATTTTACAGCGTGATCATAAACAATCAGCATCAGGCTTATCTCTCCTTGGTCAGAAGGTTTAACAGCATGTGTGGGTGTTTATATGTGCGTACACTCATTTTTCAAAATGATTGCTTATCTATTCAACCCCAGGATATGAAATTTGGGGTCTCTTTTTCCTTCATGAGCCATGTACAATAGAAGTGCCAGGAAGAGGCAACACATCCTTACTATTTGTGCAGCACAGTGACAATGTGACAATGGACAGAGCTCTGTACCTGCAGCTTGTACAGGTTATCCTACAAGATCTTATAGGTCCTGTCTGTTTCCAAAGCTCCAGATCCCTGTGACCTGTGCTTAGACCCTTTATTTACAGACTCAGAGGAAAAATGGACTATCAGCATTGACCTCAAGATAATCATAAGATCTCTACTTCACCTCAAGACACTGAGTATAATTGAGTCCCATCCTTCAGCTGGCAACCTGCAACAACCAGTTGGGAGCTTTACCTTGGTGCACAAAGCAGAATGTACTCTGGGCTTTTTCCTGACTTCCTCAGAAGCATCAGAGATGGACTGCACTTGGGGACAGTAAAGGACAGTCCAGTGTGTGAGAGAGCACAGAAAATCCTCCTTTGGTGATTTTCTAGTCAGGCATGCTCATATGTCCAAGTTCAAGTGATTGCCATAATTTGTGGTTGAGGACAAATTTCCAATTGGGTGGGACAGAGCAGAATTCAAGACAACTTTAATTTTCCTCTGTTCAAGAAACACAGTTCACCCACTTAGACTGAGTGGGTTTATCTGAACAGTTCTCAGCCAGTGCAGAGGATTTGGTGTTTGGGCTCTCATGCTCTTTGCTGGGACATAGGAAATAAAAAAGACCTCACTGGACTCTCTCAGCAGTGTTAACTTGCTCTGAAGGTCATTACACTTAGGGGATGAAATAAATACAGTCAGCTCTGGGAATCACAGACCATTCCAGTGTGGTCTGGAACTTACCTCTGGAGGTCTCTTGTCCAGCTTCCTTCTTGATGCAGGACTATTTTCATGTGAGGTAGTTTAACTGTGCCTCTGTCTCTTCATGTTTTGGAAAACACTGAGGATGGAGAGCCCACCATGTCTCTGCACTGCTCTCTGGATAAAGAAATTTTGCTGAAGTTCAATCTGAACATCTCAAGCTGCAGCCTGTGGCTGTCACCCTTCTACTGCTAAAGTGGTTGGTTCTATCCTTTTTGTAACTCTCTTTTGCAGACCTGTAGGTTGCTGTTCTGTTGCCTCTTTTTCTTTTTGCCAGACTCAACATGCTCAACTCGAAAAGCTTTATTATGTAGGCAAAGTGCTCTGGGCCTCTGTCTTGGGAGCTCTTTGCTGAACTCTCCCCAGTTCCTCTGCTTTCCTTTGAACTGGGAAGGGGTCAGAAAATTGAATGCAACATTCCAAGTGTGCCCTCACAAGTGTCAAGTCTACAGGGACACTGACATCCCTTGGTCTTTGGTACCTTTAGGTACCTTTCCTAATGCAGGCCACTATGTGTATCCCTTTCAGTCAGTCACTTCTGAGAGCTTCAGCTGACTCAGTTGAAGGCAATGGAAAACCCTTACTTTGTATGGCTGGTGCTCTTATTAGAAACTTTGTCTAGGCTGTGATAAATCCAGCATCAGGATGACTCAGTGTAGCAGTGCAGGGGGATCTACATCTGGCACTTTACCATTTATTGATTAGTTAGTTGGATACTGTCAGGGTCTTTATGTATGTGACTCATTCCTCCTGAAGGAGTGTTTTTGCTAAAAAAGGATGCACACCCACAGTCATACAATAAATGGGTGGTCTTAGGTTTGTGAACTAGCAGTGAGATTAATGGCTAGTGAAATAGCCCATCTGTTTTTAGAATCAAGCTACCATGTCATGTTTGTCCTCAGAGACAGTGAACCCTATGGCTTGAATGTCTGGCAGATAAATGATCATCTTTTCCTTCTAAAGCTTGGTCATCAGTTGTTATTGTTTAATTTAATGGACTATGCCCTGATTTCTGTGCAGTGACATGAAAGGCAACAGGGGAGCTGAGAACAGGGAAAATGAGAAGTGGCTTGAAAGAGAATTACTGCACATACAAGCCTTGGCTTGTCTGTCTGAATTACCTATGTAAAATCCAGACATGGACAACACCCAAACAGCAAAGACGTGTGCCCAGAATTTTTGAAATGACAGAATAATTTTTTTTTTTGCTGAGCAGTAATTGATTTCCTTTCTGTTTGTACATTCTGGGCCTTCTCTTCAGTTCACAATCTGTTTTTCCCACAGCATAACTGTGTCATTAACAAAGTAGAGCAACAGTTTAGCCTTTTTTCATTGCTCAGTCTGTGGTTGCCAAACATCATCAACAGGTCATGATTCCTTTAAAGAGATGGCACCAGAATGCACACAGTTTTCCAGAAGAAGGCGCAGACCCTGGCACAAGGAGCACCACCAGTTCCTGAATTAGGAATCCAGAGCTGTCCCCAGGATCTCTCAGGGTATTGGATCCGCTGTCCTCCTCCCTTTGCTGTGTCCTTACTCCAGGGCTCTGAGTGCTCAGTTTTCCACTTACATCCCACCCTGTTTAAAATTGGGTTAATGAGACTTCTGCCTGTTTGAGCTGTTGTGAATCTTAGTTCATTCATATTTGTAAATAAAAGGAAAGAATCTCATCTCGCTGAAGAGGAAGAGGAGAATCAAATGGTGCCAATAGTCTTCTTTCCTCCTAAGCCAAGCAGTTCCTCTTACCTATATTTTTACAATCTATATTAAGTGTGCAGAGGCTGCAGAAAATATTGAGAGTTTCATTCTGGCTGAAGGGCCAGATGCTGTAAGTTGTTCCAGCTGAGCCGCCTTTTTGGTGTCCCTGGATGGCTCCCAGTCCCCTGGGGCCATGTGGGCACTCTGCAGGCAGGAGTGCCCACATGGCTCTGTACTTTCTGTACAGAGGAGTGTGGATGTATTTGAGCACACCCAGGTAATGCTGCAAACTATCCCAAGTATCAAGGTCCCTGGGATCCCCAAAACCTGCAGAGCCACGCCCCTTGGAGCAAGACAAAAAGCTTGGACCAGATCCTGCTGCAGGTTCCTACCAGGATTCTCATGTACCAGGCACAAGCATGACCATGGGTAAAGAAGCATACGGTGACTTTTCATCCCCTTGGAGCCGCCTGGACTCCAGGCCACTGTGGAAGCAGAAACGGTCCTTAAAAATCCCCTGCAGTCTTCATCAGCTTCCCAAAGGGCCCTCCATGTCCTCTTGGATCAAGTTTTCCTACTCCTCCTGCCTTGAGGGCTGTGCTGCCAACCTGCCCAGCAAACCCCTGCCTGTATTTCCACTCTCATTTAGTTTACTTTGCCCTAAAAGTAGCATTCCTCGGATTTACAATGCAAAATACCCCTCAGGCAGCACCAAAATACTTTACTCAGGAGTCCTGAATATGGGCAAACAGGGACTGGGAGGTTTGGAATAGACATTGGCGCAGATGGGAATGATGGGGAAGACATTGCACAGCTGTGGGCTGAAACCTCAGCTTAATGTTGGCTTCCTTAAAATCACAGAATCATTTAGGTAGGAAAAGACCTCTAAGATTATCGAGTCCAACCATTAACCTAGCATGGCCAAACCACCACTAAACCGTGTCCCTAAGCACCACATCTACACTTCTAAAAAATCCCTCCAGGGATGGTGATTCCACCACATCCATGGGCAACTTGTTTCAATGCTTGATAACCCTTTCAGTGAAGAAATATTTCGTAATATCTGAGCTAAACCTTCGCTGAAACAGCTTGAGACAATTTCCTTTAATCCTGTGCTTGTTACTTGGAAGAAGAGACTCGCACCTCATTACGACTCCTCTTAGGTAATTGTAGAGAGCAGTAAGGTCTCCCCTAAGCTCAGACAAGTTCCCGTGTCTGCTGTGCCCAAGGCAGGTGAGAGGGTCCTGGGAGCTGAGGGGCAGGGAGGTGACATCGCATGGGACTGCGGGGCTGGCAGGTGTCAGTGGCAGTCAGGGGATGAAGAGCTCTGCAGCATCAGCCTCTTCCCCCGCTGCGGCTGGGCAGGACAAAGAGCTGACACCGAGGAATGGGGTCCCAGGGAGTTGTTTCACTGTGCTGCAATGGACAGCTGCATGCAGCCCCTGCCCACCCAGAGCTGGCTTCCTCCACCGACAGCACAAAAGCTCCTTTTGGGGCAGGAGAGTGAGATCGAACAGCTCTGGTCATAGTCAGACAGATGCCAGCTCTGGAGCAAGGGAGAGGGCAGTCCTGGGGCTGGAAGTGAAATGATAAAAGGGAACAAGTCCTGCCCTCTGCAGAAGTGGCCTCCTGGTTTCTTTATCCATCTGTTCCTGTGTCTGTACCCCAGGCACCCACAATACAGCATCCACCAGAGCCACCTGCTGAACAGCACTGGGGACACTTCTCTTGGGCTGCAGCAACTGCCCTGGGACAAGGGATTCTCCCCAGGGCCATGGCTTTTTTTCTTGAAGCAGTAGTGATTAGAAAGGCAGGCAGCTTTCAGGCTGAAATCAGGATGAGTCCTTGTGAAGTCAGGCAAATACATGGAAACTGAATTATTCATCACTGTATTCAAAACATATCCATCACCCTGCCATTTTGGAAATCCAGATGAAATGCTTTTGTGCTGGAGTTGGATACCCCTAGAAGTACTTTTATAGTGCATTTTAAGAACCTGGCTCTTTGTCTTGTCTTGAGATCAAAGCTGGTTGGGAAGCAGGAGCCACCTCCTGGAGCAGGCAGGACCTTGACCTGCTGAGTTCAGGGCTTGCTGGAAACCCCCAGAGTAAAACTAAAGGCTCAAGCTGTGTAACTGAGCACAATGTGAATCTGACTTTTTCATTATCCAAGGTGAGTGCAAATAGATAAACATAGGGGATAATGGGGAAAGGTTAATTACATATATTTTTTCTGCAGATGGAGTATGGGTGGAAGAATGTTATCATTTATTTAAGATGTGTTGGTTCCTAACACAAAGAAGCTGTAGCTGTGAGTTAGGACTTGCATTTTGCTGTACATATGCAGAAGCCCATTCAAAAATTAAACGATTTGCCAGAGACCATCTCAGCATAATTCTGCTATACAATGCCTGAACTGTGCAGAAGAAACACATTTGTGTTTTCACCCCAGAACCCCACTTACAGTGCAGTTCAATGGGCTTTGCAAAGTGTGACCCATGGAAATGCTTTGTGCTCCCTCCAGGTGTGTTTTTTCAGAAGAGGTGGGACTGGCACACAAACTCAGTTTTCCTTTTCCAGCATTCCCTCAGGTAGGACAGCAGGGGAGCACATTCCTCCTGGGGCAGAAATAAAACAGAGCTATCAGTCCACCAGCTGGGCTTGTCCACAAGGATTTATCTCCTTCCCCTGCATCCCCTGTAGGGAATACCTGGATTCATGCCCACGACAGCAGCCACAGAGATGTTTTCTATGTCTTTAAGCAGAAATGGAGATATCTAGCCCATATCATAAATCTTGCAAAGGAAAGAATACATGTAAAGCACTATACCTCCTCTAGCTTGTAAGAGGTTATAGAAAATAAAGTTCAGAAGGGCAAAATTTTTGGCTGATGGCTCTGACAGTGTCCCAGGCAGAGGTAGTCAGTCACGAATGGCATCAGCAATAGCTAATTAATTCCTAAAAGCACTTTGAATATTAGCAGATCGCTTCAACAATTGTCCTTTGTTGCTACTCACAGAAGCAATTTCTCCAGGGTTATTTTAGATTCCATTATCTGGCTTTTCTCAAGCCAATGTCCTGGGACTCATGTTGCCCCTGAGATAATGACCAGCCTTCCCAAGGGAGGATCCACACTGCCCACGACACCATCTTAGCATTTTGTGGAGTGGCTTTGGCTTAGACTGGCTGGGGGATGTAAGACAGGAACAAGCACAGCCACCAGTAAAGCAAGAAAATCAACCTGATATAAAACCAGCACCATTAAGCACAAAGCCTTAAAATCACCCCCAGCCCCCACTGTTGCAGAAGTGCCATATTGGGGGCAGATGTGGCCAAACTGCCCCTCACCTCCTGCTGAGGTTCTCCCAAAGCCCAGTGCAAGACACACAGGTATCTCTGAAATCCTTCCCCCAAGTGAATTTCACCCCTGGTCACATCCCAGACTTTAGTTTATGTAAATACAGCCAGATTCAGCTCTTGTGTCTCACAGGCTGGGTGGGTCACAGGGAGCTTTCAAACAATCTGATGCATCTCCAGAGACCACGGACAACAAATGGGATCCAGATGTGTCCTCCAGCACAAGGCCTTGCTTTTGGAAGGAATTTCCCCAGATCTTTCCCCAGATTTTGCTCTCGGGGTTTCTTTCATATAATGTACAGCTGCTTCCCTCCAGCTGCCAGTCATGAGCATCAGCTTCCCAGGGGTGAAGGCATGGTCAAAATTTTGCCTGCTCCTTTCCATTGCCACAGTCTGCTGCCTGTCCATCCCCTATGCCCAGGGAGTGGAGCACCCTGAGCTGTCCTGAATACCCCACACCACTTCAGAAAGCCAACCAGATCCTGAGATGCATCCAAAGCTGAGTGGACCGCAGGCCCAGGAAGGGGATTCTGCCCCTTTGCTCCACTCTGGTGTGACCTCACCCATGCTCCTGCATCCAGCTCTGGGGTCTCTAGCACAGGAAAGCAATCAACCTGTTGGAGTGAGGCCAGAAGAGGCCACAAAAATAATCAGAGGGATCAAACACCTCTCCAGGCTGAGAGAGTTGGGGTTGTTCAGCCTGGAGAAGAGAAGGTTCCAGGGAAGCCTCCAGTACCTAAAGGGTATTGGAAGATGAGGACAAACTTTTTAGTAGAGGCTTGTTGCAATGGGATAAGAGGCAATGGTTTTAAACTGAAAGAGGATCAATTCAGCTATAAGGAAGAAAGCTTTTACAATAAGGTGTTGAGAAACACTGGCATGGGTTGCCCAGAGAGATGGTGGGTGCCCTATCCCTGGAAACATTCAAGGTCAAGCTAAACAGCAACAGTTGCTCTCAGCAACCTGATCTAGTTGAAGATGTCCCTAGTAGGTTGGACTAGATGGCTTTTAAAGGTTCCTTCCAGTCCAAACTGCTCTGATTGTGATTCTGATTCTTCCTTGGGAGTCCACAGCACACAGCCTGCATTTCATGAAGAAAAAAGGGCACTGAGTCCTGCTGTATTGACATGAAATGAAGCTTAAAGCTCACAATGAGCAGACAGTGGAACCAAGAATGGAGCTGGGGCTCCTTAAAGCCTCCCTGCACCAGAAATGATGATGAAACATTTATTGATTGCAATGAAGCATTGCTGCACTGAGAGAGCTAAGGCAGGAGTCCATGTGACTCAGTGTTTCAAATCCTTTGCCTCAACATTTTTCCAGCTACAAAAATGTATGTATTTTTTCTTGCAGGCAGACATTTGGCAGCAGAGTTAAGTGAACTCTAAAGGCTGTTATAACTTAGACCCATCTTTGGGAGCCCAGTGATGCATGAGAAAGATCTCTATCTTTACAAACTCCTAAAAGCACATATGACTACTGCATACTGCTTCTCCATTGAGACTTACAGATGACTTCCAGCAGGATCACAGGTTAGGATGTGGGCAGCCTGACATCAGTGCTGTGTCATCTTGTCTGTTTATTTGGTGAATTTTGATTTTCATAATTAATGCAGTAGAGAAATTCAACAGAGAATTCACTTGGGGGAAGGAAATATGTCTGGGACTCTGAGGTTGAGAAATTTAAAACAAATTCTCTTTCTATAAAAGCAACCCAATGAGAACCACTTGATTACCTATTTGAATATTTTAATTTAAAATGCTAGTTTTAAAAAGTAAATAAAATATGCTGCAGTTCTACAAATTAAATTTGTCCTCAGTTAAAGTCCATTGAGAGATAGCCCCAGGGTGAATTTTCCCTACATCTCATTTCTGCCCTGGGGTGTTTTCATAGCAGTCTGAGTCATCCAAAGCTCCCAAGCTGCATTAATTTCTGGATCTCATAGTTGATATCCCACAGCCAAACCACGTCTGTGATTCAGAAAAGGCTGATTAATACGGAGCAGGAGGAAGTCGGGCACTGCCGTTTGCCCCTGCCCGTGTCCCCAGCCTGGCTTTCTGCAGGTCCCACACGGTGCTGGCACTGGGGAATGCTGAGACTGGGCAGACTGGGTGGGAAGCCACAGCAGTGGTGTGAGGGTCCTGCCCCATCCCAGCAGCCGGGCAGCAGCTGCACTTAAAGCACATCTAGGAGAGGCAGGACTTCTGCTGCAGCAATGCCCCTGGGAGCCTGGCCAGAGCTCCTCTGCTCGTGCCACAGATTGTCATCTGCTTCATCTTTTCCTGGAGTTTGGCCCCAGCCTCTCCAGCCTGTCCTGGCCCTGCACAGAAGGTTTTCCCACAGCTTACTGATCCTGTCTGTCGGAGCAGCACTGGGCTGGGTTAGGAGGATGAGGAGGAGGAGACCCTTCCTCGCAGGGCGGGTGGGACACTCACACCAGAGCCTCATATGGTGACAAGTGACAGTCCATAGCCAGTGAGCTCTGCCATGGGATTTCTCCATCCTCTGCATGTTGATGAGGTGCCGATGAGCTGCATACTCCAGCAGTGATGCCTCCCGCATCTGGAATTGTCAGCATTTTTGACTCCTGTTTTTCCTGTGAACATTCAGCTGGTTTTGGACACTGCCTCCAGCCATGGAACAGAAATACTGAGGAGACATGACAGAGTCCTCCATGAACTCTGCACTCCCAGTCCCCAGATCCGCCTGTGCCTTCAGCTGAGCTTGTTTCAAATGCACTGAGAGGTGCAAACCCAGCCATGCCAGGGCTCTGCAGCCACTGAGAGGGTCCGCGGCTGGGCCCTCGGGCGGGGTGGCTCTCCTGCTGCAGTTTGGTAGATGGGCAGATGGTGCCATCAGGATGATTTACAGCACTGATGCCAGTTTGCCAAGAGCTTATTGATTTTCCAGCAGGGCGACAAATCTTCTCCTTATGTACCAACACTGAGACTGAAGTAATGTGCTTACAGCAGAAGGGAAGTCAGCTTTCAGCATGATTTGGGGAGGTCTGGGTTGCATCCAGACACACACCAATATGATCTTTCCTGAGCGCTGTTACACATTGCCTTAATAATTAATTAGAGATAAATAACATTTATGTTTAACACTAATTTGTAGCTGGGATAGGGCAGCAGACTAAGTGCCAAGACCAGATTCTGCACTGGGTGGATGGCTTCCCAACAGTCAAAGTGAGTAAAGATTGTCCCGGGGCTCTTTCTTTCCCCAGGGGTCTTGGTGGATGACCACATAGGGAAGCCACTGTGGTAATGGCAATGTATTAATGTCTTTTATTGTCAGACTGACAATCTGGGGAGATCTCTGGTTAACAGAGTTTATCAGATGTGATGATTTGCCTTGGTCTTAAGGCAACTGGGTTGTGGCCAGACATAAGCAAGGGACGTCAGGAAACACTGTCATCATCAGGAGCACCTCCCTCTGCTCTGGGTTGGTACAACCCCTGATGTTTGGCACTGTATGAACACAAAACAAAAAGGCAGTTCTGAGTTTGCAGTCTCATCTCTTGATCCGTATGGCAATCATCACAGAAGTGTGTCAAAAGAGACTGGTAGGTGTTACCATGAGGCTCTTCCATATCTGTCTAATTAAAATGGGAATCCAGCTGTCTGGGTTGTAGTCGAAGAAATGACAAGCTTGTTTTTGTGATGCTGGATCCTGCTCATTCCAATCCCTCACCCTTTCCTCTGTGGTCCCTGCATGAGGCTGAAATGTTGCTTTAGTGAGGGGGACCATGGTGATGCTCTGACAACCATGGCAGAGGCAGACCAAGTCCTGTGGGTCTTGATCTCCTTGGAGAGAGTTGCTGGAAAAGAAGCCAGTGTGCTCTTTCCGATGAGACTGGCATGAAGAGAAGAAAAAGTCTGAGCTGCTTCCCTCATATTTTCAGAGCATCATAATCTTTTGGCAGTTTATTACTGATGCAGTGTGTACCAGGTTTATAGCAGGTCACTGGAAATGTACTTGGGCCCATGCATTGTTTTTAAAAGCACAGCAATGCTTAAGTGCAACATTAATTTAAATTTACCTTCCTGCAGAAAACTGGTGGACAGGGAGCTTTCCAAAAGATGTATTTTTATTATCTCTCTCTTCTACCTTTGGCTGTTGATAAATATTTATTTAGGCTTTAACCTGCCAAAGGCTTTAAGCACAGCTACATTTCACTTCCCTCCAGGGTAAGAGTTGGCAGGCAGCTGTCCATGATGGGCAGAGCCTGTGGCACACCCAGAAGTGCCTTCCCATGGTGGCTGGGGAGTGTGACTAAAGCCTGGCCACATCTGGAACATGTAGATCAGAGACAGTGGGGGGAACCCCAGAAACCCCCAGTAGGGGACATGAGCCCTGGTGCAGCCCCTCTCAGGGCTGTCCTGGGGAGTCTCAGCCTGGGGCACACCTGAGCTAAAGGGAAAGGCTGTATGGACTGACAGGGATAAGGGGTACAGGACACAGTATGGGACACAGAGGAGGAGCACCTTGGAATTGCACAAGACTTACTATGGGATCTTTAGAGGAGGAACAATGCAGGAGGGGTCTAGGTGGTTTGGAAAGGAATAAGGGTGGAAATCCACAATGATAAGGGGATAAAAGGGGCCAGTGATATGTCAAGGGTTGGCTGGTTGCTTTGTCTGGCTGGCCATGCCCTGCACCTGGTCAGAAGGGCTGGTCTTCTCACTGAACTCCACCTCAGAGGCCTTTCATGGGTGAGAGACTCTGCTCTGTGTGCACATGTGTGTTGGGAGTCTAGGTGAATCACTGGTGAAAGTCAAGCTGGAGTAACAGATGAGTAGGATAAAAGGCTTTAGGAGACAGATATCAAAGCAACCATGAGCCTAGTCTGGAAGCTGGAGGCACCAGAGATCTATGTAATGGCTACTGGAGGGACCAGGGGGTCCTGGCCAGACACTGGGGGTGTTGTGGAACCTGGAAGTCAACTGAGAGACCTGACTGTGTGTGTCTGTGCAAGAGCCAGCTGGAGAGGAGAGGATTCAGGGACCAGCTACTGTGTAGACTTGAGTGTCTCAGGATAGTGGCTGGAGGGATCCACACTGTATAGATGTTTGTATAAATATATAAATATATGTATATATATCTGTATATGTGTGTATATATAAAATATATTAAAAATATATATATTCTATTAATGGGCTTTCATCATGATCTGCCAGAGAGCAGAGCAGGATGAGGCCCTTGGAGCTGCTTGTGTTTGTGTGTGCATGTTGAGCATTTCTGTGGGACTGATCATGTGTGTACCCAGCTATGTGCTGAGTGTGTTTGTGCTCATGTGCCTACTGGGAACACACACTGAGCCCCACTGCCAGCTGGCCCTGGGGCCAGAGACTTGCAGCAGCCTTGCCTCTACTGGGCCACTGGATTTGTCAGCCTGTGATAGTGACCTGTTCACTTGGGCCTGCAGCTGGGCAGGAGCCAAGGATAGTCTTTGCCAAGACTATCCTCCTGCCTGAGCAAAAGTGTTGAAAGAGAGAAAATGCTCCTTTTAATGTCTTCAAGCTTACAAACTCCCTCTCAGTCAAGGCTGGATGATGACAGGCAGCTAAATCCCCCATTCCCAGCACCCAGGCATATACACCTTGCAACACTGCTTGGCTCAGCCACACCTGAGCTGGCAAGATTGCTCCCAATGGCATCAAACTGCTCAGAAATCAGTCATGGGTGTGATGAACTGAATGTTTGTCTACCAATCTGTCCCTTCAACAGGCACAGCCTGAGGGATGTGCTGAGACAAGCCCTCTCCAAAAGCTGTGTCACCCTGACACAGGAGGTAGCTGGCATAAAGCATGTGTTGGGCAGCTGAGCAGATTGAAATGTGAACACATCAACAGTGCAGAGGTAGTTTCAGTGATGGACAAGTCTCCTAGTAGAGATGCAGCTTTCAAGGCCTTAGAGACATAGAATTCAGTTTTGGCAAAAACTTGCAGTCTTTCTTCCTTTTCATGTGCTACATTGAGTTGCTGTGGAGGAATACCATGATCCAGTCCTGTATCTCCATCAAAATATAATAACAAATTACAGGCTCTTGTATCACTTTGACATTCTGTGAGTGATTGCAGAGGTACAAGATGATGAATTATTTAAAACAGATGCAGTACGTTCCACAAAATGAATTTGATTAAGTGGCAAGACATTATGAAGAAAACTGAGACAAAAGCCTAAAAGAATCTATTTTCATAGAATAGAACATGCTTCCATCTGAAGATAATTTTGAGTAAACAGATGAACTAGTAAGTGGACTGATAGATTGTCCACTAGGAAGACCTATTTACTTGAGAAACTAATGCAAAATGGAGAATGGTCTTGCTAAGCAAGACATATTACCCTCTCTCCACTGCATCTGCAAAACAGGAAATGAAAAGGAAAGAACACATGGGGCTTTTCTAGTTCCAAACTGCTCCTCCTTCCAAAGCCCTGTACTGGGTGCTGTGCAGGGAGGTTTTTGCTGAAGCACTGCTGGTGTATCACTTTGCAGATGTCTCTGAAGCCTACAGGTTCTTCCTACACCTCTGCACAAAACACATTCTAGTTTGTCATGGCTTTTGTGGCATTTCATGATCTGTAGAGCTCTATAGGGAGAAGTCAGGTCCTGTATCAAATGGGATCTGGAGGAGATGTTTGAAGGCATGAGTATCCAAGAGCTTGTCTGTTTTTTTCCCAACAAAGTCAGCTTGTCCACAAACCTTGCCTTGATGACTTTTTTAAGCATGCAGGCTACTACAACACTATTTCATGGAATGCATAAAGTATCTTTGCAATGAAAATGGAAAATTGCTTTCACATACTGCTTTCTTATTGTTATGTACTGACTTTATTTATTTATTTATTTATTTATTCTTATTTCTACTGAATACATCAATATCATTTATTTGCATATTTGCTTCACTGAAATCCCAAATTGTACTGTATAACATAATATTCACCTAATATAGTATGAATTCCCCTGCTGTTTCAATTGGACAACTGTGGTGGGGAGCAAATAGTGTTTTTCATCTTAGAAATGGCCCTGTTGAATGATAGATGAACTTCATTTAATTTCCATCTTCTGTTCCATAGTACTTCTTTCCTTTGTTTTTTATTTTCCTAATAAATACTCATGTTTAATATTTAAATAAACAAAAGTAAAAAAAAAAGTTAATAAAACAGTTTCCTCTCCCTCTCTTTCTTCTCCTTTCCCCTCCAACGTTGGCAGCATGACTTACATTAGAGAAGAGCACTTGGGCTCAAGCTTAGCCTGGGTATTGACTGCTGGCAGTTTGCTTCTGTATGGATTCATCACTATTAATTTTTGTTCCAAGCTTAAAATACAGACATGTATCACTCTCCAAGTATTGGTCTCCTACAGACTTTCTAGCTCTTCAATGGCTGATGTCTGAGTCCTTCCACAGGTAAAGTCTGAGCTCTTCCACAGGCAATGTCTGAGCTCTTCACATGAGCGAGTGCAACGCCCATGGCAGCAGGCCTGCAGGTAGGAGCCCAGTATCACCTGGCAGGTGTACCTGCTCTGGAGTCTGCAGAGGATCCTAGGGACACATTCCTAAGTGGGAAAGGTGAACTAGCATCATACTGCCATGGGGTGCTGCTTCTTTCCAGCTATTTGGCAGTGCAGAGGTGCACATCCTTGTGTACAGCCACACAGACGTAGCTGAGGTGGAAGAGAAGCAGCCCCAGGTGCAGATGCCTTAGGATAATACACTGACTGCTGGTATGTATCCCCTTCTTTCTGGATCGCAGAACAATGCTAAAATACAGAACAGGAAACTATCCAGCCTGTATGTCTCTTGGGAGACAAATGCCCTAAAATATGGACTCCAGCCAAATCAATTTCTTAGCCACATAGCAAACATCTTTTGAAAAAGTGCTCTGAGACAGATACAGAGGGAGATCATTGGTTTTTTGATAGAAGTGGCAAAAAAAGTGAATTTATACAGGTTAAGAAAAGATGACGAAGAACCTCCCCTGAGTTTCTCTTTTCCAGTTGCAGAGGAGTATACAGTGGAAACAGATTGCCAGCTTTCTATTTCCCATTAAAAAAACAATAAAAAGATTAATGTTAAGAAACAGAAGCTAAGGTCAGTGTAACAACCTTAGTTTAATTCAGAGATATGTACAGTGAATACTGGGAGTGAAACCAGTTACCCTTATCTTGAACAAAACACCCTTCTGGAGGAAAGCACTTGTTTATTTAGACTGAAAACAGACACCAGCCGATATGCTGCCCGGTGTCCTACTAAGCATCAGGTACTGTGAGCTCTGATTCACCCAAGTAGTCTGAACTTTCCAGGCAGGGGGAGCAGTAAGTGCTTAGAATCTTTGCAAAACTGTCTCTCTCCAGTTCAGTGCTCCACATCAGAGGCACCTGAGACACCTGTGCTCTTTAACTTATCTGCAAACTAATCCTCCCCACCCACACAGGCACAGAGAGGATGGAAATAACAATTTAAACCTATCTACATAAATACAGCTCTTTGAAAGGCTCTATTGATGCTACTACCTGAGTCAGGAGAGCACTTATGCACAGCATGCACGCCCAAGTTGCATGGGGGGGCAGGGAGTTTTAAAGTTTGGGTGAAACATCAGGTTGCATCGAGGAGATTATTGTAAACAGAGGGGAGAGGAAATTGAAGTTAAGAATGGCCCAGGAGACAAAAGGGAAAGAGCATGGAAAACAAGAAAAAGAAAGCTCCAAGAAGTAGATGATTCACAGTTACTTTAGGCAGCAGTTTAAGTTTCTCAGTTTGAAGGTGGAAATAACACCTACTTATCACCAAGAGATGGGCTGGTAATTCATGTTGAAAAGCACCCAAAGATTCTTGGAAGAAAGGTACTTTTGGAAATGTCATCCTTGAAGCATTTGTTGTTACGGCACAGTGTGATCATGGACTTCAAACTGCTACCAAAAAGTGATATAGAAGGAAAGAAGCAATCCATCCAATACTGAATACTTGGCCAGCCCCAACATTTCTACCCATGATATCATCAATAGACAAATAATGGTGGGTAAGAAAAAAATCTTAAGTGTGTATTTTGCTAGGTCTCTCACCTGGAAAAGTTCATTTGCAAAGTGTACAGCTCCAGGTGCATAATCAGTTTAGAAATTTGTCTTTGTTCTCATTTTGTTTCCTCCTGGGAAACTTTAACCAGCATCGAGGAATTCAGCAAAACAAAGTGACAGAATTCCATGTTCTCCCAGTTCATGACAGATATGCTCCATTAGCGCTGTGCCTTTACTTCAGGATCAGAAGGGGTTTACCTCAGAATATTTCTCTGACCATTTCTGTGTTTCAGCATGTGCCTTCAAACCCTGCAGTCACATTACTTGCCTTCTTCCAGCCTTGTACCTTTAATTTCAGTTCATAAGTCAGTTCTTTGGGCTGCCAGGACTCAGAGCTCCCCAGAAGGGAGGAATGGGGAATTGCACTCAAAATCTTTCCATTTTGGTCCATCTCTGTGCCTCTCTGAGATGTTCTGCTTAGGTTGACAGTGTGTCTCACTCTCTTTCCAGATTGTTAATGACTTACAAAGTTGACAGCATGGTTGCTGGCATTCCCTCTTCTTTATGTACTCTGCCTGCAAGTGCTACGGAAAGACAGAAAAAATTAACATACATTCAGATTATAAGAACAAAGAGGTATAGAAATTGAAGTCTAGTCTTTTTCTCTACTTTTAAGGCAGGAATTCAATCATGAACTGGACTGTTCTACCCCAGATCCAGGCTAGTTTACCCCAGTTTATTCACCTGTGCCTGAAGAAGAGGTGGAGATAGCACTGCTTCCATTGTACTCTATGCTATACATTGCATTCCTGATGTATGTATGGAACCAAGCCTGGGCCAGCTCTACAAATGAATCCCAGAGAAAGTCAGACCTGCTCTGCCAGTCAGAAACCCACTGCTATTATCACAGCAGACTATTGGATACTTGTGTGGGGACACCCTTCCCTAAGGACACCCTTCAAGGAAGTGCATGGAAGGAAACTTTGTCAGCACAGCTGTTTGCCACTGAGTCTTACTACCATGAACCTGGGACTAGATTCACTAAAACACATGTTCTTGTGCTTGTCCCAGTAGTGCTGGTTTATGTTTCTGTCCTAGTCTCTGTGTAACTCCCTTGACCAAAAAACCTCCATGGAGAATGGTAGTTTGGTAATTTCCATTTCTCAGGACTGGTTCAACATCTCAAACCTAGAATTTTCTCTTCAGCCTGTATTGGAGGTGGAGAAAGAAGTAAATCCAGATTTCAAGTGTGATGCTTTGCAGATAAGGGATGTTTTCCTCCTATAACATATAAGCAGCCTTTATAGCACAAACACAACAGCAACAAAGACATCTGCTTACCTTTCCACATGATGAAATCCAACCACAAAATAATGTTCCCTTCTCACAAAATTTGGCAGTGCCTGTAGTGTTTTTTTTCCTCCTCCTTCTTCATGTAATGCACTTGGTTAATGATCCCCAGGCCTCTGTCATCACCTTCTTTTGTCTTGGCAGAACAGCCCAGGTAAGCATATGCCCCAATGCTGGCAGCCTAAGCTTTTCCTTCTGCTGTGTTAATTGTCTCCTTGCCTCGAGTGGTTTCTTCTTAATACCTTAGTCCTATCTTGGCAGCCACTGGAATAATAGGTACTGTGAGGCAGAACACTTCCATTTCTAGAACCCAAAAATCCAGGATGTTTTGCTGTAAGCCAGTCCTGTCCCTGAAGAAGCACATTAAAATGACATCTGTAGATGTTCCTTGTGGAACGCTGGGCAGAGAGAGATCTCAGTAACCAACTTTGTCTTCCCCTGAGACATCCGCGAGAACGAGTTTCACCTCTTGCCCATCTGTCTCTGTGTCAGTAGTGTCAGCATTGGCTCATAGGACTTGGGAAGGTGCTCATGGCACAGAGCAAAAAAGAAGCATATTTTACCACAGGGGTGATCTCCAGCTACAGCTAACTTTCTCCTAAAAGCAGCCACTGCTTGAAAATAAAGATGAAGTACAAAATGACATATTCCCAGGATGTGGTTTTTTTTATAAGCTTTTGTGAAAGGTAGAATGAGGAGAGGAGAGAAATTCCATTAGTTTGGAATTTTCCTTACCTCCCTTTTTCTCCCCATACTACTATCTTACCTTTATTCCCTGTTTTTTCAGTCTTTTAATTTCTCTGACATCAGAATCTCCTGAAATTGTGACTACCCTGTTCTTGCCTAGTATTATAAATCAAAAAATTAAGGCATAAGCCAAATCTGGATGTAACCAAGACTCCTGCAGTACCCTGTATTTCCATTTTATCATCTCAGATATTGTTTATGGTCAATGTTCAGTCCATAACAGATTTAATTTTTTTAGATTGAATGGCTTAATTTTGTGAGATGGAATGTAAAACACTGTGGCGAATAACTTTCCAAATTGGTTTTATTGACTTTTTCCTGCCATTATCTGCTAGTGGAATTCTACAATGGAAATAGCTCTTCTATGTGCACCCATGCTGCTTTTGCTCATAGATCAGGTATCAAATGGGAATTAAGAAAGTGTTCTCAGTCTTCATAAAGTCATGGTTAATTTATATGAAATAGAAATTTGTTAGACTTACAGGACAGTAATTTCCACCATCAACCATCTTCTCTCAGATCAGTTTCTTCTAACGCTGCTGCTGCCTCACCTTCCTCAGGTCACAGGTTCCCCTGCAGAGAGAACTGACCACCACACTTCAAAGACCACCATGAAGACCACAGTAATTAAAGGAATAGGTTAATGTATCTTAATATAACAAATCAATCTACATGGAGAACCATATGACATCACTGGTTTTTAAAGGAATTTACTGCCAATAAAGTGGAAATTACAGAAATCATTAACAAATCACAGCATGTTTACTTCAGAAGTTTCCTTGTTCCTGTTGCAAAAGACTCATCCCGTGTGAGCATTTCAGAACTGAGTGTGCCAAACTCCCTGGGGAATGTGGGCTGACAGTGCTGGAGTGTGAAACAGGAGCAGACCTGCCAGAGAGACCCTCCAAACATCACTTTTCAGACCTGCTGAGGCATCACAAATAAATGAATTGCAGAATCAAAGAATGGATGAGGTGAGGAGGATTTATCTACTCCCCCCTGCCCTGCCCAGAGAAGGATCCACGACAGCAGGTTGCCCAGGACTGTGTCCAGTTGGGTTTTGAATATGCCCAAGGATGGAGACTCCACAGTCTCTGTGGGCAGCCTTTTCCAGTGTCTGACCATCCTCAAAGTAGTGGAATGAAGTACATCCACTGGAGAGTCTAAAGATAAAGAACTCCCCACTTTTAAGGATATTATCTTGAACTCCAGATAGAGAGACTGAATTCCCTGCCATCTTGTTGGTACTGGACAAGCAATTTTTACTCTGTCTCAGGTTTCCTGGTAGACAAATACTGCAAAATGTCTGCAGTCAGTAAAGACTGAGAACAAAGGGAACCAGAGGGTGACAAGTTTGGTCTCTCTGCAGAGAGAACTGTTTCCAAAGGCATTATTGGTGATGTAGATATGTACCATGATTAGTATCCATAATAGTTATGTGGTCAGCTCATTTATTTCATTCAGCTACAGAAGGGTTCTTCAACTGAGATGAGGGGTTGTAGGTCTAAAAATTCTAGCCTAAGGATGAGGAACTTGTTTTTACTTAATTTGAACTCAGCTGGAGACAAAAGGCCACTTTAATTTACTGTAGTGGCATAATTTTACTCTGCCAACCCATATTTCCTGAGTCCTATTAAAGTATGAATTTTATAGTCTTGCTATAAGAACTGGAAAAAATTAAAACCAGCAGCTTCTAATTGACCTCTCTTATTCCCCGGAAGAGCAATGCCAGTGGATTTCATACAGTTCTTTAGTCATGAAAGGATTTCTTTTTTGGGATGATGTGCTTTCATGTGCACTGTACTTAGCATAAACCTCTCTCTGAAAACACACAGGTCATTTCACCTTCTGCTGTGCCTTGGCATTCCTGATCTAGGTAGATCAGTCTGGATTATCTGCTGAGGGCACTGATCCCAAGGGGGTCTGAGAGCTAAACTCTGTTTTTCTCCAGGTACTGGAAAGCAGTGGACGTGGGGTGACACAGCAGGAGGTCTGGTTCCTAAATGTGCCAGAAACTCTCAGGGAGAGAGATACTCACCATTTCTGCCCGTTTTCTCACATCTGCTCAGAGCTTTTCCACACCAGCCTGTGAACTGCTTATATTTCACTGCCTCTTGCCTTCCTGACTTTGCAGAGAAGCTTTGCCTGCATGAGTGCAGGATGCGTTAGAAGCCAGCACGCAGCACTTTGTGTGCCACTAGAAGACACGTGGCACCCCAGCATGCTATGCCACAGCAGGCAATGTACTTACTTCCCTACTTATTGACAAAAAGGAGAAAGACTGCCTTCCCCACTGAGCTTTCGTGCTTTTGGTACAGATTTACGCTTCAACACAAATTATCTGAGTTACAGACATGGCCTTTAAAAAATCTGCTTAGAAGAAGAGCGGGGGGGGAATATAATCTAGAAACAAACTCCAATTGTCTTCTCAACAAAAAATTGCCACTTGGATTAAAATAAAAAAAAAAAAAAACCCAAACGACAAACAACGAAACAACCCCCCCCAAACAAAAACAACTCCCTCCCAAAAAACCAAAACAAAAAAACCCCAAACAAAATCTGAGTTTTGAGCTCAAAACCATCAGCACAAGCAATAAAAGCAAACAAGTGGTGTCTTCTTTCTCTTACTTCATGCTTTCTTCATCAATCATACAGATGTATGTGGTGCAGCAGAACTAATGCTGTGCTTAGAGAGTGCACATTTTGGGGTAACTAGAAGTGAAGATTCAGCTTGCTTAAAGAACATATCAACATATTATGCAGAAAATATAAAAGCTACAATATAAGTTAAAATTCAGCCCTAAAATACATGAGCTGGATACATTCACTATTACAGATGTGTAATAACCACAGTGACTTAGATGTCCCCCATAGAGGCTGTTGCTGGAGTGTACCCCAGAACAGTGAAGTGAGTGTGATCTCAGCCTGAGCTGGTCACAGGGCTGAGTCTCATGATACAAAGCTTCTGGAAAAAAGACTTATAAAGCATTTGAAACCCTTGGTCAAGGAGTTACATAGCCTTTGCTGAAGTCTGTCTCACAAGGTGAGAGATGAAACATCAGGCACTTTGCCTTCAGTGTAACTGTGTGGAAGACTAGAGATGTGCGACTTCACTTGAAAATGAAGCAGTTATGGCTCAGACCATAATTGGGTGCTGAAAACATACATGTACAGCTCAGTTACAAGAAAAATTCATGCTATGGATTTAACTTGGGTTAGCTGGACATTTGTGGAGTAGTTCCTTTGCACAATTTGGAAGCTGGTACCAGCAGACAATTTGGGTCAGGCCACCCTGCTTTGAAGCCTTTAAAGAGTTAAGCAGTACGAATGTGGGACACTCGAGGCACACGGGAAATTGCCAGCAGCACTCTGGGCAACAACAGAGCCGTGTGCTTTGAAATGAATAAACTGCTTATTTACCTGCCTTCCTAGCACAGCACAGATCAACGTAACTGCTCATTCGCAGTAGTCCATTTTCTATTTCACAAAACGTTTTGCTCCTGAAAAGACAAAACCAAGCGCCCAGGCACGATTCAAAAGTCAAATACAAGCGGAATCAGAAGTATATATTTAAGCAGCACCTCTCAGGCCGGATGAAGCCCTCGCAGCTTCTCCTGCTGCCGCCGCAGAGGTGGATTTTTCCAGCTGCGGGATTTTCCAGCTGTGGGTTTTCCCAGCTGCGGGGCCGCACGGAGCAGGCGCAGCGCGGTGCAGGGCGCAGAGCTGCCGCCAGAGGGCGCCGGGGCCCCGCCGTCAGCGCAGCGCGGCCGAGCGCGGGGCAGCGGCGCGTTCGCGGGATTCAGAGCGTGCGGGCAAAGGGCACAGCGAATTCCCTGCGCCTGCCTCTCGGAACGGCCTTAACCTGCCTGCGGCCGGGCACAAAATAGCCACAGGCTGCCAGCGCGCCATCGCCAGGAGGGCATGGCAGCGTGGGGATGATTTCCGCACGGTTTTGTGAAGAATTTAAGCCTGCGAGCTTAAATTCTGTGAGCAGTGACAACAGATTTAAAGGGATGATGCGAGCCAGAAATTTGGCGCGCTCAAAGGTCACAGGTACTGAAAAACATCAATGCCTATGTCTACACTTTATTGGTGTTCAAATCAGTTTGAATTTATTATGTTCACATAAAATATGCTGTACACACCCCTGTAAGATCAAGGTACAAATTCGTCCGTCAGCATCTGGGGACATGCTCTTTTGACTGGGAGAAACAGATATTACAAAAATCTCGCAGAAAATTAATTTTATTTCAATGTCTAGGATTAAACGAACCTTTTGCCCTATTGACACACACCCCTCTGTAACAGTCTGCTGCAAGTAACTTGTGAGGCAATTTGATGTACTCAGTGATGGATTCACTCTCCAAGTGCGTATTTTAAAATACAATTTTTAATAACAACAGTATTGTACAAACCACTCGGTTTTATTCTATTCACTATGCCAGTGCTGGCTAGGAAAACGGGACACTTCGAATCCAACCCCGAGAGGCAGCAGCCGCAGGACATCGTCTGTGTGGAAAAGCTAGCAGGGAAGAAGTTTGGGACTCCACCCGGCCGAGCAGCGATAGCTGCAACTGGGACCGAGCGCGTCGCTGCCGGCGGTGTCCGTGTGCCCCCGGGTACTGCGGCCGCCCCAGCGCGCCCAGCCCAGCCGAGCCGAGCCGAGCCCAGCCGAGCCGAGCCGAGCCCAGCCCAGCCGAGCCGAGTCCAGCCGAGCCCAGCCCAGCCCAGCCCAGCCCTGCGAGCTGCTCACTCGCACCCTGCCCTCCCAGCAACCCCGCTTTGCGCTCCCTTATTTTCCACGTTCATTTTTTCATTGCTGTGNGCCCGCGGCCGCCCGCCAATCGCAGCGCTCTCCGCCGGGGATGACCTCACTCCTTGCCTTCCCATTGGCCAGCTATATTAAGAAAGTCGCGAGCGCCTTTAAATAGCGGCGCCGGGCGCAGCTTGCGGCAGTGGCTGTGCGGAGCCGGTGCTGTGCGGGCGTTTGCAGTGAAGGCGAGAACCGGCGGCACCGCTTCCCCCGCAGGGCTCCGGGCCGGCGGCGCTGCCCTGCGGCCGTAGCGCTCCCGCGAGGCAGGGTACGGAGGCGCGGTGCCGGTGCGCAAAGAGAGCAGGGCGCGCCCGCCTGCCTGCGCGGGCCGGCTCGCCACGGTGCCCTGTGAGAAGCGAGAGGGAGCGGGAGGCGGCGGCCGCGGGGAGGAGGGCGCTGCCATCGTCCTGCTGCACGGCAAGGCCAGCTTGGCGAGCCTGGCCATGGCTGCCATCCGCAAGAAGCTGGTGGTGGTGGGGGACGGTGCCTGCGGCAAGACTTGCCTCCTCATCGTCTTCAGCAAGGACGAGTTCCCCGAGGTGTACGTGCCCACCGTCTTCGAGAACTACGTGGCAGACATCGAGGTGGACGGCAAGCAGGTGGAGCTGGCCCTGTGGGACACGGCTGGCCAGGAGGACTACGACCGCCTGCGTCCCCTTTCCTACCCGGACACCGATGTCATCCTCATGTGCTTCTCTGTGGACAGCCCGGACTCGCTGGAGAACATCCCGGAGAAGTGGGTGCCCGAAGTCAAGCACTTCTGCCCCAACGTCCCCATCATCCTGGTGGCCAACAAGAAGGACCTGCGGAACGACGAGCACGTTCGGAACGAGCTGGCCCGCATGAAGCAGGAGCCGGTGCGCACCGAGGACGGCCGGGCCATGGCCATTCGCATCCAGGCCTACGACTACCTGGAGTGCTCGGCCAAGACCAAGGAGGGTGTCCGGGAGGTCTTCGAGACTGCCACCCGGGCAGCCCTGCAGAAACGCTACGGCACCCAGAACGGCTGCATCAACTGCNTGCTCACTCGCACCCTGCCCTCCCAGCAACCCCGCTTTGCGCTCCCTTATTTTCCACGTTCATTTTTTCATTGCTGTGACTTCCGCTGTCCCTGTAAGACCCAAAGGCTGGTTCAGAAGCCTGCTGCTTCTCCCGGTTTACAATTCCTCCGCTCCCTCTTGGCCAAGAGCTGGCGAAAGTCGAACATGATGAATTTTTTAAGGAAGGGAGTCCAGCCCTTTTCCAGTAGCACCCAGCGGGCGCTTTTATTTTATTCAACCGCCTGCAATACTCTGTTCACTTTGCCCGGGCTTTAAAGCAGCACCTGAGAAGCAGCGGCGCTCCCCGTTCCTCTCGGTTGCCCGCCTAGCCTCTTCACACTGGCCATCCCGAGCGGCGAGACTGCGGCGGGGACCGGCCCTGCCCTGCCCTGGCGCTAAGCCGGGATCCCCCGGGGCCGGGAGGGCTCAGACCGGGGTCNTGCCCTGTGAGAAGCGAGAGGGAGCGGGAGGCGGCGGCCGCGGGGAGGAGGGCGCTGCCATCGTCCTGCTGCACGGCAAGGCCAGCTTGGCGAGCCTGGCCATGGCTGCCATCCGCAAGAAGCTGGTGGTGGTGGGGGACGGTGCCTGCGGCAAGACTTGCCTCCTCATCGTCTTCAGCAAGGACGAGTTCCCCGAGGTGTACGTGCCCACCGTCTTCGAGAACTACGTGGCAGACATCGAGGTGGACGGCAAGCAGGTGGAGCTGGCCCTGTGGGACACGGCTGGCCAGGAGGACTACGACCGCCTGCGTCCCCTTTCCTACCCGGACACCGATGTCATCCTCATGTGCTTCTCTGTGGACAGCCCGGACTCGCTGGAGAACATCCCGGAGAAGTGGGTGCCCGAAGTCAAGCACTTCTGCCCCAACGTCCCCATCATCCTGGTGGCCAACAAGAAGGACCTGCGGAACGACGAGCACGTTCGGAACGAGCTGGCCCGCATGAAGCAGGAGCCGGTGCGCACCGAGGACGGCCGGGCCATGGCCATTCGCATCCAGGCCTACGACTACCTGGAGTGCTCGGCCAAGACCAAGGAGGGTGTCCGGGAGGTCTTCGAGACTGCCACCCGGGCAGCCCTGCAGAAACGCTACGGCACCCAGAACGGCTGCATCAACTGCTGCAAAGTCCTATAGGGCGTGTCTGGAGCGCGGCGCTGGGCACAGCGCCTGGGTCACCTGTTGGCAGGTGGAGAGGAGCTGGGTTGTACACGCACACGGCATCTGCCTGTCCCCTCCGCTGGGGACTGGCTGTGATGGGGTGGGGGCTGAGGGAGGGAACACGCTCCTTGAGCCTTGGCCAAAAAGGGTTGTGCTTGCTCAGCCGTGGGGACAGAGGGAGGGGGGGATTGCATGCCCTGAGTCTTGGGAATAAAGTGGGGAGACGCTTTCTCCTCCCACTGGCCCCTGCGAGTTAGTCGTGGACTCAACAACAAAAAGCTGCTGGGACTGGACTGAGCGAACGTTGCACCCGGTTCTGCCCCTTTGCCGACACCTGCTGCTCCCGGGCAGCCTCCTCTCTTTTGCAAGAGGAGGGCGGTGGAGCTGAGATGCTCGAAGGGACTTCTGCCTCCTGCCTGCATGTGCCTCCACCCAGGCGAGCTGGGGAAAGGGGCTGCCTCTCCCGGGCTGCCTGCAGATCCTTGCTTCTCCCTCACGTGTTTCAGCCCGAGCCTGACCTGCTGTGGGAATTAGTGCCCTGAAGAGCGAGACTGGGAGAGGAGGGGAGGGTCATCCCAAGCGAAGCCTGTATATATGTTACCTTTTCTGTCTTGTGCAAACTGGGGTCGTGCAGGGGGTGCTTATTTAAGGTGAGGTGGGGAGGGGGTGCCCAGGCGGGACTTATGTTGTGCAAAGGAGCTTGCCCTGAGTGACTGATGCCTGCTGATAACAGGAGCCATGAACTGACTCCAGCTGCAGAAGCCACCAGGCCAGAAAGTAAAGCTGAGCTGTCCTGCTTGCTGGATATCCACCTCCTGACAGATGAGGCAGGATGAGCAAGGGGATGATATTGCCATATTATGATTTTGGTGCCTGCTCCTTACTTTTAATGTTGTCTCCTGCAAGTGTGTTGATTTGGGTTTATTTAAAAGTTTATTTTCAAAAGATGTTACTTTGCACAACTTGGTGGAATTTTTTTTATGTTTAAATTAAACACTCAATGCACTCATCATCTGCATACAACACTGTAGCATTGGAAACATTCTTACTCAGTAACCTCATCTGGGTCTTGTTTAAAACTGATTTCAACACAAGACAAAATAAAACCACTGTATATTTTTGCCTTGGAAAAAAAATGGGTGAAAGTACTGTTGCTTATGCAGTGAGTACATCAGACTTTAGTACTAAAGAGCAGTTTAAAGAATCAAGGTTTATTTAAAACTTATTTTCACAAGGTGACCAACCTGGGTGAAAATAATTTTCTGTTTCTCTGGTTCAGAGAACAAATGTATCCATTTATGTTTGTTTACTTTCCTCCCTCTTCCCTCAACAGTGGTACTGAGACTGTTTTTAATAAACTGACTTGGCAAAAACTGAGATGTATATGATGTTTACATAAAACTATAGTGTATGCAGTTTTTTATGTAAAGTATTAAAAGATTCTATGCTGACACTTGTGAGAGCAGTGTTGTGATTCATGGAGACTGTCCTCAGGCTGCAGCAGTATGCCTGGGTAGTGCTGAACGAGACCAGAGTTTGCCCCTTGCCTGTACATGCTTTTATTTGGCTTTTTTTCCACTGGGTGAAATACCTGTCTGGCAGCTTTTAGAGGATGGTGGTTTTAGTTCCCTTTGGGGGAGCTGCTTCCTTAGTTTTTTTTCCTGTGTGTGGCATGTGGAAATGTACTCAAAAGTCAGGGTGGTGACTGATCCATCCTTGTTGCCATTGAGCAGGGGAAGCCTCTGTGGCTTGTGCTTGGGCTCCCAGTGAGCTGGTGTAGCAGCAGAACAGGCACAAAACTGAAAAGTAGCACTGGCTGCAAGGATTATTTTTCAAGGAAGTATTTGGATAAAAGCAGTTTTTATTAGTGGCCTCTCTTTTGGCTGAAGTGTGTGGCCCCACTTGCTGCAGCAGGGCAAACACTGCTGTCTGTTGAACCAGGAGTCTCCAAAGCTGCCTGGATGGATTTCCCAATTGCTGGCCTCATTAATTCCCATGGCAGCCTAAGAAATCTGGGCCTCTCCATGTCAGGGATCCCCAGCAGGGCATTGTGCCTGTCCCTTTACTGTCCTTACCTGGGCAGGTGCACAAGGCCCTGTGCTGCTGCCCGTGGCTTTGGCTCCTGGCAGGAAGAGGTGGCCTCATGCAAAATGTGATTGTTGCTGAGCAATAAGACCTATGCCCAAAGTACTGATGTGTCCTAATTTTTTTTCCCCTGGAAAAACTTCCTTGGATGCCTTTAAGGGGAATCTCAGGACAGGTTTCTATTTTCATAAATCTTCTCCACTACTTTTGCAGATACGTGAGAAGAGAGTTGAGCTCTTTCTGGGTTTGACCTGTGAATGTCTGCTAGGGTACATGTAGTTCAGAAATGTTAACAAATATTAACAAATACCAAGGCAAACAAGACACATGGTGTGGCTTTTGCTCATTTGCTCACAGAGGGCTGAAAGTGATGGGGCTTTTCAGGCAGACTGACAGAAATAAGAGATTCCTTGTTCAACACCTGGAAAGTCAATCAGCCATGATGTGAAAATATTAGAGTACATGCTCAGTCCATGCTGTGAGTTTATTACACTGTTTCCTGTGATCCTTAATGAACGACAGAGGCATTTTTATGTAGCCAATTTAATCAGGATTTCTTGAAAGGTACCTAAGTCCTAGGTTTTGGGTATCCTTCTAAATTCTCTTGATACTCAAATTTCAATTCTGTGTGAGTTTCTTGTCTTCAATTTGAGAACACTAAAATCAAACATCCTTTGAAAGAGATCTGAGTTTTGGGTGCTTAAAGGGCCATGGCCAAAGGGGCCCCCATTCTTGCAGGGGCACTCAAACCCCCAGTTCTGTGCAGAGTAACACTCTTGCACGTGATGCCAGCCATTGATGTTAAACCCGCACTGGAAACCTTCTCGTTCAAATGACTGCAATAGCTGGAAACCTTATCAATTCAGTTAGACTGCAGCAATAACTAATCTTCTCAAAACCCCAAAGGAGAAAGCATTAATATTTGTATTTTAAACACTGGGAAATGGGTTAGCATTGCATCCCTGTATAATTAACTATACCAATATTTTCCACTGGGGTGCTTACAAGGTAATTACATTCATTATTTCCAATTGGATCTTTGCCCAAGCCAGGGATACAGCCTCTGGCCCAAGGGGGAAAAGCTGCAAGAAAGCACATTTCGGTTTTAACCGAGCATGACCTTTCTCTGCTACTTGTGGAGCTGAGTAAGCCAGCAGGGTGAGATCACTGTGGGAGTCCACCCATTGGGGTCAGATGGTGGGATCAGAGCTCTAACATAACTCCTTTACTTTGTGTCACATTGCTGGGCTTTCTTTGGCAGAGGGGAAACTTAAAGTGTGGCACATCCCACCCTTCATGACTCAGACACCCAGACACAGGGTCAGGCTGACGCCCCACAGTGTGAGGATGTCACACTGACCA